>CAJSYZ010000004.1:3081527-3394564 GCA_910574455.1 Trichaptum fuscoviolaceum
GGCCATTCTTGTCAGATGCAATCATATGGCTCTCCTCCGGCTGAGATCATGGGTCCTATGCCACCCGGGATGGATTTTGGACCTGACGGAACACCAAAACTACCAGAGGGATGCGTCATATCATAGTACATGTTCCGTAATCATTGAACTTTCGAGTAATTATACCACGTTATCCCGGAGGAGTGTTTGATCAACTCGATAAATTCGCAGCTCTCAGCGTTATCATTTCTAGACTTCTATCTAATACATTTCTACGAGCAAGCATCCGGGAGAGTCAACTTTCACGTCAGTTGTTCACAACTTTGCAAGGACAGCGTCAGCACCAGACACAGTGACACCTGGCTCAGACTCGACCTGAATAGGATTGAGTCAGAGAAGATAGCACATGTATCGGATCGATAGACGCACCTCGACATACTCGACCTTAAGGTCATTCAGGATGATAGCGTACCGGTTCGTGCGCTTTCCGAACCCTCGTGCGGAGAGATCGATGCTCAGTCCCAACGAGTCGGACCACTTGGCGTCTGCGTCAGACAAGCACAAGATCTTCGCAGAACGTTAGTGCACTAGTCAAGCGACTCTGAGATACGATAGCGAGGACGCCATGCGCACGTACCTTGTCCTTCACACCCTCAACACGGCCCCACGCGCTCATAACGAACGGGTCGTTCGCGGCGACGACGGCGATTACATCGACGCCCTTCGCCTTGAACTCGTCGTACTTGTTGATGAAGCCCGGGAGGTGGCTGACATGACATGTTGGCTTAAGTCATAGTCAACAGAGCAGTCACGGTGTGTGCGGGTGTAGTAAGTAATGTGCATATATGCACCTGTAACGTACCGTGAACGCGCCAGGAACAGAGAACAAGACAACCTTCTTGCCCTTCCACTCGTTGGTCGAGAGTTGTATGGCTATCATTCACAGAACGTCGACAAAACTCCCTAGAGTGGATTGTAGACCACTTACGAATACCACAAGCGAGCTAATCGAACCTGACCGTCAATCGCTAAAGCTGCAGATGAGAAAGAGATCACAACTCACGCCGTCATCGAGCTTGGGCTCGTACGGCACGTACGAAAAGGTGCCCTCGGGGATGGTGTCGCCGACCTTGATGTTGAGAGACATATTTGAGCGGGTGTAGGTGTAGTGTAGAAATGGGGATGGATGAAGATAGGTATAAATACAGGGAGAGTCGTGAGAGCACATGCATACACTGCTTACCTTGTAACCACCATCACGCAATCCTCGCCCAGCCAGCGCAGATTCCGAATGGTCTCTCTGCAACTTCGACTCGAAATTATAGAATGATCTCTCGAATATGGCTGATTGTTCCTCTGTTGACCACAGGGCTAAGGCTTGTTTGTTTACGAACTTGGGTGTAGATCCTTAGCTTCCTCGTGATACTAGCAGGTGCATCATACACTGGCAGAAGGCTCTTAGGATCCGTTGATACGCGGAGATCTCTTCATGATTCGGTATTCACGGTGACATTCATAATCTCTGTACACGTTCATGAGGCATGTCCGGAGGTGCGCAAGAGTTCAGTATTACCCTCTCAACCATGCACCTTGTCACTTACCTAACATATTTGGCGGCGGTCTTTCCTGCAGGTCGCTGTACTTAAAAGCTATGACTGGCTTGTCAACACAGCTTAACTTCTGCTCCAACTTGAATGCCTACCTCACCTGATACCTCGTCGGCAACATTCCAGGTCTCGTCGCCCTTTAACACACCAACGTATGCAGACATATTGTTGAAATCTGCCAATGACGACGAGTTTCACGTTCTGAGGGCGAATCTTGCCCTTGCTTCACCAGTCTTCGCAAGCATGTTTTCAATACTGCGTGCCCCGACGGACGCAGATGCTCGTCCTAAATCGCGGAGCTTGTTCCTCGAAGTCCCTCTCACAGAAACCAGCCCAGTTCTCGACGATCTCCTGCGACGTCTGTACCCTGGACGACATGAGCCTTTCACAGATGTCAAGCTAGCAATGGACGTCTTGATTGCGGCCGAGAAGTATGAGCTACAAGTCATCCTGCCGGAAATCAGGCAAGAAATCCGAGATATGGTGGAGAGAAACCCGAAAACCTCCTTGCAAGTCTACGCTATCGCTTGCCTCCATAAGCTCGAGGAGCAAGTGCGCATGGCAGCCTACACATCCTTGAAAGCACCTCTTCTCGACACCGATCCAGCTGAGCTTCAGATGATATCTGGTACTACCCTCTTCTCTCTTATCAAATATCGCGAAGCCATAAAAGACAAAGTACTGGCTATCTTCCAACGAGAACCAGCGCTATCCCCCGAGCTTGTTGCAAGTCTGCGTGCAAACCACTATTCCTCTTATGGGGCGATGCATTGCCCTGGTGCAAGGGATTCTATCAAAGGCAACCCTATCTACCCTTGGTGGCTCACATACTGTGATGTCGTCCAGAAAGAGATCAAGAAGGCACCGTTAGCCGACAATATACTCACACGAGCGTACATCACAGACTTAACGAGCCGTGCACATAAGGTGTCGGTCCCCTTCGCACCACCCACTTGCGATCAATGCATAAGAAAACTCTACCACCACTGGGAGTCTCTGGAAGATGGCATAAGAGCTGAGATGCACCGCCTCGCCTCTGAGGTGAGTGTCCTAACATGATAGAAAATCAATCTGCACTAGCTAACATACGCACATACCTACCATAGGTTCAGCTTTCTATCCCGTGGAAGTGATGGTCTTCTGACCTGCTATGCGTATGTTGACGAAGAGGTTTTGTACAAAGGCACGCTTTCCTCTTCCAGTTCGGATGTCACGGTTTTAGTGGGTTACAACGACGAGCGACGCATTCCCGCACTTTTGCCAGCTTCTGCCAGTGGACATGACTTCTGAACACGCATACATAGTCAATAGCAAATCGTAATTGCTCCTGATCAATTTGTCACCTCCTTCCACTTCCTTGACGTTCGATAAACCTTCGCACAAAGACATCAATGCTAAAGTCTTGAGATATGCTATTTTCACGTTGTCCCGCTCTGGGAACTACCGAGACGTCAATCATTCTTGGCCCATCTGAAGTGGAGAGGTATACAATATAAAATTGTGCTACAAAGTTACAGCTACGCCTACAACGAAGCTCTCAAGCAGATGACACTGTATATGTACTTTATGACGGTATAATTGTACTGTAAAGATAATAAGGAGCCAAGAAAAATGAAAAGGGGAAGAGGAAGAGTGATTGGGGTGCATTGTAGCGGAAACCATGGATAGGAGTATTGAGTGCAGGAAGACAGATGTAAGTTGCACAGGTTGAAAAAAAGGAAAACCGAAGCACAAAGGTAGAAACATGAAGGAGGAAAAGTATACAGATGATAAGAAACGAATAAGTTGATGAACGATTAGGCGGGCAAGGAGGGAATAAGACAAGAGGATGCAAGACATGCAGACTAACACAAGTCCCAAAATTACAAAAGAGAAGCAGAGGAGACTAAGCAGCTGTCCCACTCCATATCGTCCCCAGCAGACTGCGCGCAGACGACATGATGTCCGCTGCCCGGTTGGAAAACGTCCCAGTGCCTTGCGCATCTACAGTCGTCACCGCGGGTGAGCTGGCACTGCTAGAGCCGGCTTTCACGACCCTTGTGATACTGGGCAAAGGTACCTCAGAAGACTTGGGCCTCGCTGGAGGAGACGTCGAGCCAATACTCGGAGTTCGGCTGTGCCTGGCTTTACTCGACACATTGACAGTAGAACTGGATGCCTCTAACGCTGTTTCAGGTGTGACTGTCGATACTGGTATAGAGGGTATAGGAGGCATCGTCCTCTGCGACTGAGGTTCAGGGAGCACTGGTGCCAACGCTGTTACAGGCGAGCTGACAGGCGTCTGGTTCCTCGAGCGCAACGACTGTTCGTCCTCCTCCGGAATGCTCGGTGGCAGCGTCCGACCATCTGTCATCGTCGAGGAACCCGAGTACGAGCCTGCCGCTGACCCAGAGCCTGCGCTAGAGTTCTCCCAACTCTCGACGTTCCTCGCATCTTGGGCAGAGCACCGATGCCTGTAAGTAATTGGTGCCGACCGCGACCCGTATGATGAGCGCGAGTCGTTCGAGCCTGCTTCACTGACAGCGGGGTTTGTCTTCGCCTTGCCTGCGATGGCGCTATCGGAGTGCGAGCTTGCTAACTTGACGGACGCCCCGGTTCGCAACTGCGCGCCCTGCACACCGACGCTCGGTCTCGTACTCTCGGGTGAGCGATTTGACTCCATATTGCTACTCTGCAGTCCTGAAGAACTCTGCGGTCTATAATAACCGCCAAATACCTTAGTCTCTCCGTTCGGCCCAGCGTTCGCATTACCAGAACCCATCGTCGGCGGACTCAATGACTCACTCAAGCGCATGCGCCTGCTCTCGCTGCTCCTCCCCCTCTCTTCCGCCCGCCCAATATAGTCCTCGCTCGTCTTGCGGTACAGCCGTACGCCTCTTCCATCGCGGATCTCGCGTCCACTGTGGCCAACACCTCCCCCGAGCGTGACAACGCTGGCGCTTGCTCCGGATGCCGGCAGCCGACGAGCATGAGGGGACGAGCTGTCGCTCAGTGGGGAAGCTGCACCACTGCAGTTTGTGCTCCGACTCCGTGAACGACCGCGCTCAGGCTCCATGTCCGACGAAGCCGAAAGGGACGAGTTTCGTGTGCGCGAGCGGCCGCGGGAGTCGCTCCTGCTGTCCGAGATTGAACGCGCATCAAATGAGGAAGACGACGCAGTTGAAGGCGTAGATGTCGCTGATCCCGACACCGAGACCGAGATTGGCGACGCGCATGTCGATCTACCACGTCCAGGTGAGACGTCTGGCGGGGAGAGCAGACCCTGCTTCGTCGGGCTTGCCGAAGGCGAGTGCTGAATGCTATAAGGGAAAGCGCTGTCTATGTCTCGTGCTGGGACGGAAGATTGTGACGAGACCGGAATCGTAAGTGTTGGTGGGGACGGCGGCGCTGAAGTCACTGGCGCAGCAGATTCAGAGGAAGGAGGCACAGGAACAGAAGGGGTGCCATGGAACGACTCAGAGCGGAGCGTCGCCACCCGGGGATTCGTTGGCGGGACACCCAAGTAATCCGGCGAGGGTGTGCGATTGCGTTCTCTTCTTATGCTTTCTGCCGTGTACGCCTGCAACTGCGAGGACGATTGACTCATATCCATCAGCTGTTCCGGTGGACTACTTTGCCCGTCCACGACATCGGCACCAAGAACAATCCTTACACTCTGCCCATCCTTGTCCTTCTGCCTCTCCTCCGCACGCGCACCGAAATACTCCCTCTCTTCGCCCATTACAGCCGGACTCGCCACAACGGGCCCGCCCAGCACTCCATTGACATGGCCTCTCCCCATGCCGGACGGAAAGACGATCTGGCCTCCACGCACTGGCGGACTTCCGCTCACCGGACTTGCCCCTGCCGGGCTGGACCCGCCAAACTCCAGCTGCGTGCGGAACCGGATTGCTTCCTGCTCAGACCACGGGTGAACGCTGCCGTCCGGCGCCTGATACACCAACTCACCCGGCTCGCCGCGCGTCGAGCTCGTCATCACTTGCTGGTTCGCCGTCGACGACGAACTCGAAGAACCATCGTGAATTGAACCTTGCTCAAATCCTTCATACACTAAATCCCTCCCCACACTGACGTGCTCTCCGAAGCCATAGCCACCGTAACCATAGGCACTCGTGTTACCTGAGCCCGCACCAGGAAGATTGGAGTACGCTGAGTACGGGCTATTGCCATACGCGCTCGTTACAGGCATACCTCCAGAATACAATACGCCCTCCTCCCCGTACGGGTCATAGCTCCCGTACCCGGCGGCAAACCCAGCACCTCCCATACCGTTCGGCGCGAACGCGAATGCATCCTCGCTATCACCCGAGCTGCCTGCCTCGGCCTTCAGCATCGTCGGGGCAATGGGGGCGATCGTCACATGCTCTCTGTCCCCGCCGCCACCGTACACAGCGCCACCATGTCCGCCGCCACTCCGGCTTCTCGAGTTCGAGGTCGAGCCTGACCCAGAACCGGAGCCCGAGCCTGGTAGCGCGGACCGCATCGAGTGCGTCGATTTATTTGACTTGTTCGTCGAGGTCTTCCTGAATCGAGGTCGTTTCGGTTGATCGGCTCTCGACGGCCTTGTGTTCCCATTCCCACCCGAAACACTAAAAGTTGTGGGCGCCGTCGGATCGAACACGCTCGGCTCCAGACCATACGCTGAGAGGCTAGTCGAGAACTCCACCATCTTCTGAGTCGAACTGGAATTTAGGCTACTCGACGAGTTCCGCCTGCTGGGTGTCCGTATCTCCAGCACCTCTTCCTCGTCGTCTTCCTCGTCGTCATCGTCATCGTCGTCCTGTATCCGGGGGCGACCGTAAATTCTTCCCGCTCTGCTATCATTACCGGCCTGATGGGACCGTCGCATTTCGTCTTGCGCATCCCATTCGTAGCCTCGACTCGAGTGCACAGGTGCGAGGGAATTGGAATCGGACTCAACATGAGGACTGGAAGCTACATCTTCATACATCCCATCTTCCTCGTCCTCTTCATAGCTATCCAAGTCGACAGAAGGATGGTATCGATCGAGAGCAAGGTAGTTGTGGTACGCGTTCGATGCATATTGATGATGCGACCGGTGGGTCCGCCCATATACAACAAGGAGAATACGAAAGGTATTGTCAGTTACGCCAGTAAAGTAGATAATTTGTAAATTGAAGTGGAGCCTCACCCATTATCGCTATCATTGCCCGTCCATCCGCGCAATCTCACCTGCAAGGCGCCCTGTTCCGCATCCAGATCCTCGTCGGCACCGTGATCATGAGTCAAATCTAAGTCTACATCTGCATCCACCGCATCTGGGGTGCCTCCGTCAATTGCGATGCACTGCTCCACGATCGCATTGAAGGAGATGTGCTTCTTCTGCGGGGGTAAGGCCTGATGCACAGCGCCAGAGTTGTGATTCGAGTAGTTGTTGTAGCTTGAGGAATATTGCGATGGGGACAGCTCGTCAGTCATATTGCTGGATGAGCTCGAATTAGTGTCACTCCGCCCGTCTTGACCCACTTCCGACGGGATGGCAATCGACGGACCACTTTCAGCAGTAACAGACCCGGACCACTTGAACGTGCTTGAGCCTGAGCCTGAGCTAGACCCAGACCCACTCCGCGTGCCCATCGGTGGCGCACTAACTGCACCTACATAAGCCGCCTTGCCAGAGGACGGTGCAGCAATAACGGAAGAAGTCGAAGCTGCAGGAACGCCGCCAGCATACGGCAAGTCCACCAGATTACCCACTGCTCCGATCCGCTGACTCGCTGTGAACATGCTGCTGCCTCCGTGTGAGCTTGTCGGTGATATGGGTGGTCTTTCCTCATCTTCGAGTGGGTGTTCGTGTACCAAATCGAGGGCAATCGCAGAGGGTGCCACGCGAGGTGGGGAAGACGAGGACGATGTCCTGTGCGTCCGTTTACCCGCCCCAAAGCGCGGAAGAATGTTCGTGTCGCTCTTCGTGTGGAACATTGGTGGTCGGCCGTTAGCACCGCCAAACGTTGCTCGTCGACTCCGAGGGCTGTCATTTCCGCTCTCGTCAACGCCCTCCTCCTCCTCCACATCGTCAACCGCACGACCGTCTTCATGGCCTACTGACGGCTCTCGCGACGCATAGTGGGAGAAGAACGGAGACGGGGGGAGCGCAGATGTGAGCATTTCTGATATGGAGCGGTGTTTCAGGATTGGCTTCATCGCGGTCCCTCTGTCGTTGACAGTATGATAAGAACGGGCATGCGAGGCGTGATCTGTAGACCTGTATCGATCGAGCGCAATACTGCTTGATGGAGAAGAGAGAGAGGTCGACGTCGAGCTTTTCTTCATGCTGCTCTTCCCTCGCGGGGTGTTCGACTTTGGTGGAGATCCGGAGACGGGGGAGGGCGTGGATGATGCGGGCGGCTTGGGAGGCGCCCAGTCATCCGCAGTATGTAGGGGACCATAGAGCCATGTCACATCGGAATCCTTGAGCCTGTCAAGAGCGTCGTCAATAACATTATCATAATGAACGGATAGACTTGATACGCACCAGTTAAGAGTTTCGGGGCTCACTGTCTTGAGCTTGTTTCGCTGCTTCCACCACGTCCTCCAACTAGCGTTCTCGAGGCGCAAGCCGTTAGCAATCTCGTTCTTCTGCTTCGTCATGGAGCGCCAGGAGCGGGCGACGTCGTCTTCTTCCCATTCGTGGCTCAGGTAGTCAACCTGGCCACGCGGCAGCGGTTGGAGGGCGGCATCGTCTGGCACGCCCGCTGCAACAGAAACGAGCAAGACGGGGAGGTAGTTTGCCATCGTTCTGAGAGTGAAAAAGAAATTAGGGGATGGGTATGAGGTGAGTTGCTTGAAGTCGGTGATAATAAGTTGATACGAGGTGGGATGTCTCCTAAACCGGCTATGTGAGCTTAGGGAGAGAGGTCGCGATCGGCAAGGATCTGTCTAGGAGTTGGCCGCCGTCGTGGACGACGAGCTCAGGAGACGGCGACGGGGAACATGATATAAGATGGTGTGTTGAGGATGAAGAAGAAGCAGCGAAGCACGCCTCGAGCCGTTCTGACAGCAGTCCCACAAGAATAAACAAATAAAAATATGTATTTTATTTTTTGGCGGGCCGGGTGCCGCTGCAGTCATGTTCCGACTTTCTCCTGCGGTGCAGACCAGATCCGACTGTCTTTTGTACGCGAGCCCGGAGCATAACACTCTAGCATACATGTCCCGGCCGCATCATTAGAGCATATTCGGTATGTGAAATTCAAGTTTCACATGAAGTTACACATGAGATTTCACATCAAAAGTCTTTGATCCGGTGAAGATGCCGAGGTGGCGTTAAATTTATGCACCCGAGTCGAATCACTTCTCCGGCTCGTCATGTCACTGAGCTTGTTGTTCTCACGATGTTTCCACTTGTTAAAAAGCTCATATTATTTCATTCTATGCAGGCTATGAGATTTATTTGCATGTACTGGCCCTTTATAAGAGTTTTAAAACATATGGACTGCTTTTAAAGACTGAAACAAGTAAGCTAGTTTTAATTTGAGATATGCACTGTTGTTGCTTAAATGTCACAGATGCACTATGTGAACAATGCATCACTTAATTTGGTCTAAGGGTTCAGATGCCGCGTCAAGCCGTGTTTGAAGTCCGAGCTTCCTATTTAGTGCAGCTATGTGAAACTCTATGTGAAATCCTATGTGAAACTCAAATTTCACATGGACCGAATATGCTCTATTCACACCATCAGTTTCGCAGAGGAATGGCCGACACAGCGGATGTCGCCTCATCGGTTCATCCACTGCGATGTCGGCTCTGGTCCAATCACCGTTCGGGCCTGGCAGCAAACCAATCGCACCTCTGAGTTCGACCAGGCCTAGGACCACCAATCGGAACGCACAGTTGCAAGGAACTCACGCCGGTTTGCACTTATCTTATCACATGCACATTTGCAAAGCAGCATTGGAGCGACTAACTTGCAATTGACTTGTCCATATATGTTGAATAGTTCTTGCAGTACATCTTGATGTTACAATGACACCTTAAGTCAAACCTGGAACATGGTCACTAACGTGCAGTGCTCTTGCAAGGTTACTTGTGCAATCCGCAATGTACCTGGCTTGGTATTTTGCAGGTTACAATGTGAGATCTCGAATAGAGAGCATTGTATCTTGTACATGCAAAAAAAACTCTTACCACATGCCAGTATACAGTATACTAACTATCATCACCGACCTCCAATAACTTCTCGATACTCCGTCCCAGGTCGCCCCCTTCCGCCTCCAGAACCCACTCGATGACTTCCCGGTCCACAGCTGGAAAGATCTGCGTGAGCGTCCCCAATGCCGCACTCGCGGCTCGCTCATGCGCTCGGTCGATCTCCGCCTGCATACCAGAAATATCAAGTGCAGGCGTGGCAGTACGCGAAATACCCAGCTCCGCATCCGTCCCTCTCCCTGCGCCTGCGCCCCTGCCTGCTGGGGGAACGAGGTGCGTTGGGATGGACGACAATGATGGGAAGGACGGGTGTGCGCCGGATGGGATATTGGACCGCGAGGGTGTGCCTTCTGGTGTGCTCCGCCCCGACGCAGGCGTACTCGGAGTTGACAAGCTAGCAAAATGACGGACACGCGGTTTGTAGGGCGTCTGAATGGCTGGAGGTGTGGCTTGACCGTCGCCGCCCACATTGATTGCCCACGCAGGAGTTTGGGGGACGGGCGCGTTCATGTTCTGCTGTTGTTCACGTTCACGACCAATCTCGTACGGTGCGAACGGGCCCGGAAGGTACGTTGACGCTCCCGATCCTTGCTGACCATGTCCAGCACCAGGCGGCGGACCGACGCCGTCAAGGCCGTCGAATGCTTCGCCAAGTAAACGGCCGAGCGCGCTCAACGGTTTGCTCAGCGTATCTCCCGTGCGTTGTAAGAACCGGCGCGTGTCGTCCGCGAGGGTGTTGGCGCCAACGCCCAAACCGCCAAGGGAGAGTTGTAGAGGTTGTGCAGATTCCTCGCCTGCGTGAGGAGACGTCGGTAGAGAGGCGCTGGGCCTCTGAGAGGAGGAGGAAGTGTACTGTCTCACAGGCGTAGAGAGAAGGAAACCTGAGGGCGTCGTGGGACGCGAGGATGAAGGAGGCCTGACAGGAGCGGACTTTTCGGGTGATGGGGATGCTGGAAGGTCGTGGATTGCATCTTCGACATTTCTAAGAAATAAAAAATTAAGAAATTAAGAAAGCAAGATATACTTAGTGGAAAGCACCTTTCAAACTCCTCGGCATTTATATTTGATAGACCTGTATGGTCAAGAGTCTCGATAAACTGAACTGCCCCCATCTAAAACACTTTTAGTCATTATCTCCTTTCCTTCTACCTATGCAGTACACACCAAGCTAGAGAGATAATATCCAGACTCTCCCTGTAAATTCCGAGGATTTCGAAAGCGTTGTATATATCTGAAAATATAACGGTTGGCAGAGTGCGCCTGAAGGGTGTTTAACAGACCTTACTCAATGTTCGATATCAGATGTGGAGGGTTGGCTTTTAGAACAACAAATATAAGGATCGGTACGAAAGAGTCTGCGTTTTCTTCTTTGTGCAGGTGCCTAATGAGCCCTATTAAATTGCAATTTCAATCTAAGTCTGAGAAAAATGCATAGATAAATAGGCAGACCGAAAATCACTTTACAACAATTGAGGACGCAAATCAGCTTATCCCGTGGAGCCTTATAGTGGTTAATCTTAAGGAGCTCTATAGATATTCTCAGTCAATTTATCCGTGCGTTCCATATATGCGTACACTACCTTGCTGGGCGAACATCAAGAACCCACGAGCGTCGGGACCTTCAGGAACGTCGAGGTGTTTCTCCTCGATCCACCCAAAAAGCGCTATCCGCTGGCCCATTATTCGATCTCGCTCGAGGTCATCAGTAGTAATTGGTCGAGGTGGGTCTGCTTCTGCCAGCTGCGGCGTAAATGTGCTAGAAAACCATGAGCACAAGCATTCTCTCGACCTGCACTGGACTTCAGATGGATACGCACAAATCATAAAGCCGATTCATCACCAGCTTCTCCATCCCTTCCATGGCATTATCAAACTCAGCATCCGTCGCATTTCGCCACACTTCACATTCACGCATACGGGCTGAGATGAACTGAAACCTTCCGTTCAGTCGCGCGATCTCAAAGGCTCAGCAGGCAAATGGGTTAAAGAACGCACATTAAGAAAGTCATTGATAAGTTTGACTTGATCGTTCACAGAGAAAGAACGCTTCGCGAAGTTACTCAGGAAGCTACGCAAAATTTGAACCCAATGCAAACATGTAGTTCAGAGATTGTACTAACGATCGAAGATATTTTGCAACAGGTTCTGCGCTCTTTGCCTTCATTTGGTCCAGGAACTTCTGGAAATCGAAGGGTACTGGTTCATTGCTTCCTTTTTCCACATCCCTCCGCTGTAGTTGCGTTGCCGAACCCTCTCCTTGATGGTAATCAACAGAATCAGTCCCCAGTGGTCTTGATGGGGTCGTAGGTCGCGGTTCTTGTTGCTGCCTGGCGAAGGACTGGATGGAGTTAGGGGTCAGCACGTTCGCCTGAGGCCCTTCCATCGAACTCGGTCTTGATTTAGGAAGGGTGAAAGTCTTGGCCAGAGAAGATGCAAAGGTCGACAATACAACGCTGGGAGAAGGAACTGACGTCTGCGGGGAGAAAGAACGCGTGGGCGTTCTAGGAAGTGAGTCTCTTCGTTCTGGTACCGGCACAGGGACTGGTACAGGAGCTGGGGCGGGTATAGATGATGTCCTCGAGTGTGTGTTTGCCTTCAGCGGCATTGGGTGGCCCTCTGATCTTGCCCATGCATCCTGCGCCTCCATCTCCTTCCTATCCGCTAATGGATCGAACTCTTCCAACACGTCCGAACTCACGCGAGTCCCCAGTCCGTCCTCCTCTAGCTTAGGCATAGCTTGTTCAGCATCAGGCGCCTTCTCAAGAAGAGTCGGATCAGGTGTCTTTAGCCTGTTGATAGCTTGTCTGTCGTTGTCGGCTTCAGATGTCTTTGCAGCATCGGCCCATGGGTTTGGACCATCGACCGGGAGAGGCGATGAGATATCAACGCTGGTCTTCATGAGAGTATCAGCATCATGGACGGTGAGATCTTGGACATCTTTAGTCAATTCAGAGATGGCAGAAGAGGCTGCTAATTTCGACATCGATTAGAGGAATATTCAGAGTTGCGCTAGAGTTGCTGATAGGTAAAGACAGGGTACGGAAGAAAGCACAGAGGAACGCGTTTAGCGGTTACTTTCGTGAGGCTGCGGCACGACTCATTGAACTTGAATTGGCACTGCATGCACGTGACTCAGATTCTCCTTTTGTCGCGTCAGGCGCGTCAATCTAGAGACTTCCAACCACCTTACAGCGAACGCTCAACTAGCGTACGGATAGCTTCACCTGCTTCGTACTGCTGCCTGTATCTCAGTACAGAGAATAATACATCAAAAGGCAAGATTATCTGTAATTATCGAAGGTTACTAATCACGATCTCCCCTCATCGAACTACTTGTAATCTAGTCCCTACCACCGCTGATTCTCAGATTTTTATGTCGGGCTACATAAACTATCAGTATCTCTGCCCGATCACCTTATCCGGGAATACTCGGAACTCCTGAAGTTGTTGTTCGACTTGACACTTGCAACTTCTTCGGATGTTTAACGCTCATTAACTCTGCTTCTGCTGTTTTGGACGATAACTTCCTCAATTATGCAACCGACCATGTGCTGCTCTGCCGAATGACCTTTTCGCGCTCTATTCATACGACTGATAGTGTTCAACGTCTCCCTTAGGCACAAGAAGCACAAGCATTGTTGGGTTCTCCGACAGCATCCGATACCTGTTTAACATGCAATCAGATACGCAGCCTGGAACAAGTCTGTTCGTTCTCATGCTCTTCGCCAAGATGGTCCGGCGCGTTGACTTCCCCACATCCCCGCAAAATATTCAACCAATCTGACGGACGTTGTCACTAACCGATCTAGACGGAATTAAGGCTTCATTCTTTCTCTTTTCTTCTTCAATTTCTTGCCCCTCTCTTCCTATTCTGCGGGCCTTCGCTGTCCTACGAAAGCGTGAATAGCAATAGCTTACACGCCATACAACTTAATTCCAGAGCAATAAGCCGGTGTGAACACATAGTAAACTGGTAGCGTGAAAGTCAAGGTTCGGCAGGGGACGGCATGGTGTAAGGGTCGGAGGAGGTATTCAGTTTGTTCACACACATAGTAGACGGGCACGGAGCGTTTGCTTTCGTTCGCCGTCAATGTCATGAACGGTATTCGTGGAGTCGGCCATCGAACTTTCTTTCCAAACATATAAAGCCTGCATCTATCCAGCAATGCTTTCCCGGTTCGCCTTTAGCCCACCACTCGAGCTCCAGGCACCGCCCGTCTTGCATCTCTAGCACGCTCTCCTGCATCACGAGCCAGTTTGCGATCACGCTGCACGAACGGATACTATTGGATACGCGGTTTGTTCTGATATAAACGCCTTCATACAATGACAGCCGTGCCAGAAAGCAAGACCTCGCCGACTGGGTCCTCGACACACATATCTGATGAGAAACACCATATCGAAGCAGAGGAGAAGCTGAATGCACAGGTCGACACTCCCGAGATCGACGAGAAGAAGCTTATGCGCAAGTTGGACTGGGCTCTGATCCCTTGGCTATCTTTCTTGTATCTTCTGAGTTTCTTGGACAGAACGAGCATCGGCAATGCCAAAGTGAGTTCTTGATTATTCGGGCGTTGCTCTTGAAAGTAACTGGCGGCCTTCTTTGCAGCTATACGGTCTCGAGGCTGATCTTAACATCAATGACACTCAGTACGGTATATGCCTTACGGTCTTCTTCTTTTCATATGCAATCTTCGAGGCAAGTCGCACTGGCAGTTACAAATAAGTCATAATCGTCTAATTTATGATATGAAAGGTGCCTTCAAATGTTTTCTTAAAACGCCTTCGGCCTTCGCTTTGGCTATCTCTTTTAATGTTGCTATGGGGTGTCATGATGGTCAGTCATTTCAATATTCTTTTATCGACTACTTTTGAAATGAACCTCCCAATAGACTGTTCAGGGCCTCGTACACAACTATGGTGGTTTACTTGGTCAGTAATTTAACTTAAAACATTCGTCAATGGGCGTATCTGATTCTATGCGCAATCAGGAATGCGTTGGATGCTCGGCATGTTCGAAGCCGGTCTGTTCCCTGGAGTGAATTATTATCTCTCATGGTCTGTCTCTCCTCCCATTATCGTCATACAGTCCACCACGTTCCGGAGTTCCTCTTTGCTTCTGCGCGATCTGAAAGTTACCATGAAAACTTTCTCCCGCGTATCGGCTACTACTGTTCCAGCGAAACATTCCACCCAATGCATGGTATTGGAGCCAAGCTGACTGAGCCACTCTCTCTTTTTGCAGCTGGTATAAACGGTCTGAATTCGGCGTCCGTGCTGCTATCTTCTTTTCGGCGGCAACGGTCTCGGGTGCATTCGGTGGTCTCTTGGCCGTGAGTGCAGCATAACTTTCTCCGTTCCTTCTTCTCTCCTCAAGTCTCCTATTTTGACACCTGCGACCCGGTATAGGCCGCTATTTCTAACATGGAAGGCATTGGCGGCAAACCGGCGTGGTACGTTCTCCCCTCCCAAACATTCAGCATTCCCTCACACACAAACTAGGGCATGGATCTTCATACTCGAAGGGCTTGTAACAGTCATCGCCGGTGCAGTTTCCTTCTTCATCATCCAGGACTTTCCCGATACTGCCAAGTTCCTCACCGAGCCTGAGCGTGCGTTCGTCATCCGTCGCCTCCAGGCCGATGACCAATTCTCTGCCGCCGGAGAGGAGCTCCGTTGGAAGGACATCTTCAAGAGTATTCTTGACTGGAAGACCTGGGTCGGCAGTGCGTGTCTGATAAGTCATCTTCTCTTTTACCCCTCTGTCTCCTCTGGACTGCTGGGATTGCTTTTTGGCCATGAAACCTGGACTGTTCTCAACTAGCAAATGACTTAACTTGCAGTGCTGCTGTACATGGGTGCTGATGGCCCGCTCTATGCATTCTCCCTCTTCTTACCGAGCATCATCAACCAGCTGGGTATGTTGCACATCCTTTACCTTTAACAATGCGAGTGAACTAAGGATTTTTTTGTAGGCTTCACCGCCACGCCGGCAAACCTCTTGACGGTCCCGGTTTACGTGCTGGCCTGTATCTTCACTTGTGGCGTAGGTTTCCTGGCCGACCGTCATGGCAATCGTGGTTACTTTACAATGTACGCCGAACTTCAATTTTTCGATTCATTGCAGACCTTGATAATGGTTTCTCGTCACCGAAGTGGGTTCTTCTGCATAGGTACGTAATTCATTTGATAATCATTCATTGGTTACGATGGCTGATTTATGTTCGACAGCTGCTGCTGGCTATATTATCTTGATTGTTTCGAGAAACGCCGCTCTCTCGTACTTCGCTGTGTATTTGGCCGCCTGGTAAGTTCGTATCACCAGTGTATCGTATGTATGCTAATTAACCAACCAATCAAGTGGTATCTATCCTCTTATCCGTAAGCCGTCTCGTAAAATTTGGTTTGTTCCCACTTATTCAAAAGCACTTGACTTCCAGCCAACATTATGTATGTAATTACACTTATAGCCCATAACTCGTTTTACCTTGCTTATACGTCATTGTTGCAGTGCTTGGGTTTCTAACAATGTCGAGGGCTCGTACAAGCGCAGTGTTACCCTTGCAATGGTCATTAGTTTGTAAGTTGAAGTCTACTTCTGCAATATCTCTCGTATAATTATACTTCATTCAAGCGGCAACATCAACGGAGCAGTCAGCTCCAACGTCGTACGTTGTCCTGTCTCGTCGACGTTTGCGATTATTGTCTGATCTTCATACAGTACCGTGCTCGTGATAAACCATGGTATACTCTGGGCCACGGCATTGTCCTAGCCTATATCGGCATTGGCTTCATTTGCGCTCTCATCTTCCTCTTCTTCTTACGCAGGGAGAACGCCAAGCGGATGAACGGCGAACGTGACGAGATCATCGTCGGCGTGAATGACGAAAAGAATGAGCTCAACCCTAAGAACGGACGGTACAACAGCATTGAAGATGCGAAGCGAGACAAAGGAGATGAATGGAGCGGTTATCGTTACACCCTGTGATGGTGGTGAAAGAGACTGCTCTCTCCCGGTCGGTTTATAATGTCGGTTTATAATGATTTACGTGTAGACACAATTGCATATGAGTTTCTGAACGATCCTTTTGATATAACTGACTTTATCTCAAAATTTGGAAGTGTGTACAAGACACCAAACTCGTTAACAGCTGTCAAAATTTCGCGTCCGGTTTACTTGTATACATGTAAAGAATGGCTTACACAAGCCGCGAAAGGCTCAAAATGGCGACCGCGCCCCGTCTTGACTCCGATCATCCTGTTCTTTGACCACGATCTTGTAATGAGTCGTGCTGCTCGACTCACGTTGACTGCGTCCGCGATTTTTTGCGTCGGCACAATATATCTCGTGCACTACATGCAGCACTCCGAACGTGAGGTACGTTACGTTTCGCAATGGGTGATGCTCTCCGTGATTATAAGGTGTCTGGCTCACTGTTGTGCTTAGACAATGTTCAAAGGCGTTATCCGTGACGACGAACGTCGCTTAGAGAAGATGAGACAAAGAGAGGCAGATTTCTTGGAATCTCAGCGGAAGCGTGAAATATATGAGCGTGTCCAACCAGTCAATGGAAATAATCGAATAAAGGAAGGACCATAGCATGCAGGATGCATTGGCAGGTGTGTAATCTTATAATTGATCGCTGAAGCTGACTGAATAGATCTGTTTTCCAATACGTTCCTAGTCACAGGGACTTAGCATTCGTCTCTCCTTATTCGTCGCCGCTTCTTTGACTTTTCTACTAGACCCTACGTATTGGAACTGTCACGCAACAGAAGTGGGCGATCGCTTGAGGTGTTGAATAATGGCTTGGCTGTGCGCTTGCGTGGTAGGAACGACAAGGTCAGTTCTCAACGTTTACTCCACGCTTCTCTCCCCGTATCTTCCATCCATTGCAAAGGCATGTGATTGTGATGAAAGTTTTTATGTCCAACTGCTAAATGAAAGATCATTGAGGTTTTTATGAGTTGACTCTACAACGGTATCTGATAATGTGCTTCTTTCTGCTGCTCACAACCTTTTCATCTTGTTGAAAATGTTGCTTTCAAATTACTGACAAATCCATTTGTAGGTGATGCAGGTGACGTGTATCTAATAGAAGCATCAGATACTTTGCACAGTCAATTTGTGCAAGTTATCGATAGCGTTGCTCCCCTGACGAGTGCTACTTCCATACCTCCTATGACTTGAATTACAAAACTGTAGCTTTGCATATTCTGAAAGCCTGCCAGTACATTTGCATTAGGTACTGTTACGTTCAGGAATACAATTTACTTTTTCATTCATATGCTGGTGCCGGAACAGTTATCTCCTGGAGCATCTGTTGGAACGACTTGTTGACAGCGACTGTCTTCAACTTCGAAAGGACTAGCAAAAAATTGTACCAAACTTGAGGTCCTCGAGGACTCGGAATATACAATAAAAAAGGTTGCTAAAGATCAGCGGTCTAGATTGAATGATTTGCACCCCCAAAAGAGGCGAGCGCAAACAAGCGCATACACACATGCTTGTTCCTCGAACGCACGCCCCGGCACGCCATCAACTTTCACGACGACGACGCCTAGTCCAACACCGTCCACGACGTCGGGACGCTTTCCGTCAAGGGTTTCCACCCATATTTCTTGCAATCGTTGCTTCAACGAGCCTTACGTTCTTTCAACATCACATTCATTTAGTATCTGCGATTGATAAATACCGCGCTGCCTAACAGCTCGCACTTAAAAACTCAGCAATCAACAGAAAGGAGCTGAAAAGAATGGTCAACGAGCAAAATCAGAAGATGGCGCGCATGCATCGACATGCAAAGCGCTCTCCTAGGCCTAAACCGGTGTTGAACAACTTGAAGCCGCGCTTTAGCCCGACTGCTATCTTCGACACTGATCCACCTGCTGCTGCGACGTCTACTTCAGCCAGTCCGACTCTTGTGACGACGACTTCAACAACCTGTGAGTGTATCGGCTCTCTGTGACCTGATTCTGGACCTCACAAATTCGTTGAATATTCATTAGCCGTCAGTTCAGCACCAGTCACGACGACTTCGACCTCTGCCGTGCCTGCGAAAGTTCCGACTACTACATCAACTCAGGCTACTCAGCAGCAGACAACAACGTCTTCTATTATATCTACGTCGACGACATTGACATCAAGCTCGACCACAACGTCGTCTAGCTCTGTAACGACGACCAGTACGAAACCTGTAGCTGTGGTGGTTAGTCTTATCGTTTAGCATATCCTCTTGAATAATCCTGCGATGACCTCTGATGATAACGTTTCTGAATACAGACTACGCCTGCTAAGTCTACGGATCTTTCGACTACATTCGTCACTACCACATTCCGCTCTGTCGCACCTGTGGATAGTGCGACGGCTTCTTTGTCCAGTGCTTCCGCATCTGCGACAGCAGCTCCCTCAGGCGGGGTAAGCACGGCAGGAATTATCGGCATTGCGGCAGCTGCCGTGGTAGGGGTTTCCGTCCTCGCTGGTGTTGGCATGTATTTGCTCGTGAGGATTCATGTCTTTTTCTGCTGTATTTGATGTACTCACATGTAATCTACAGCGTCGTTATAGCAGACGAAAGGATGGTGAATTCAATCCAGATGATTTCCGTCGCCAATCTGTGGTACTCGCGGATGAGTCGCCTTCTCCTCTGTACCGCGGCAATAGCGGCGGACGTGGTCCTCGCCCCCCGACGATGATAGAGAGGCATTATTTGAATCTCTCGGCCCCCCAACCACCAGTTTCGGCGTACCAGCCACCTCAGCAATATGGTGCACAAAACGCCTACAGCGATTATTCTGCGTCACCTGTTACGATGGGTTCTTTCATGCCTGGTGAAATTGTGTCACCCGTTTCCCCTGGTCCAGGTTCGCCCCCACCTCAAGGGTACCAGTATGCGAACGTTCCTCCGTCGTTCTTCAGCCCCATGGGCCAGTCGCCAATTGCATCTCCAGCGAGCGTCGCTCCTTATGGTTCTGCTTATGATCAGCAGGGGAGGCTCATGCGCACACCATCTTCCGGCGCGGTTGCCCTCACACGCGGAAATTCGGTTGCTCAGAGCCCACCGCAGCACCCTGGTCTGAATGCTCCGCCGATGCCTGAGAATGATTATATGGACGTGACCAGGGCGAGCGTAACACCGTACCAGGCAGAACAGTATGCTGCTATCTCCCGCCAACTGAATATTGCCCCAGTGCCGCTTCCTCAGCTTAGCGAGGAACATGAAGCAGGCGAGGATGTACACATGCCTGTCCCAGCGACTGATGGGAATCAATCCATGGTGTCTCCATTTACAGACCCTCAGGAGAATGTCTCGCACTATCAATCCTCTCGCCCTTCATCTGAGTTCCACGAGCATAACTCATATGGACGAACGGACGAGCCAGTCCCACGAGTTCCATCTATTGCGCCGGTGCTCCCGGATATCCAGGTTCAGCAACGCGCCTTTTCGCCCTTGAGCTTCCCGGCTTCACCATCGCCAATGCGTGCGACGTTTGGTGTTGACGCGAACACCGCTCCAGCTGTGCGTCCGGATCTGCCCCCTCTCAGCCCGGTGGCAAGTTCTCCAAGGCGAGCACAGTTTGTCCAGAACGAAACGCGCGCTCACGCTGGCCGCGAGACGCCTGTGGAAATTGGCTTCGTAGAGAGTCCTGCCTCGACGCCTGCGCCGCAAGCCACGCACCACCAAACCGTTGTACCTGCTACTACCTCCACAGATAAGAAGCGGCCTGATACACTTTATGATGATGACGATGCGTACGGCGGGTTCTGAGCGATCCCTCGTGCTGCCATCAACTACCTGGCAAAACTAGCCACTGTTCCCCCATATCATCCCCCTCGTCATTTCGTATTGTGGTTTCTGAAAACAAATCAAAAATACCCTCGAGAAGAATTTGTTTGTGCTATATAGTCTTTACGCTGTCAACCTCGAAGACATCGCGACTTGTCTCTGGTGTTATCGTGCATCTGTTTACTCGCTTATTTGCTGTCCTTACCCCACGGCGCCCCGGACGGACTGGTTCCCTGGACGATGATTGTTCGCTGTCCTATTCTTAGTTTTCTCTAGCGGTGCGCCGAGCGCTCTGGCTTATCCGCTGGTTGGCGTTCGCATTTGATCCCCCATGCTTTTTTCATTTGTCGTGATATCTAGGTACGGCCTTCCGTATGAGCGCGGACGTTGCGTCTCGACGGCCTGCCACACTTTCTCCTTTTCCATGTTCAGCACGCCCATGACTGGTCGACGAGCCGCCTCTCGTTTCATACCCGCTGCTCTGTTTGGACGCCGAACCCCGGACGTCCGTGTACATGTTTACGCTCACCAATACCTTCTGATATGCTATTTGTAGCATGTAGCACACACCAGGGCAGGTATTTCCCGAGTCGTTTCTATCGACAGAGTACGCATCCTTCTTCAATGCAGTCCTGTCCATCTTTCCCGATGTTTTACTACACATTACTTCACATTTATATACCTACTCGGGCGCACCTCCCATTTGAATTTCTTCATCTTATTACATCCGTTTAGGGTGTTCTTATAAGTAATTATAAGCTTCTATGTGAATTGTTTGCATTGATCGTCCATCTGAGCCGCTGAGTGAGCAATTTTGTATGGTAAGGGAGTGATAGACGCCTTGGGTGTGTTCTGCGATTGAGCGGACGATCAGGATGGTGGTGTTCTTTGCATCATGCCATCAGACAGGAGGCCAGTGTCGCTGAGGATATGAGATCTGAGAGCCATTCTGGGCAGACAAAACTGTCCGACTGAGCCCAGGTGGTCGGCTGTATGAATTCAGGTTTGATTCTATGCATCCTCATGACTACCCGAATCCCGTCCGTCCGCCTACTTAGCTCGCCTCTGATCAACATGGCCTGCCTTGCAAGCTGGCAAGCGACGAGCTTTGACGCTGCCTCACATCCCCTCACCCGCCGAGGGACTGTATGCAAGCAGCGCGGCGAGCCTGAGGGGGATGGGCGTGCTCAACCCAAGGCATTCACGACCGACCTGTCATCCAACAACAGCTCTTACTACCTATATCATTTGGCTCTGTCTTGCCTTTGCTGCAGCTCTTCTCTGTCTCCCATGTCAAGTGTCCGGACAAGTCGTGCAGAATGTCACCTTCCAGAACACCGCGAGCGAGCTGTCGTACAGTCCTCCCATCTGCAACATTGGGTCGATCGATGAAGTCATTCCTGATAACTGCATAGGCACTTGGTACGGTGTATTTGCTCTAAGCGAATGTGCTTCGTGCTGATGGAACAATGCGTAGGACTATTGTCGATCTGCCTGGATCATCAAACGGCTCTGTGGCCTCAACTGAGGGGCCCGATGATGCTTTTAATGATCTCCTCCCACAGTTGTTCTTCACCTTTCAAGGTACATTTCTCACCAATGATTTACCTCGACACTGCTTTTCTGTTTTGCGTACTGATCGTGCGCGAATTCTCGTTGTGTTTAACGTCTAGGATCAGCCGTGTTCGTGAAGACTTCCGACACATCGAACGCCACGGGGAACCTCACCGTCTCCTCTCAGCCCTCAGGAAATGTGCGAAGGTTCGAGTTATCTCCGTCCCGGGACTTTTGGGCTGTCCGAGATATAGACGACACTCAGAAAACGACTGTCACTCTGACATTTGTGCCTGATGAGACTGGGGAGCTAACCCATCTGGACATCGACTTCATTAAGATCTCCGTCTCAAATGCTAGGTGAGTAACTTGTTGCATTTCTTAGTTTTCTGCTCTCAAGGATATTCTTCTCCGCAGCGCAACCAGTTCCTTCCTTGCAACACCCACTGGCTCTCAAGCTGCATTCACACCAACGTTCGCCTTCCCGAGCACTAACAGCCCCGCATCCACATCACCAACATCCCACAGGCTCCGTCAACCGGTCGGCACGATCATAGGAGAGACCTTCGCCGCGTTCTTCGGGCTCCTTCTGCTTGGTCTCGGTGCACTCTTCGCGTGGCAATGGCGCAAACGGCGACGAGACGATGCGGAGAGGCGGGTGCGGACGATGCGCGTGCAGGCTGCGAGTCAGATCCTTGCCGGGGCTGACCAGCACAGACCAGCAGGCTCTAATCCTCCCTTACCTGTACAAGCAGTCTTGTCAGAAGGAATTGACTCAGCATCACGTTCGGAATCATATGGTAGCATCGTACCGTGCGTGGTGCCATTCCCTTCAGATTCATTAGGCCGCTCGACCCGACGCTCGGATCCATTACCACATCGCATACGAGCACGAGAGCGCGCGAGCTCGGCGTTTACTATGTTCACTGGTGGTGGTGCAAGCTCGGCGTTAGCAGAGGACGGCCATTCGGGAGTCGGCGCTACCCATTCGCGAGGGGCATCAGCTTCATTCTGAATGTCACCCCAGGCCCACTTTGCAGCGCATGCGGCATCACACATATTGTATCTCATTAGAAGCAACAATACATTCACAAGCAGACTTTCTAGTCAGGTCGCAATGACGAAATAACATGATGTACGGAAATTTCAGTGATTCATGACTTCGCTGTCATGTCACAGGGAGAACATCTTACGGAGGGCCCGGCAGTTACTGTTATCCATCGACAGATCATGATAGGCGCCTCATCCTCGATCACCTTGTGATGCACCTTGCGGATATAGCCCTTGCGGATTGCGACGGCGGCAGGTGTAATAAAGTGCCGTGAGGATGGAATGGGTTCATGCCACGAAACATGTCACTGGTTGGGGAGCATATATTAGCACTCTTTCTAGAGTAGTGCAGTAAAGTAGCAGGCATAATGACAAGCTTAGGTACCTCGCAGAGAAGATGAGCACCATCAACCTATTGTTAAAAAAGGGCCGGAGTTCTTGCCGCACTCGGAAGTTTCGACAAGACCATCAGCCCGGTACTGTTACCCAGTACACAAAATCCGACCAAAAATACGTGTTCATTCCGCAAAGAAATAAAAATGATTTTATGCCGCTGGACGGGTAGCCACAAAGGGACATCTGTCCGAAGCCTGGTGTTCCTGCCTGGAAGCGCCATGACGCCGCATCCGCAGCTTTTGGCGGATGTCCGAACCCTATTGGGGCATCCCGCCGCAGACGTCAAGATGTTCCCCCTCTGGACTCTGGTAGGGATGATTGGGCATATACATACTGACCAAGGATTTTATGCAAGAGGACTCCTGCGTAGCCTCCCGCCACTTATTCGACGCACGACCTTGACGTTTGAGTACGAAACTGCAGACGTCCGGACTTCCCTTTGCTCTGGGAGCTGCAAACGAAGCAAAGGCTGTTCGCAATCGCATAGCACACGAAGGACAAGTCATCAAGAAAGGTCTTCAATAGCACATCGCCACCGCGACACCTTCATCCACCTGTGACTACCCATGCCACCCATCGTTACCGAGGAGAGACCTTCCCTTCCTGACACCGATGTACACCACAACCTCGCACGCACATTAGGCACGCGTTCCGTCGCACCACATACCGCTGTCTTCCTCGGTATCACAGCAGTCGTCCTCACCGTCATCATCACCGCCGGTCTATTCGCCTTCTACCTTTACTGGCGGCAAAAGCGCGAGCGGCTCGAGAAGTTGCAGCGCAAAGCCATCCGGCACATGACGCTCGTCGGCCCTGTAAGATCTCCTTATGGTCCGTTCGGCGCGACTGGAGAGTCAAGCTTCTTCAGACCGAGTTACGATAATAATTCAGTGAGGCCGTCGATAGAACAGAATGTGCCCGCCTCGCCGGCACCGACATACAGTCCACACAGAGACAGAATATTACCAAAATCAGTGACCAATAGCGACGAGAGTCTTTCGAGCAGCGTGGCCACCAAGCGAACAGATTCAGAAGGTGAACGAATGGTCCTTGTAAATGGAGTTTACGTTGTGGCCCTCAACTCGGATAGCGTTCGAGAATAGCTTATGAGCGGTGATTATTATACCCTCAGACTATCTTATAATATTGTCAGTTCCATCTCATAGTTGCTAATAGTTCACTTATTCTGGCACCAGGAAGTCCAGTTCATACCAGATACTTTCTTCTCCACTTATTTATCAGTAACGTATTGCTTCAATATCTGTAGTAGACGTGTTGGCCCCTTTTTCATGTTGGTTATCTTCACTTTTACAATATTCTGTCATAATAAGTAGTTAGTTATTCGCTTTGGGACATTTATCCACAATATGTAAAAGAGTGCGGGAAAGTGTCAGTCTCTTGGCAAAAATGCCTTAACCCAATTTTGTCGTCAACGCCTCAGCGCACAAATGAATGGCCCGAAGCTCTTAGAACAAGGATGAACTAGGTATTTCATCACAACAGATGCCAGATCGAAGAAAAATAATGTAGCAAATGCTTACAATTTTATCGACATTTCCTTCGAGTGTTTTCACAGTTGCATTGATAAGTGACTTAAGACGTTTGCGGCGGCCAAAATTTGCTCAGATATATATAAGAGGATCAGCTTTGCAGCCAAGTCAAGTCTATTCTTCAGCAAATTAGAACAACGGCAAATTTTAGATAGCCTTCGCCTTGACCAATTCTGCGAAGAGGGAAAAGGAAAGCGATAAGTCATACTGCACAATAGCTGATAGACATTGTTGTACGCACGCTCCACCTCGGCAATTGCACTGTTAAGAATATCGCGCTGCGTCTTCTCATCAGCGAGGTCCTTCGTGACTTTGTCAATGATCGAACGGACAAGATCCGCCTGCTCGCTCTCCTTCTGCTGCTGTTCGAAGCGGACCCAGCTATCGAGCACCTGCTTGACCTCAGCCGCGAGTGCGACCTTCTGGCGCTGGACAAATGCCTCCGACTCGAGTTGCGCTGTTTCCTTCGATAATGCGAAGAGGCTCTCGGTGATGGAGACAACATCCTTCATTTGTTGAACAGACTCGATACGCTCCTTTACAGCCTCAGTGTGCTGGTCACGCGCTCCATTCAAGATACCGCGAATGCGGTCGATATGGCCCTCAGCCCATCCCTTGTATGGCTCGCGGAGCAACTAAGGAAAGAGTCAGGAATTTTTTGTCAACACGTCAGAACGAATAAAAGTGGTTATCCACAAACCTTGCCAATGTAGGTGATGAGGATTGCAAATCCAGCGAGGACAACAGTCTCCTCGTTCACGACGTATAGTTCCTGAGAGATGGCTGCAGCCATGAGACCAGAACCAAGTACGACTGTGCCAGTCTTGGTGATGAGGTTCGGAGAGGACGGCACGGAGTTGATGATGCTGGAAGCACGCTCCGCCGGTGGAGGGCGCTCAGAGGACATGTAGCGGCTGAAAGTTGATATTTGGTTTACAGTTTTGGTCTAACACTTTAACGACCTGACGTACTTTTGGATGACCTTGGGGATGGCTGTTGCTGCCGCCTGGGGGCGCACCCTGCTTGCTGTCGAGAAATCAGAGACATTTACGACGGGCGTAGCCAGCGAAAATACTCACCAGCAGCGCGCAGCGTACTGACAGCTACTCTCGACGCCATTTCAAACAGCTAGCTCGAGATAAAGAGAGCGTTGACAACTTGGAGAAGGTGGATGTTGTCCGAATTGTCACGACAGAGGTGGAGGTAGCCGGGACAAATAAACATCAACATCAGGGTTGCTTTATCAAGACGTTGCAGCTGCCTTTTGCTTTACATCTGACATATGTTCTCAAACTTGAAGTTCAAAGTTAAGTGATTACGGGTAGTGTTTCATGAAAGCCGAGTGCGTGCAATTTACAAATGTCGTACCGTATATTGAAAGTGATAGAAGCCTTTAAAGCAAACTTCATATAATTCTTACTTCTTCGACATTCATTCCATGGCTTTTTCTCATCTCTCGCAGATTATCATATTAGTCCTGACTCCTATGTAATGTTGATCCCAACGCCTCCGCATCCAGTGATACATGATATGCGAAAGAAACAGGATATTTCGTTTCTACGAGGCTCCAATAGTGTGAATATCCAGATTGCACAGCGCTGAACCTTGCAGAAGTAAGTGACAATGGTAGACAATCTATAGTGAGTTAGATCCAAAAACAATGGTATCAAGCTGCCTACGCAGGAGTAGAATGAAGAATGACTGCCCTATGGCTTCGGGGTAGCGTTGAGACTTTCAATGATAGTAACTCTAGTACGCGCTCGTGAATGTGCACTATCTTACCCTCCGCGTTCCTCACCCAGAATCCACATGTGCGCGGGCCAACGCCATCGACAATACTTTCTATCAATTCGATTCCTGATGCGCGGTGCTCGTCTCCATCGACACATGCTAATTGCGAAGCGGATTTTTTCTGAGTGAGATACTGTTGATGAAAAGGAATATCCTTGTTGAATACTGTGTTTATAGTGTATGTCCGACTCTGTATTCTATACGTTATCCTGAGAGGGAGAATAGCCCCATCAACAGGCGCTCCTAAAGTATATTCGTCAAAACAATCTATGTACAAGGATGGAGTCAGAGTATAGACTCACCGCTTTGAACGTCGATCTTCGCAGGCGCCTTTTCGAAGTTAACTATGATACCCGCAACGCCGGGGAACACATAGCCGGGATCATGACGCCTAAGAAGGTGCTTTCTGATAGCCGGAGAATGTCGCTGAATTGTCATAACAGCCAGCATGTGTATGAAACGCTGATGCTTGAATTTGAACAGAGATGCTCTGTTTTTGCCTGCAGAGATGTTCATGAATGAAAAAGGAGTAGATGATATTCAGTACATACGACCAAGACTTCTACACCGCTCGCGGTGTCTTCCTTCTCTCCATGCCTTTTTCTGGCAGTCTCTTCGACAATAATGCGCAATCCGGCAGCCAGAACACATAAGAGCAGTGCCCTTTGGAAGCAATTTGGCACACTATAAGATATTTGAATCAGTGTTGAAGTGCATGCAATCATCAAGTCTACACTTACGTTGTCACAAAACGAGCCGTACACCCCTGATGAAAGATGGTTGAAAACCAGTTTTGTAACAAGTCTATCTAGCACAACACGACCGTAAAAATCCCAGAATTTTGGAATCTCTCTATCCGAATAGACATGTTCTGTGATCTCGTCAAGCTTCAACTGTTTCGTCGCTAGAATCACAGCATTTATGACCGACTTGAACATGAGGAATCGGGGAAGAAGATCCCCAAGAGTGTGCTTGATGAAGGTGGACAAAGACGGATCCATCGGCAAGTTTAGGGTTGTTAGCCTCGGGCAGATGTTAACAATGATCTGCAACAAGCCCGCTCTGAGCGCCTGACATATCCAAACGTGTCCACCCTCAGTGTCCATAGTCATGTTCAAGAATCTGAAGCAGACATATATTACACATCCGACGTTCATAAGTTCCTCGTTCCTTTGAACCACAGCCAAGTCCTTCACCATTTCCGAAACCTTCAAGGTGATCTTCGTTACGATGGGCTCGCCATTGAGTCTGAGAATCTCTGACCGCATGGCATCATTGAAACACAATGTGCAGGCTACATCGAGATCATGTATAATCGGGAACTCTTCATGCTTGTCAATATACTTGAAGGCCACGCGCAGACGAGTGGTCGCATAGCGCGCGACACGGCGCGCATCACCCGCCAACTCTAAAACACGGGCCAGAAAGACATCTCCCGGCCTGCCTTCGAACTGGAAGCAGTTATTAAGAGCCGCGCTCACCCAAAAGTCAAGATATTTGGTCGGAAGCTCCGATTCCCAAAGCCACATTCCAAACACGAAGTCGAGGACAGTAGTATCTCGAAGCACTATCCGTGCTAAGTCCCTCGGCATTAAATACGTGTCCATAACTCTTGCATATATGGCGAGCCGAGTATGACTGCCCTCTGCGACTTCAAAGGTGTCCCAGATCTTCTGGACCTCCTTCTTCCACAGCATGGTGAGGCATTTGTAAATGATGCGCCAGTGAGACAGCAATGCCTTCGTCATCTCCTCCTCGTACACGCCATCCTTAATCAATTCGCTTATCCAGCCTATGCCATCAAGAGTCGCCAGTTGTGTTCGTAAATGGATATAGAATACGTCCGATAACTCATCCGCGTCATCTAATATGTCCGGGGAACCGATGTTTGCAACAAGTGCATGAAGCGCGGGGATATGGTGTTCGCGGGGAAGGTTTTCAATGCTATCGCGCAAGGAGAGTACCGATAAGGCCTCGAGTCCGCCTGCTTTTGTTTCACGGATAACCTGCGGGAGGTTACTAAAGATCAGCAGCGTTGGGCGATAAAAGAGGGAAAAGTCGAAGAAAATACGCACATATCCTGGATTTTTTCGAATCTTCCCTCTCATTTCTTCCAGCTTTTCTTTGTCCAATGAAGCCATATTGGATGTTACTTATTTCAAGGTTTCCTCTTCGCGGGTTTTTGTGAGACGGTAAGAAGTAGGTTCGGACGTCACCAATATTTGCGCATTCGCGACCGGTGAACAGTGAAAGGTGCAGGCTATAGATTTCAACTGTAACTTGAAAGCGCAAATCCCAAATTCCCACGACTCGAAGGCCACTGACAGTGTACAATCAGACTGCAAACAGGGACCCTCACCCCCATCATCGATTCTGTGATCGCAGTTAGGAACTATCCATACAGAACTGAAACGAAAAGGATTGGTAATTTGTTGTCGAGTAATATAAAGTAGAGGAGAATGTTGTGCGGAAAGTAGAACCCTAGGACTATACGCACTACATGAATTTATTACTATCTGCGTTACGATCGCTACTGAATGTAAGGATATGGTCCGAGTCATAATTTCTGCGTTATCCGAGTGAGTAATCCCACAAAAAGTAGATGACCTTGTTTCCGCTTCTTCTAGTGAAATGAAATATATGTAGAAATGTGGTGATGGGCACAGACCTAGAACCGAGTGAGTAATCCCACAAAAAGTAGATAACCTTGTTTCCGCTTCTTCTAGTGAAATGAAATATATGTAGAAATGTGGTGGTGGGCACAGACCTAGAAGCCGATGCGAAATATTCCGGCCTTGACAAAAGCCACCAGCTTTTCTTCCTATGTAGACTGCTAGCGGAAAATAGGGAAGTAACCATAGCAAAGCTTCTCAGCTGGTTCGCGGCTCCCGGATCGATGACCCACAGAATCCTTTACCCGAAACCCGGCTGCCTACTCGGAACTCCCGGCTACCAATGCTTCCTTCAACCCGTTCTGCAGCGAAAACGCGGCATGGGGTTCTTCTAAGTCTCATTAATAGCTCACACCTTATGAAAAGAATCCCTTCGGCCTTCCGATTTCAGGCGGTGGAGAACATGAAAAGCGCGCGATTGATCATTAAGGAGGAGAGGGGCGATGAATGAAAGACGAAGGGTGCAAGTGGTTGAAATCCACCCGACAGTCTCCGATGCTGCTTATTTGTCCCACTGGCTTGGGATGTGTTAGGAACGATTAGGTGCGTATTTATATCTGGGAAATGGGAGAAGCGTCAATGAAACGCCAAGAGTGGGCAAGCCTTCGTTATCGATGTGTATTATGAAGCTGAGCAAATGAGTGCCTGGGCATTAATATCGACAGATGTCAGGTCGGAAGCATCAAAGTTTTACACAGAGCGCATTCTTATCCTTCGCAATTCGTTTCTTCGCCTTTATCGATTCTGTTCATTAAATAAACATCACTGGGCGATGTCAAAACTAAGATATGTTGAACAATCGTTAATCATTACGTAGAGCAGATAGGGCCAAAATTTCAAGATGCAGCGTACTTTGAGACGGGAGGAAAAGAACCCCTGATATTGCGGGATACATATAAGATCCAATATGAAGCCAGACACGAGAAGCGCCTGTACATTGCGCGCCTGTCCCAGGAATTCTAAAGCTGGTATCAGGATTGGTGGGTGCCAAAGGAGCGCCAAATCATTCGTAATGTCGCTCATCGAAAGCGCCTCCTTCTAACACTTTACACTCGCTCCTGCAATGATTTGTGAGCAAATCGCGACTTATTCATAAGTATGTGTCCATACCAGTCCAACTGAGTCCAGTCATCAAGCCAATAATTGGCGCTCGAGGCAGCCTACTCAACGGCTCCGGGCTGCGGCCGGTCGACAACGAAAGAAAGTAGAGCACGGAAATGATGGCAGCTGATCTAAATAGCATGCGCGCCGAAGAACATATATTTGTATCAGATTGTTTCACGCTGCATCTTTGCAATATCAACGGATGGAGCCCAAAGGATAAGTCAGTACGAGGAAAATAGACAGTTCCAAGTTGAACAAGAGACAAGTATACGAGCCAGTTTCATCATATGGATAGCCATTTATGTCGTTGTTGGCCACCAAATCATGCCCGTGCATGCTTAACTTGCGACTGTCCTATATTTAAGGAATATTTGATCGAGCCCGGCCCATGATCATTAAACGCTGTATGCTGCTGGCAAGACAGGGGTGGAAGCCATGGAACAGGCGTTTTCAAGGCGAGTTGCCATCGCACGCCGGCGTCTTGACAGAGGTAGTGATTGCCGGAGTTAACCTCGAAGAGAGCCGCGACAAACCCGGTTTGGTATTAGCCTGAGCACCACATTGATGAAATTGCGCCATTATCCTTGGAAGATGGTGCCGAATACTTGGATGTTCTCTGAGCGTTGGTTGTCAAAGTTGAACGTCTAAATTGAAGGAGAACATGTTCATTTTTTCTTGAAGGACGAGTGGACAGCCCTGAGCGGTACCGGTGTTCGGCTGCTATGCACTACGTCCGTCCCACCGACATTGCAAACAATCAATGTCCATGTCGCCAGAGAAGCGAGGAGAAGGCTATGATTTCATACTTTTTTGACGTTCAAATCTTAACTGAAAAACAGAATGAGAGAGCAAGAGACAGACAGGCAGACAGTAAGAAAAAAGACACGCAACTCAAGCCCAACCGTGACTCAGCTTAATAAACGACGGAAGAGGCTCGGTAGGCGAAGTAGATGCTTGCGGACACCTTCTGGATCAGTGAACGTTCCGAGAGCAACAAGAGGCAGAAGGCTGTCCCGGTGGCTGAGAATAAGACGGCGACAGGAATTGTTCCGCACCAAGCACCGCATCCAGAAGAGTAGATCACTGGACTGTGGCCGGCTGACGACTCTTGTTGCCTTGGCCGTCGTCGCCGTCGTCTGGATGCGGCTGTCGTCGTCCAACGCGTTGTTGCCTGCTGTGAGAAGCATCCTCCAACGCCGAAGGGGGTTCAGCGGCGCGCGCCGCTTTCTGCACGACCTGCTTCTGAGCGACGTGTGCAATGCGGAATCAATGGCCGAAACAATTGAAGACTTCACAGTGGCTGTAAATTGATTATTGGCGAGCCATCCGGAAGCAAATTGTTGGGAAAAGTAGCCGAAAATCGGAGTCGTCTTGCACGTCTGGTCAAGGCGAGTGCTGAGGGCAGCATTATATTTTTGAGAAATAAATATATGGAGCAGAAACGTGAGGAAGGGTTGAGGCAGCCACGAGGAGAAAGGAATTAATTGCGGCTTGGGAGTGAATTTGGGACTGAGCGAGTGCCAGCGTGAGATAGTGCCTCCTCTCCAGTCGGTGTCGCCCAAGCCACTCTTCTCCTCGTCCCTCCCGCATCCACGCCCGACGTCCAAGCACCTCTCGCCGTCGCACACAGCGTCGAGCGCCCCGCCAGTCCATGCCGACGCCGCCCCCGCCCTCTCTGTACAATTACTGACGTGTCCAACGGTGACTAATTACTGGCTACCGCATCATCACTCTTGAGTTCTGCCATACACCGAGCCGTACTCGGCGATACCGCATTCCGCTCTCGTCTCCTCCATCGCCCGCCATCTCCAAATCTCGGCTTGCCTCCTGCGCCCATCATCCCGCCAGACACCCTCGTCGCCGTGCAAGCCTTTGAGTCGATTGGCCTCGCTTGAAGTATCAGCGACATCGACGTCTGCAGCGTCTACAACCCTACACCTGCGCGGCTCGTCGCTCTTCCTCCGATTACCTGCACCACCTCCGTCTGCGCGGCATGGTCACCGCAGTCCAGCAGCAGCAGCAGAACCTGGGTCCGAAATCTGGGCCCAGTACTGCCCAGCATCCTGACCAGAGTCCGAACACGAGTCCAAACGTAGTCCAGGAAGCTTCTTCGTCCGACAACGGCACTCAAAATTGGGAAGGTGATAAAATGTGAGTGCTGGTTGCTGCGATGGGATGTATACTCTGTCTTCAACGATTTATTCAGGTTCAATATATATATCTGGGACTACTGCCAGAAGAGGGGTTACATGGGCACCGCTCAAAAGTTGGTAGAAGAGGCAATGCTTCCTCCAGCTCCTCGTCCGCCCATCGATGCAAAACAAGGCCTACTATACGAGTGAGCAGCCTCGTTTGGTTCGGTATTCTAATCCTCCTGGCTGAGCAATAATGTAGATGGTGGTCTGTCTTCTGGGTATTGTTTTCAGCAAAGAACAGCGGGAGTACCTCAGATGATGCTATGGTAGTCGTTCAGGTGCGTTTCCAATGTCTGAACTCTACGCTATCTGTGCCGTTTTGGCTCATGTACGTTGACCACTTAATAACATAAAACTTGCACCTTTCAGCACCACATGGCGCGAATGCAGAATGCTCAAGGCCCTGCGATACGCTTCCCGCCAAATGGCCCGCGCCCAGGAATGCTACCAATGCAGCCTCCAATCGCTCCTGGTACGGCACCTCCTCAAGGCCAGGGGATGCCCCCATCAGGGCCTGCGGGAATGGCTGCGGCAGGTCCATCAGCACAACCCATGCCTAATGGTATCGGCCCCGCCCCGCCCCCGCTGGGCAACGCACAAGGTGGCCCAGGTGCTCATCAGCAGCAGGCCATGCATCCGCCTCCGAACACCCCGTTGGGCTTCCCGTCGCATCCTCCTCAACCTCACCCAGGCCCGCATCCTCAGGGTCCTCAACCGAACGGTGTCATGCCCGGTACGCCAACAGGACCTGTCCATCCTGGGCAGCCTGGTGGTCCTGGTATGGGCGGATCACAGCCACCTAACATGCCCGTCTCACGTCCCCCAATGAACATTGGCATGGGTATGCCTCCAGGTATGGTTGGCCGACCGCCATTCGCATCACCGACGATCCAGCACGCATCAGGCTCCGCACCTGGTCAACCAGGCCAGCCTGGCCAACCCGGACAAATGCTTCATCAGCAACAACACCCACAACATCCGGGACAACAGGGACAACAACAACCTCAACAACCCGGCCAGCTGGGGCCTCCCTATCCAGTTCCTCCAATGGGCCACTTGGGAGGACACTATGCTGCACAACATATGCGACCGATGGGTATGCTCCCCCCAGGCCAAAATCAGAATGGTTCAAATGGTCCAGGGAACCCGAACCCGAACAACCCGAATACACCGCAAGGTATTAATGGTGCGCAAGGTGGGCCAGTATCAGCCGCATCGCCGAGCCACACGCAAACTGGCTCGCGTGCGCCAACACCGGCAATGACATACGGAAGTCCATCAATGGCACATCGCACAAATCCGCAGGGAGGTCCTCAGCAGGGACAAGGCCAGCAACCGGGAGCGCAAGTCCAGCAATCGCCGGGGTTTGGTGCTCCACCAAGCGTTCCTCAGGGCCAGAACCGACCAGTCTTTGATCAGGTCATCACTGAATTCACGAAAATAGATCCGCAGGTGGTGCAAGAAGTGAAGAGGGAGCTAAATCTTAACAAAGACAATAGCCTACTGAGCCTGGAAGAGAAGGTATAACTGTTTTTCTACCTCGTCGAGTTTGTCTGATGTTTTCCTTTCTTTTCCGTCCCGCGCTATAGCGACATATAATCCAACATCATGCACAGCGAAACACTTCAGGTAACAAAACTTCTACTATCTGTATCAGTCATTTGGCTGATATAATTATGGTTCGCATAGGCCCTAGTAATCAAGCGGCAAACGCCCGAAACCACCAGGCGATTCAGCAGCAACAACAACAGATACGAGGGAAACGAAGTAGTGCCTCTCCAGGAGATGATGTGATTAGTACTATAATCATATGTAAAAGGTTTATTACTGACATACCCTAGGCTCAGAATGATGTACAGGTGAAAGGTGAAGCATCCCCTCCTGTTAACAAGCGTCAGCGTACGTCGCCAGACAGAAATAACCCTCAAGGCGGACCTTCTGCTCCTCCTTCGAACGCTCATGGTCCTCCATCACAAGGACCTTCAATGCCAGCCATGTTCCCTCCAAACATGCAAAACGGCATGCGACCTCCGGGGCAGTTCACCCCACAAATGCAGCACATGTCCCCGGGCATGATGCAGCAACACCCAGGCCAGATGATGTCCTCGGCGGCGATGACTCAACAAATGACTCAGCAGGTGTGCTAAGATCAAGTACTATGCTATATCTGAATAGTTCTTTACTAAGGCTTTCTGTAGCTAAAGAATCAACAATACCACTCTGCGATGCAGCAAATGCACATAAAGGGAGCTGCGGGTATGATGCCACCGTCTGTCCCCGTGCAAAATGCAGGCGATAATACTTCATCCTCAGATCCGACGGCGTTCAATCCGCAAATCGACCCACATCGGTCAGCACCGCCAGCATTCGCGCCAAACGGTGTGGTCACGCCAAATTCAATGTCGAACATCGCCAACAGGCCACCTATGCAGGGCAAGCCTGGAATGATGCCGCCTCCTTCGCCTGCAACAAACGGCAAGCCCGGTGGCCAGCCTCCGACGATGCAGAACAAGCAGGATGGACAGAGCAATATGATGACTCCGAAGACGGAGAACTCGCCGCGGACTGTGCCGAATTCTGCGCCGGGGCCTTCAGGGGGAGCGGGGCCGTCAACATCCGCGAATACGCAACAGCAACAGCAACAGCAACCGCAGAATGTCAGCGCCCCATCACCCTCTCAACAACCAAATAACCTTTCGCGTCCACCAACAGCCTCTGCAAATCCAGGACAAGCACAGAGTGGGTCGGCAACGCCTGCGATGGTGCCCGCCGTGCCTCAGCCTGCAGCGTCCATGCCATCCATGCCGTCATTAGATGACTTCAATAACTTCATGGGTGCCCCTTTCGACGACTTCTCCTCTATCTTTGGCTCTGCACCAAATGGAGGCCCAGTGGATTTCGAACATGATTTTGGTGAATGGTTTACGTCAAACGACCTAAACATCCTAGAGTCGAAGTGACTCGTGTTTTGGGATCTTTTGTCTTGTCCTGGATCGTTTGTAGTATGCGCTACTTTCATTTACCTATCCTTCTGCGCGCTCTATTCTCTCCTTTGATGTTGTATATCCTTCCCTTCACCTTCGGATTGTTCTTTTTTGCCCGCTTTTCCCACCTGCTTGCTGTCCTCTCTCGTCCTGTTATCTCTCCTCTCTCTTCTATTTATGTTATGTTGCAGCCCCTCTCTATTAGGCGGATAGATAGTCCATCTCTCTCTAGTTACTTGTGCGAATTAGTGTTTCTGAGTGTCCTGTGTCGTCACTCCCCGTCTCTCCCTCTCCTGTTAGTCTCAATTCTCCCTGTCTTAGCATGCGATAATTGGTTCGACGTTTCGATTCCATGTGTCTTCACCTGACTGATCTTCGTAGCCTTTTCCTGTCTCGGCGATTGGGAAAGCCTCTTCGCTGGGGCTTGAACGTAGTTTATTAGCATTCCTTGTACAGTGTTCGAATTGGCATTCCCTTCATCATATCTGGAATCGGTATGTGGGGTCGGGGTCATTCGGTTAGTAACAACTTGAAAGCGTCGATCCTCATGACCCTGAATGTGTCGGACTCCTCCGCTATTGCTTGCTGAGTTACAGCACGTCGATTTGAAAATGAAAAAATATAATTTGTTTCCGGGGATTGAAGATCGTCCGTCAGATATTTGTTTGCAATCGTGATGTCCATAGTACTTTAGTCAAAGCTCGAGCATAGTAACCCAGTGCGACTTCAAGTCTTCAAGTCGACTTATATGGACGACGAAGCCCCGTGTAACCATGTGCTTCAGTATTATGCAGGTCCCAGGAGAATACATTTGTGATTGTTCAGAATTCGAAGGAGATGAAATCATGAGAAGTATGCAATAACTACTATGGAGTATACACCAGACTTGAGAACACATGTCATTGTGGGCAGCGACTGGAACGGAGGCCTCCATTTCCCTTGCAAGTAAAGATCAGCGCGAACAAGACACTTCCGAGTCCTTGAGTCTGTAGATGAACTGGGTCAGACGCGTCAATTTCATTCCGAATGATTTGGTTAGCAAGTTCGATGAAAATCCCTGACGTTCTGTACGTTCTGTCTGACCTTGTGCACAAGATCAATGACAGACAGTATCGCACTAAATTACGCGGCAATATATGGAATACATAATGTAGCAGTGCCATAGGGCACAACGATAACCTCCATATTAAGAAAATTCCTATGTAGTAAACGAAAGCGAACGAATGCGATGTTGGGTAATGACGTAAAAGGAACGGACGGCGGATTTTTGCCAGTAAGATAGGATATGTACAATCGCTATGATTCAGATAATGGCGCAAGGGGTACAGTTAAAGCCTCAAACTCAAATTCATCTGGATGTTGCGAAGGAGGTACGGTGGCCGTTGTGGATTTTGTGGTCCGTGGTATAGAGGAAATTATTTCTGAGGGAGTCAAATTGGATGGCATCTTGCGACGTCGTTCCCCCACCTTCCAAATAACGTCTTTGAGTTCCTCAATGACTTCGGGTCCGGGTCCCCAGCCCATACGAACTCTGCGAGCGGCGGCTTCCATCGGTTCGTCCATGAACGAACTTCTCAAGCTTTCTCGCTTAGCTTTCAGACGCTTTATTCGTTCTTCCCGGGTGAGTTTAGAGCGTTCGCGAGTAAAGCGATCGTTCTCCATAACTTCTGCTTCGTAAACCTGCTCAACACCTGGAGGGGGAAGGTGAGATGACGATGATGATGCCAGTAGGTGTTCTGTAACATCATCTTCTATGACCGAATGTGAGTTCACTTGATAATGCGTTGCAAGAATACTATCCAATGAAGGAAGCGAAGGAAGGACAGGACTGCCTTCGTTAGGGGTATAAGGGCCAGCGTCATGCTTGTCGTCGGAATCGGCGGAGCCCCCACTAGACATATCGCGTTGAATGCTTTGCTCTTCAGTGTCTAGAGCTAGCGCGAGGCGCCTCTGCCTTCGACGCGCCTCAAAGACATCAGCGAGAGCTGCTTTCCCGCGTTCGCATTCCCTCAAAGCAAGGCCTAGCTCTTTTCGCATACGATCGTAAGACTGAAAGATAGCCTGCTCCTCTGCGTCATCATCCACATGTTCTATCTGCGGTGACTCGCACAGCTCTTGCTCTCGAAGAGTCGAAAGACAATGCTCCATGTGATCACGAGCATCATCCAATGCAGACGAAACAGCATCCATATGAGATGCAAAGCGTCCTAACCTCGTAGGAACGGGGGCAAACGACTGCGCGCCCAAAGGGGACAATGGAATCTGACTCTGCGAAGGAACGCTCAAACTTAAACGGAGTTTACTCGACGGAAGCGAAGAGTAGAGCGATCTTTCTGTCGAAGTTGGGAATGACATATCAACTGTTTCATTTCCAGGCGTTGGACAGGGGCTGGGACTAGGGCTTGGTTGACTCTCTTGTCGCTTCATGCAATCCGCTTCCTCGAGAGCGTCGCGAAGTCTTGCAGCTCCATCTTCTAATGTTGATGTCAAGAGGTCGATAACAGATCGCACATTCTCCCAATACGCGTCATCCTCTGCATCTTCGTCGAAACGCAAGGCCAGTAGGTGGGCGCACGCGTATCGGCGCGCAGATAAAGCGCCCTGTAGTGCATGATGAAGGGCTGATATGGATAATGGGTGGCGGGAGGACTGCATGGACGTAAATCGGGATGAAGATAAAGAGGGCAAAGGTGGGGATTGCAAATTTCGGAGGGCTGGAACAGATTTAGAGGAAGATAAACCCAGTGCGTCTATCGCACGAGCACGTCGCTTGCGCCGCAGGAACAACGCAGCAGTCCCAAAGTTGTCCTTTGAGGAATCTAGTTCATCGATTGAAACTTCATCCTCGTCCTCGTCAACTTCGAGAACTTGAGTCAAGGTGGGCGACAGAGGTGATGGCGAAAGAGGCGCAGATGAAGTAGAAGGCGGAGATTTTTGAGATTCTAAGAAAGATGCTAAATCCGAGCGTCTCCGGTCTCGCTTTTGAAGCACAGATGAGGAGCGTGCACTGACATCAAAAAAAGTTGTATTTGCACCGTTCCACGTACGCCGTTTCTCCGATGTCGTTGTGCGAGGTGTGGAAATGAGACTCGAGATCGCATTTTCGGACAGCGATATGCGCCCATGCCGAGGCGGTGTTGCACGCGTCTTAAGGGAGAAAGAAGGCTTAATGGGTGATGATGGTGCATACATTTCCGCTAGTTGTGACAGCTCCATGGGTGAAGCGACTGCCGCAAGTAGAGGGCGAACATTATCACACTGGTTCTGAGTCGTGAGTAAAGTGGAATGAAGGGCTATGCGTAGGGCAGACGATGGCGAAGGGGGTGTCCCTGTACTGGAGCTTGGAAAAGGGCTGATAAAGTTCAAGGCATGCATCAAGATTAAACGGTTTGCGTTGAACGAGGTGAAAGTAATTTACCTATTTTCTTCCTGCTCTAGTGTCGTTAAAGAATCATTAACAAGTGCATCCCATAACATCCCTGCAGCTTTGAGATTCTTCAACGCTTCGAACATTTGCGGGATGTAGTTCTTGTTCATAGTCGTGGTCTCTGATGACTTAGCGACTGTCAGTGACGTGAACATCGCCAATGCGGCTGCTACCCGATACTGGTTAAGTAGAGCAGCTAAGCCAACGAAGACAAACGCGCTTGAGAGTGATTTGAGCTCCTGCTTTGACTTTTCTACTACATCTTGCTGGGGAATCGGAAGGTCACCAGGTAAGGAAGGGCCAGGGCTGGATGGACGTGTTCTTGGTTGAGAGACAAGGGGAGTTGTTGCAACAGAAGTCGAAAGAAGATTAGAGGAAATCAGGTCGTATTTGAATCGTTCAGCGAAGTCGTTATTAGGAGAGGGCAAGAGACTACGGAACGTAGATGTCCATTTCCGCAAAGTCTTGAAAAACCAGGCTCAGATCAGCTGCTCCGTAGGTTCAGAGAGACACATAGACGTACCCCAGCAGCTATCGCAACAGAAGCTCGCTTCCACTGCGAGTCATCTGAGTTGACAACTATGTCTTCGACCTCCCGTTCCTCATCCGAACTGTCCGTAAAGGCACCTGGTACATGATTTGGAGAGTCTCCAAATTCTTTCAAGATGAGGATAAGGAGGAGTTTTGGTAAAGATCTGCGCATTTTCGGCTGAAGGACTGACCTCGTAGATACGTGTCCAAGGGGTGCTCGTCGTACAAGGCTTGTGCCATTTAACCCGCGCGTTCTAACACCAGTGCCACACGCGTGTTGTGACTTTCAAGGCTAGCTTGCGGGAGGAGCTGTATGGTAGTAGAACAAAAAGAAACTAGATATGAAGAAGATGCGAAGCGAGCTGCGCTCACAACGGCCGTAGAGAATAAAGCAAGCACAACAGCGAAGAGCTCTAATGTCGGCAATAATTAAGCGAGCATCAAATACTCTCACGAACATACTATGTACTTGTTACGCGCGTCATAGCTTCTTTACACTACACAAAAGGACAATAGCTGTATCCTATTTCATATCTTAGGCTGTCTATGATACAAGTTTGTGCAATAATAATGAGATGCGGACGTTGTAAATATGTAAGTAAATAATACAGCACGACGCCATGAACATAGAAAGCAGATAGTAAAGCCAGTGGTTGAACAAAACCTAAAGCCTGACACGGCGAACAAGATCAATGCCGTCTAACAGCTGCAATCTGGAAGTCCCAACCCCCCAAAACATACTTTAGCTCAACCAATCTCTTGATCTCGCGCCAGCCAGGCTCCACGTCGCCCAATCCACCGCCGGGCGCCCGAGTGACACCCGCTGGCACGTCCCCAAGATCAGTCACTACATAGATGAAGTCGGCGGGTGAAAGTAGTGAGCGCAGCAATGATCCAAGCAGAAATGCAATGATAGCAGCGGCAATAAGCGTTGGGAGGGAGAAACGAGGAGCAGTGACTGAATGGATGACAGACATCGTTGAAGTGTTTGATGCGCCCGTCATTGGCTCCGAAGGCAACTCTCTCTGGGCCGACGAATTTGTTCGCACTTGGAACAGCGGTTCTTTGGAAGAAGGCAGAGCTCCAGGAACTTTCGAACCCTTCAAAGACGATAAGCTCGCGGAGCTCAACGATTTCTTACGTAGGAACGGCAAGGATCCCTGATATGCACTGAAGTAACTAAACAACCCACGATTTGCGTCACTCGAAGCAACTGGGGTCTTTTCATCCACGGGCGTCAAAGGTGCTGGAGACTGAAGCAGATGTGAGAACTGTCAACGATTTCCTGTCAATACAAATCAAAGAGCTGCTTACTTGGGAAAGGTCACCCTTGTCACTGTCCTCCGCATTCGTATCCAAGCCCAAATCGTCACCTTGTTCAAGACTATGTTCTAAGTTAGCGGCGTTGGTAGCTTCCGCAGCTTCTTCGTTTAGTAGATTGTCAGCTATAGCCACGGGGACAGAGAGCTGCTTGGGCAGAGCAAGGGCGTCCCCTCCTTCCGCTACATGCACTCTAAGGCCGCCAGTAATGAGTGAACTTCCCACAACAATGTAAGATAGATGCAGCTCACCTGGAGAGGACACAGATACTCGCTTCCTCCGCTGCGGAGCTCATGACTGACTCCTTCTCGCCTCCCACCACAACCTCGACATCATTCACCAGTACAATGCGCTTGCCTTCCTTCTTCTTCTCGCTTAGTAAAGGTTTTACTTCCAGCCGGACAAGCACTTGTTTATCCTTAGATTCTAGATCCTTGTACCATTGCGGCTTAACCGGCGCGCTATGAACTTCACCAGTCAACGGATCTTCAACGGTTGGTACTTCGAATTGGGTAGTGGGAAGAGTAAGTCTAAGTAGATGCCGAACTGGAGTCTCCACCCCAGAACTCGATGTATACAGCGGCGAGGGCGAGAGAACATGTATAGAGTAAGAGATGGGCAAAGGTGGCTCCCACGGCGATTCGTCTGAGATCGTCGACAGCAGGATGGGCTTCGAGACTCTATCTTTGTTGTCAACCCGCGAAGCAAAACGCACTTCGTACCCCTGCGTATAGGTCCTCACATCGACAACAACTTCAGCGACTATGAAATCGGTCGGTGAATGTCCTTTGGAGTCCCTTCCTAAGGAGAAGGCCGATGAAGACGTCCTTAATCTGTCATTTGATTGTGGTCTCGTAGCGAGAGAACCAGGCGAGGTCATTGATACCGAAGCAGATGAGATACCTCGACGCCGACGTGTGGGGCTTGCTGTGGGTTCACTGTCTACTCGAGCGTGTCTCGTGTCCGGAGAAGTGGGCCGCGACGGTAACCTAGTCTTGTTAGGCCTAGGCGTGGCATGAGGGTTTTCCTCATGAGTCTCATCCGCTAGACCAGTGGTTGGACCAGACGGCAAGCCAGAAAACGAGACAGCAATAATACCACGGAATGTCTTGTTATCCGAATCGAGCTTGCTCTCGAGCAGTACGTGTTCCTGGCTGCCTTGATAAAGCCTCCACGAGCATTCATTCGCATCAACAAAATCGCTCTTCAGACGGAATCCAGGGGACGGCATCTTCATCTCGGGGAAAGGCGAAATCTTCCGAAGGTACGATTCGACAGCCAAAATAGACCTTGGCAAAGCGGAATTTATCATGGAGTTAACAGCTACCGGGATTGAGCCCGCATAGTCAAAAGCAACCAATCGAGTGCACTTCGTCGACGGGATCGCGTAGTTCTCTGATGTGTATGGATCTAAGGTCTGTAGAATCCATGCGTCGATAAATGTCCGACCTATGGGTAACGTGTAAGGATTGTATTTAAGAGGAGAAAATTGGGCAACTGAATCAGGATTGAAGGACGCTGAGATGCAATAGATAGCGCTTGGTACGCCAGTCGGGCTCTGAACACCACTTGGACCTTCAGATGCTGCTTGCTTTTCTTCTCTAGCGAGGAGCGAGGACAGATAGAAGCCACGGTCTCTGAATGGGAAGCCACCCTTAGTCGTAAGGAACGCTGTGTGACAATCGAGGCCAAATTCCTCGAGGATGCAAACGGAACCAAACCGATCGTCCCAGTGTTTTCGACAATCATAGCTGAATACGACAGACGCAACTTCTTCGGCAGTAAACCCTTCGATCACCTTTTCACCTTTATGCACGGGTATGGCAGGCGAAACTTCGGGTGAAACTCGACGGTGAATTCCAAGACCTTTGTCGGTAATAAGTGTCCAGTTGTCGGAGAATGATCCCCTGTGGTAGCCCTGCGCAAAAGAAAGCGCATCGAGTGCAAAGTGTATTGGAAGCTTGCCTTGAGGGAAAGACGTGTCTGCCATCGTGGTCACGGAAGGCGACAACGCCGCTACTGCTTGTTGTGTCGTACTTCTTGCTTGTTCCATCGCATTTGTGAAGAAATTTGACAAAGGGCTTGGGATTTTAGGTGCGGAAGATGTGAACGAAATCCCAGACGCAGAGATTTGCTTTTTGTGAGATGCATTTCCATTTTCTTGTCCCAACTCATTATCCGCGCCCCATTCAGCCCTACGTCTTCGGATAGCACTTAACACAGGGGGCTGGTCCAAGGGTATTCTGACAGGCTTGACCCGCTTTTGCTTCGACAGGGATTTCACTTCTGATTCGGGCAGTTCTTCAACGTCGACACTTATCCGTGTTCCGTTAACCATCACGACTCCTTTTTCCTTGCCAGCTGTGAAGGGAGCTCGGCGAACAATAATATGAAGTCGTTCTTCACTATTCAGTGGTATATCGTGACCAACTGTAAGCCAAAGCCCGCCACCTCCTACTGAAAGCCGATGCCGACGAAGGCAAGTTATCGACTGCGGGGGAGGATCGATTACGATGTCCAATGAAGTAGCCCAAGTGTCAACGTCGCATCGTAGCTCGCACTCCACGGAGGCGGAAGTGGTATTTTCGTTTCCCTGAGGGTTTGAAATGTCGACTGTGCCATCGATTGAATTCTGCCTACTTTGTGTCCCTGGCTCAGGCGCGTCCACCACCGGTGAAGATTGGCGAGAAGAAGGAACATATTCAACACGAAAGACACCCCGTTCATGATCAAAACGCGAACTCGTGCACTTCGCCCCTCCCAGCCGAGTAACGATGGGTGGTCCACCATATTTGATTGCATATTCCCCAATACCCGCAACATTGGCGATCATCTGCTGAGGAATAGTGGACTTTCCAGACCAGCCCTTCGGATCCGATTGCTCCAAAAGTGTTAGTTGCGTAGTCGTTGGTGATAAGGCTTCTATAGCCCAGCCTTGAAGATCAATCTGTACTCTTATCGTATTTATGTCTGCTGGAGGTATGCTCGGAAACATGTGCACATCGTCCATAGAGAAGGCGAAAACATGGACAGTCGTTGGCGACTTGTATACCGTCTTGAGAACGACAGCGTCTCTACTCCTGTAAAAGTGACCTACAGTCAAACTCAAGACTTCGTGTTGCACTGTTAGCCACTTACGTTACAGGCCACGCAGGCTTGGTTTTGTAATGCCAGAGTTCAGAAAGCTCATTAACGTCTTCGAGCAGCGACGCGTCGTCATACAGTTTGTCCCAATACGCTCGGGCGCCGGGCGTGACAACAGCACTGTACAAATCCCATAGACCGATACCGACAAACGTGGCTTCCGCCTTGTATACCACTAGCGTAGGATCTATGGAGTCTAACTGAGTAACAGAAACTCCTCGAAATTCCGTATCTAAGCGAAGTCAGACATGCCTAAAGTATTTAAAAGCTCTTTATACTTACTTCTTTTCCATTTTGCCTCCGGTTCTTGCAGTAAGGATGAAAAATAGATGTAATTGCGTCTGACCCGCGCAAGTATGGATTTGTTGAAAGCAAGACCGCGTGGAATAACACTAACCCCGGAGTCTGTACGTAGCAACGGCGGTTTCCGGGGCGACGATACTGAAGATGCTTCGCTTTCGACTGTCGTCAACGAGGTATTTGTGCTAATGCTCACATTCGCGGCGCTAGAAGCATCGCGGAGGAGCTTATCAGACATTGAAAAGGACTTCAGATCCCGATTGACTATGTCTTCGACTGCATGTGGCAGTCCATTTAGACGAATTCCCTTGAGGACCCCGGAATACTCGATTATAAGTTTGACTTTTAACGCGGAATGATCGTCGAGCAAGGAGCTATGCTTCACTTGTAAGCAAACTTTTGTAGTGTCAGACAATCGACAAGCAGTGGTTGCCCAGGGGAGTTGCGCAACCGCGTCCGAAGAGGCCCGCGTAGAAATACGGATGTCCCAGCCCTCTCCGGAGGGCAAGAGAACCTCCACTGCTCGTTGTAGACGTCGCTGTTCTTTACGAGCATGTAGCTCGTCCAATCCATGCAGAGCGGAGCCAGGTTGTCCAGAATCAGGATCTTCTGGAACAATGGCATAATCCAACGTCAATGCATCCCGACCAACATCGAACGAGCTGCGTTCAATCGCTACTCCTAGTCCATATCCAGAGAGCGTCGGGACCTTTGTTCGCCGTTTCTTCACTGTGTCAACTAGACCATAGATAGTTGCAGAAAGCTGCTGTGGGATGCTATTTGGGACTCCAATGTTCCACACAGTTTTCAGGTCATGGTGCCAAAAACATGTTATGCGAAGTCGCCCGGCGTCAAAACTTCGCTTCGATCGAGGGTCGTCGGAAGGCGATTTCTGTAAGGGGGGTGTGAGTTGTACGCACCATGCGAAGACTGTGTAGGTGAGTTAGTTCAGGCCACCAACTAAGACTTTCGGAATGCTTACGATCCACATGCGACCGTACGTACGGCGGAGAAGGACGTAAATAGGATGGCTCATCAGGAGAACGCGGAAGAGAGGTGGACACATCGATTACAGTATTTGTGTCGCTGAATGTTCGTGAAATCATAACAGCATCGCGCGGACTGTTCATTTAAAAGGTCGATGTCAGCGTTGCGTCCGTGATCAAGTTTAAAGAAAGTGTGCAGCTATGAAAAAATCTCCGATAGATATATAACAGATAGGCAGATACCTCATCTTCTATTCAAGTCAAGGAGCAAGTGTTCTCATTCGGACCACCTCTGAAAAGCTTGGGTATTTGCAGACAGTAGATAACCTATTCCGTCGACCTCCAAATTCATTTGGCAGAGTTGCAAATTAACGACGTTGAAAAGGACTAGAAGGGCACAGACATCGACCAGCAAGCTGAAGAAACTCACTTTGCAGGCCAACCTAAAGTGAACTTAGTCTTCACAATTCTGGTAGACGGATCGAGCATCTCCAAAGAGCTTGACGACTCTACAGAAGGATCCCATTCCTGCCGTAGCTCTGGTGTGACAAGAACCGCCTTCCACGCGTCCAAATCTACAACTTCTTCGTCCGCAGGCACGTCCAGAATGACCCTGTACACATCTCCCGACTTTGTTGACCTGCGGTGGAGCGAGACATTCTTCCCTTCTGGCTTCACGAGAGCCCTGGCCTTCGCCTTATCTCCTGAGCTCGAGTTTTCGCGAGTGGCTACAGGCACTCGTTTCCATGAGGTTGACTGTCCAGAAGTAAGGAGGTTTCTGAAGGTGGTAAGCGCGTCATTCAGCGCGTCAGACCATGATTGACGAAGGCTGGAAAAAATGTCAATGTCGATGTTTCCTACATAGAAAGTATTATCCAGCAGACTGACCGATGCCCATCCGAAGTCATCAAGGTGGAAAGAGTCGTCGTCGTCGTCGATGTTGAGCACGTTCATAACAGCCCCGAAAGCGGCACTTGAAATGGTACGATTTCATATGTAATCACACGTCACTCAGGCTGTTCATTTGAAGCAGTTCAAGTTGCCAGTGTGAGTCATCGGTTTAATTTTGTCGTTTAGACTTTACGCAGCATTCCTTCAACTGTTTCTTGAGCTTGACTTCTCCGCCAGAAATCGAGCTATCACAGACCTTCATGGGCGAACGCATCCTTAGTATACAATCTCATGTCACCTATGGATATGTAGGAGGGAAGGCAGCCGTGTTCCCCCTGCAATGCCTAGGCTTTAATGTAGACGTATGCATCTATCTGTCTTGGCTGGAATTTCTCGATAGAAGCTCTAATCCTAAATATGACATGGCTAGGCAGTAAATACAGTCAACTTCTCAAACCACAGTGGTAAGCTCAGACTGACCACCTTATTTCCAAGTCTTGTGTCATTGAAGTACAACGCAAGGCTATGGTCGATTCGGCGGATCAAAGGCGACAGCGACCGAATTATCAGAGATTTTTCGTCTCATGGAGGCCAACATGCTGCTGACCCAGTCAAGGCTCCTCACAGGTATGTCTTCCCTATTATCATTTTCTGAAAATCGTAGTCGAAACTGGCTCACCCCGCAGCGCATCGGTCTCCATAATTTCTAGGGTACATACCAGGCGCCGAAGCTCTTGCAGTCATCGCCGAGCTAGCGAAGAAACTCAGAGCCAACAAGCCTGATGTGATTTACCTCTTGGATCGTACGTGCCAGATTCAGAGCATCTTTGATCCCGTGTCGAGCTCTGACCTACATTTCTAAATTTCAGCTGTCCTGGGAGACTCGGGCAAGCTATACGTTGCACCCGAAGTTGTACCGATTTACAGAAATCTACTACCGTATGCGACAATTATCACTCCAAACTGGTTCGAAGTCGAGTAAGTTCCCCTGCTCCCTCCATTTTCTCCGTCTTGTCTCGCGCACTTATAATTTTGGTTTAGAACCTTAACGGAAGTAAAGCTTGGAGACATGAAAGCCCTAAAGAATGCTTTCAGGATTCTACATGAAGAACACCGCGTCCCGCACGTCGTCATGAGCTCCATGCCCCTCCGAGAACCGCTGCGAAACAATGTCCCTTCTACATTCCGATCCTATGAGCAGGATCCAATCTTAGAAATCAACGGCGGAGACCTGATCTGCATTTCATCCTCTTATGATGAGTCAACCAAGTCCTCTACTGTGCACGCACACATCTTTCCAAGTATCCCAGGCTACTTTTCAGGCGTCGGGGACCTCTTCTCCGCCATGGTACTCGCCCACTTCCACCCCCAACCTACCACTCCTTCCCCATCACCGCCCGGCAGCACGCCCCTCTCCCTTGCAGTCTCATCCGCGCTCAGCAAAACGATCGCGCTTCTACGTCTTACCCACCAACGCGCTCTCTCTGAAGTACCAGAAGAAGACCGGACGACTACGGACGAGGAGAAAGACCGCGCGGACCCGGAGCGTGTTGTCCGCCGAATGCGTGGGCGCGAGCTTCGCCTCATCGAGGGCCAAGCGCTCCTCCGTGACGGCGCCGGGATCCCCTCCACGCCCATGAGACTGTGGGAGAGCTTTTGGGAGGAAAAGGAGGACTTTACTCGATGACCCTGAAAGTCGACTTTCATACTAACAGTCAGCGCCAGTTCAGTGCCCTAACTGATCTCCGGTAACGTAGTGCAGAACTTGCTGAGAGGTTTATTCTGGTTTGACATTGGAGTAATATATCACGTACATATGTAGAACATAGATCCGTTTTCTTAGACAGAACCCGGCACAAATCATGAAATCCGACCTCGTATGTTACGCATGTGTGTATTATTTTAAGATCAAAAGGAGATTTGGCATCAAAGTTAACGTTCAATCATCTCCATTCCATGTCTCAAAATGGCCCACATCAGCAATCACACTTTGTTAGATGGCCGTGGATCAGTGCAGTCAAAGAAGTCGGACTCTGGTGAGTCCATATGCATGACTCTATTTTCTTGATCATCGGACTCATGTGCCCACGCGCCGCCGGAGTATGTACATAGTGATGGCAATCAGCATCGTCGGTCAACCACATCACCTCCGATCTCCCATATCAAGTCCACGGAGCTCTGGCATGCTCAATATGAACTCTATTTAGACGCACTCAGGAACCTTGAATAGGCGGTCAGTGTCTTCCATAGTGATGTGTATGCAAGTCTGGCATTCAAAGAAAGCGCCAAGGTGACTCACTAACAGAGATATCACTCAAAAGAGTTATGAATAGTGGATTAGAATAATACAACAAATTTCCATGCCTGCCTAGTTTTCTCCTCGCCCGAGCTTGTCAAGAGACCGAATGCCCTGCTCGTACCATTCTTCTCGTGATATCCAGAATTCTTCTCTATTCTTCATGATGTCCGCCAGTACCGCACCGCCAAGGAAGACCATGTGCTTCCGCAGAGGTGGGTCCTCGATGCGAATTTTGAATTTCTGCACAAGAACACAAACACATCAGCAATTTACCCCCCATGATTGTGTGATTCAAGCACGAAAAGAGTGCGAGGTGGGTGAAAATAAGGTTGCGGAGTTCCGGACGCGAAAAAAAAGTGAGGTTAAATTGGAAGGGCCGTAGAGTTATCGGATTTGAAAATGCGAAATGCAATTGTGCGAGACCACTCACGTTGATACGCGCCGGGTCCCCGGCTAGCACGCGGGTGAGGTACAGCTGCTTCATCTCCTTCTCCAGCCGGCTGGGGAGGCCCGGATACATGCTGGAACCACCAGAAAGCACAATATGCTTGTACAATTCCGACCGGACATCAACAGGTGCAGTTTGGATCGTCGAGAACAGCATCTCTGATGATATGAAAGACAGAGAAAAAACACGACGCCGTGGATCAGATAAACAAGTCAAGGAGCTTCAGAGGAACATACCCGCGACACCCGGTTGCTCTACATCGACAAGATGCGGTTGGAACATGCACTCCGGCGCCTCGAATCGCTCCTGTCCCACTTTAATCACCCGACCGTCCGGCAGCTAGCGGCAAAGGTGCAAAAGGTCAGAAGGCTCAGGATCGACACTCAGGGCACAATTGAAAAAAAAGACGCCACAAAGGTAAAGAAGGCAAACGCCGACGGACGTACAGTATAGTTTTCTACGAGAACAGTCGTCTCCTCTGCCAATCTCATGTCCAGATCCAGATCGTAGCTATGCCATACGAGTGCGCCGTCAGGGCGTCATGCAAGACATAAAATGAGCTGAAAGGAGAACGTACCTAACATAGCAAAGTTTCTCCTTAATTTGCCTGACCGTCTCGAAATCCGCCGTGCGGTTGAACGCATATCCGCGCATAAGTAGGAGCTTGATAAGATACCGAGTCACGTCGCGCCCTGCAATGTCCAGTCGACGCGTCAAGTGAGGCATCGCAAATCCATCGTATACGGGCACGATATGTGTGACACCGTCGCCCGAGTCTACGACCACACCAGTGGTCAATCCTGGTTGTGCATAAATCAGAAAAGGTCAGATCCAAGCCAGAGGGGAAGAACAATATAACAAGTCAAAGACTATCTGTCAAAGCTCGCAGAAGCGGAAGCAAGAAATTGCCCGAAAGATAGATGAGAGGGGTAGAACACCCGATTAGATGAGAACTGGATGACGATCTGAGACCACGTGTCTTCAGTCGATCATAAGGAAAGATCGATTAGAAGGGTCGGAAATGGGGGAAGTCGTTCGTGCCGCATGTCCATCCTGCGGCAAACTTCTGCGTCCACAGCGGCACCGCGATGCGTACCCCGAGCACAGCAGCCCAGCCATGATGCCTATTTAATATATAAAATCCCGACAATTCGGCCGGTATGCAAGAATGTACGAAGCACGAACATCCGGCCGGAGGACGAAGTCCATGAACGAAATCTTACAACGCACCTTGCGCATACAGAGTCAACACCGCCTGGATCGCAACGTACACGCCCCCAAAGCCATACTCCTCAAACATGACCTGGCACATCCGCTGTCTGTTGACCTTCGGGTTCATAGGTGGCTCGGTGAGGAGGACTTTCCGGCCTGTCGTATCGACGCGCAGCTTCTCCTGGAACGTGTAGTCCCACAGATGCTTCATGTCTTCCCAGTTGCGCACAATCCCGTGCTCCATCGGCTGCGTGACCTGCAGGAAGTTGCGCGCCTCTGCAGCCTCATCGCCGACCATGATATCTTTGATGATGCCTGCGGCACCCATGCGCTCTTCAGCGCGCAGAATCGGCCGTCCGACGATCGACGGGAATACTGATTATGATAACATTCACCAAGTGACATGTTATAGATCATGCATGCGAGTTTGGACATAAAGGAATGAAGAAGCAGTCAGAAACAAAGCAGTCAGAAACAAAGCTAGTAGCACAGCAAGATCAAACATACCATGTTCAGGGAAGTTCGATCCCGCATAGCCGACTTTCACAAACTACACCAATGTCCACATTGGCAACAACACCATCAGCAACACCAAAGCCAGCAATCAACAGCACCACAATCCACAGCACCGTTTACATATCACAGACAGAGCGGAAAGGCAGACCAGGGCGAGTTATGTCGAAGATCAAGGTAGCATACTCGTTAACAAATAGTTCCTCCACATCGCAAATGGTGAAGTAAATAGCGAGGCTTACCCCGGTTCCGTTATCGACAACGAGAGGTGGTAGCGCATCCATGAAGATTTACACGGATCACGCCTTTAAGTGGTATATTTCCTTGGTATCTCTGACTTTGTCTAGGTTGTTCTGCTCGTCGCCGTCGTTGTGTTGAGCTCGATGCTGTAGCTTGGAGGGTTACTGTGAACTCAGGCTGCGCGTAAGTTCAGCCAATGATGCGCTGCGTGACACACCATTTCCGTGATGTCACGGTTACTAACTTCAAGGGGCTAGTCACGTGGGTAGCAGGTGAGGCTACACGTGAGGGCAACTTGAAGAGTGCTAGCAGACGCTTTTAGAGTTAACTTCCCACACCTTCGTAACTTAAGCTTACTATATAAGGTGATGGAAGACCCTTATCTCACAGGGTCTAACGTGAGAGATCACATCTCACTGTCACAGGACCCTGTGAGCGAACAACTGCTCCGGGCACATTGGTATATGTTGTGCAGCTCATTTCTTTTTCTTCTCGAAAACAGATTCTCGACTCTACTCAACATTGGATGACTTTCCGTAGGATTTCTGTATCTTTACAGATTAGATGTGGCCCTTTTTGACACCGCTTGAAGTACGCTGAGCGATGCTCTTTTCCTATGGATCCAAAGACCTCGGCATAATATAAACACTGCCTTCATCTAAAAATCTGTATTCTTCTCCGCAAGCCTGCGGAAAGTCACTCATTATTCTCTCCATTATTCGAAAGCAAAGACGAATCCTTTTGCCGGCCCGGCCGGCGAATAATACTATTAAACCTGCATAACCTTCCGCAGATATACATAACCTTCATCTGCGTACCGTCGTACTTATACGACTACCTCGCATGCACATATATCTCGCCTATACCCCAAACAAAAACATGCCCGACGTCGCGCCCCTCCATGATGAATGCAAGCCGGCTCTTTCCAAGCAAGGAATAAAGATGGATAGAAAGTAAGCCGGCGGGCTTATGTAGAGTACTGTTCGGCGCCTCGGGCACCAGCTCGAACGGAAAAAAAAAAACATCAAATCAACCCAACCCCGCGCAATCCAAGCTAGGCTCTTTTCCTACCAAAGCTCACAGAGAACATGTGCGCCGGTGCGGAGACAGTGAGATTTTCAGGCCCAGGTTCGAAGCCCTGCGCGTTCGGGGGAAAGAACATCCCAAAGCTGTTCAGGGAAAGATCGTTCTGCGACCATGACCAAGTTGCTCAGCATGTCTTTTTCCGCATATACGTATGATACGCTTAACGGGCTCATCACAGTTAGCGTTAAGCCTCCTCGCCAACGCAGCAGAATGCAGGGCCAGTAGCAACCTCCTTCCCAGGGTTCGCCTGACGGCTCCCTTCCCTTGTAGCTAGATGACAAATAAATTACTAAATTAGTGTTTGAACAAACAAGACATAACTTAACGGAAATGGTAAGGGAGCCGTCAGGCGACCCCTGGCACAAAACATTTAAGCGAGCGCCCGCTCGCCGTGGGGTAAACAAGAGAAAACTTACCCCGCCACGTCCAAAGTAAGTAATGGGCCTGCCGCTTTCGATGGCGGGCTCAATAACTCCGTCAATACATTATAAAAGCCTATAAAACTTCGCATACAAGGTACTTGACTTATTCAAGCGCATATTTCACATCAAATATGTTGCTATTCTGCAAGACACTAGTGTAATGGATTGCATTGAGAGCAGTGCTTTCTGCACTCTCATTTATTTTATCACTGACGTATTTTACTTAGAAAGCTATCAAATAATGCTTAGAATAGTACTTTCAACATATAGCAAAAGAAATGAAGTCTTTTAAAAATCATATTGTATAGTTATTGAGCCCGCCATCGAAAGCGGCGGGCCCATTACTTACTTTGGACGTGGCGGGGTAAGTTTTCTCTTGTTTACCCCACGGCGAGCGGGCGCTCGCTTAAATGTTTTGTGCCAGGGGTCGCCTGACGGCTCCCTTACCATTTCCGTTAAGTTATGTCTTGTTTGTTCAAACACTAATTTAGTAATTTATTTGTCATCTAGCTACAAGGGAAGGGAGCCGTCAGGCGAACCCTGGGAAGGAGGTTGGGCCAGTAGGCCACCCGGCGCAAACGAGTGATTTCTCTTCTTTTTTCTTCCACTTTTCAACAATCTCCCCTCCGGATCAACAGACCCCCGAGCCCGGCACTTAAATAAATACGCACAAAAATAATATGTATACGATTTGACTTACGCGAACGCGTACCGGCTCATGTCGATCTTTACCCAGAACGTCTTCTGGGGTATCTCGACATGTGCCCGCGTACCTCGTCCGATTATACCACCCAAATGCAATTCAGCGCTTGCGAACGGTATATGCCATTTAGTGCGGTCAGGATTTTTTTCAGGCCGACGCCCCGGGTGCTGCGCTACGTGGTTGTTTTGATGAAGAGCGCTAACTTGAACCATACCGGCCGGATTGATGTGTGGACGAAGCCGGGCACCGTTTATTTCGTCGCCGGACTCGCGGCCGGACTCATACTGGTTCAAGAGTATCACTGAATGCCTGTCAACATTGTCAACGCTACTCGCAATCGCAACGAACTCTGAGTCTGAACGTTAAAAGTAACCTTAGAGTTGAGGCTACACCCATGATCAATCTGCACAGCCAGTGAGTTCGCGTAGTCGCATCATTCCAATGATCTATCGCTCTTTAGGCGCGCTGGCGCCTGGCAGCTGTCGTCGAGTCTGTTCGCAGCCAGCTCGGATGCTATAGACAATGATCTCGATGTCGACGGGCGTTGCCTGAGCTCTGGGATGTGTGGGTACGCTGAGTGAAGCAAGTCCTATCTTTGAAAATGCATTTCCACGCAAGCTGTATAGCATTCAAGCTGCTAGCTCGCTGTGAGCGCTGGACTACGAGCGTGAGTGACCGGGTTGTCCGAACGGCCAGAGGCTTGGTTTTGACGGCGTCGATGTTGACGTTCTGCAACGATGAGTTTGCAAAAGTTAAGCGATGTGAAGTAAACATGACCTATGCCGGCGGCTAGCTTGGACTTGAACGTCAGCATCATCCCCATGCCATGCACACCCTTGCGCTGCATGGTCAACGCCTATCGGTTCCTCACGAAGCCTGAAGTTCCACGTATGCATGCCAGCCGAGTCCATGTTTCTGGCTTACGACCTTTCAAAAGCCAAAGCGCCTACGAGCTTTGAAGAGAGGATGCAAGATTGCAACAGGATCGGTCGTCTTGACCGCAAGGGTAGTGATGCTATCGCGCGATCTCGAGGGCAACTTGGGCTGCTGATTTCCATCGCAACAGCTGCAGGCCATGATGATCATGCAAACTGTATATTTGTCACGAACAATTACTTTCTCTGCTATTACGTAGAAATGATCCTGATCCTCGCCCTAGGCCGAACGTGGGCGGCGAGCAAGGGACGACTCGGACCCAGCACGCAGCTGCAAGTTGAAGATAACATGGGTCGTCCTCCAGTGCACGACCGCGGTGTGTCTGCAGCGCTGGCTGCTCCGCCGCCGCCGATGTGTGTGATCAGGAGGGCAGCACGGTGGGCAGTGAGCACGCTGAAAACGGAAGCAGACGGAGGGCGCTGGGAATGGATAAATATAAAAGTGAAAAAGATGGATCTGAGATTTGTGCAGGGGTGCTTGGGGAGCTGCGTGCAGGGTGCTTTCCGACTTGGCGAGCAGAGGACGGGGAGGGCCATCATCTATCCGGCCTCTTGCTTTGCTTTTATTTTCTATTCCTTGCCTTTTTTCCAGCTGCTGCTCTTGCTTCCGTCCCTTCCCCTCGAGTCGTTCTTTGCTTCCTTCGGTCGTCATACATGCCCGCTCTGCTTTCCTAGCCAGCCTTCGCCATCCCACCTCTTGTCGCCGAGCACAGTCGGCCTATCTGTCTGCTGCTGGATGCCCATTCCGTCGCCGCTTGACGCCGTGATATAACCAGCAAAGGTGCCTGCGGGCGCGTGTCGAGGCGCGAAAAGAAAGAAAGCGCTTTCTTTCAGATTTTTCTCTGTCCCCGTTTGCAGAGCGCGTACGCCTGCGGTGCAGCCAGCGACGAGCCCAGCGACTGCATCAGCGTTGCTCGAAGCACTCCAATGCTCGAGATGGACTCGTCGCAGTACGACTACGGCCAACAGCACCAGTCGCAGCAACAGGGCGCGCCTCAACAGCAACAGCAGCAGGGCCAGCAACCGGGAGCACAGCAGAGCCAGCAGCAGTGGCCCCTACTTCAGCCCGCCCAGCACAACGCCGTCGCCGCTGCAGCTGCCGTCGGCTCGTCCCCCTTCCACTCCCCCGCCCCCTCCGTCTCCCAGCTCGAGCACGCCCAGTCCTACTCCGGCTTCTTCCACGGCCACCCACACTCCCACCTCGCCCAGCAGCAGCAGTCCCACCACAGCCAGCACCCTGGCCATCCGCACCAGCACCAGCACCAACACCAGCACCCCCACCCGGACCGCCAGTCCTCGCTCTCGCTGAACATCTCCTCGCTCTCCGTCACCTCGCCCACCACGCTCTCGCCGATCACGCCCTCGCCCCATCCGAGCACAGCCAGCACGACCCTCTCCCCCGTCACGCCCCTCAGCCCGGCCTCCGCGAACACGACGCCGCAGCAGCACGCGTTCCCCCCGCCCTCTGTCACCGCAGCCCAGCAGGCGCGTCACGCAACTAACATGTTCGCGTACGCCCCGCCCGACCACGGCGGCGGAGTCCGCTACGACCACAGCAGCTACGACATCGCCATGCACCGCTCGACCACCAGCAGCCGCTCGTCCTCCTCGTCCGAGAAGTCCATCCCGCGGAAGCGCAGCTTCACCAGCGGCTCCACCCCGCTTCCCGTCTCCATGGAGGAGGATGTCGTCGCGATATACGATGCGTCGGGTGCGTCCGCGGTCTCTACGTCGCTCGAGCTCAACCCGGCGTCGTTCGAGGAGGTCGACATGGGTGGCTACACGGGAATGGACTCCCAGGGAAGCCCGATCGACGGTGGCAGCTCATCCGGAGGCGAGCCCGACGACCCCTTCAAGGGCGCCGGCGGTGTAAACAGCCTTGGGCACACATTGACCACAGGCAACACAAACGACATCACGCAGAACGTCGGCATGATAGGCAGCAAGACCTCCTCTGGAACGAACAACTTCGTCACCAAGCTCTACCAGTTGCGTCCAATTTTATATTACGTCATCATTGCTTTTGCTTAAACCAAGCGTGTGAAATAGAATGATCAGCGACTCGAAATCGTCGCATTTCATTTCATGGACAGACTTGGGCACAAGGTAAGAGGGCTCGCTTCCCTTCCATTCTGCTGGCAAAGAAAAAATTAAGCGTGAAGCTGACGCGGTTTCATCAGCTTCGTCGTCTCAAACGTCGGCGAATTCAGCCGGACTATCCTAGGAAGCCACTTTAAGCACAACAACGTAAGCAGCCCTCGAAAGTCATCATGAAAACAAAAGTCGCAGTGTCCCCTAACACCGACTTATGCCTGGCAGTTCTCGAGCTTCGTGCGCCAGCTGAACATGTATGGCTTCCATAAGATCAACAGAGTGAGTTTCCCCCCTTTCCCCCCGGGCTTATTCCCTACCCAGGCGGCCCCGGGTGGCCTCCATCCTCAGCGTGCTGACGTTCTGTCCTTTGGCTCACTTCCGCAGACGCCCCGCGCACAACGCACCTCGACAGACGCGCAGACATGGGAGTTCTCCCACCACAAGTTTCTCCGTGGTCGTCCGGATCTTCTTGACGAGATCAAGCGCAAGGCGCTCGAGCCGGACCCCTCGATCAAGCACCGAGTCGAACTCCCCGGCGAGGTCGCCGCGCAGCTCAGCCAGATGCGCGAACAGAACCGCCGTGTCGTAAAGGCGCTCGAGGCCGAGCGGGCTAAAGTCGAACGCTTAACAAGCGTGACGAAGACGCTGCACGAGTTCATCTCGAAGGCCTTCCCGGGTAACTGTGAGTAGTCCGCCCTCCATCTATTGCTTTGAGTAGTTGCCGGTCTTTTTGACTCCGTATTTGTTCTATCATGATCATGATCATTCTTGTATCGTCCATCTCCCGGAGCTACTTCGTACCCCGAAAACATCTGGGGCTCTGAAATGACTGGAAAACTGACTGTCATTCGCCTTTACTTTTAGTGCCCAACTTCCCACCTGAACTATGGGAGACGAACGAAAACCCTCCAATATTTATCACATCTCCCACGTCGGCAACGTCCACATCACGATACACCTCCGCCATGACGCTCCCGAGCTCGTTCCACAACCTCCACTCCTTCAGCCCGAGCTCGAGTCCCACGACCACCGACTTCCCCCCGCCGTCCGCGCACCACACCCACGCGCCCTCCCTCCCACGCACACACAGCCTGCAGCACATCCCGTACGACACCAACGGCGGGTACACCGCCCACGCGCACGGCATCTCCACCGCGCGGTACGAGTCCGCGCTCTCCACGCCGCTCCCGCCGTCGCCCGGCGGCGGCAACGGCAGCGGCGGGGGTGCGTTCGACGCGCTCGAGAGCACCTCGGACCGCAAGCGCCAGCGCACGGGCTCGTCGGGCATCTCGCCGTCCGTCAGCGCGCTCGCGCAGGACAGCAGCCAGACGAAGCGGCTCTCGCGCGCGCGCAGCGACTCCGCGCCTTTGGGCTACGGGATCAACACGCCGTGGGCGCACGGGAGCAACCGTCCGCGCAGCGGCAGCGGGCTCGCCCCGCGGCCGTCCGGGCGGCGCGACGACCTGCTCGTCAACATCAGTGGTGCGGCACATCGCAACGGCCCGCACTCCGCCACCCCCCTGCTGAACGTCTCGCCGGTGAACAAAGGGCCCTCTGGGCCTTAGGAACCCCGGCGCTGCGCGTTCTCACTCGTCGCGAGCCTCGCTTCTTTCTCCTTATTCTCTCGTTTAGATGCGCGTTATAGGCTCCGTTTGTTTATTCCCTATTGGCGTAAGAAGACTGATATGATTTATGGCACTTTTCAAAAAAGGCCGACTGTGGCTTGCTGGTGTTCATCATGCTCTCATGCTCCCCAAACAAAAAGACGTCAGATGATAATGGACATGTTGGCGATCCAAATTTCTTTTCTACTCTTCTCTTTTCTTTCTACTTATCACGTTTCCCTGTTCTAGAGATGTCTTTTATACATCTAAGTATATGTTCGGACCCTTGTCTCTCCTTCCGTGGACTTTGTCCGTTTGACTTTTTGGACTTGTCGATCTTTGCCCCGCGTTGCTTTCTTGTGATCTCTTCCCGTTCTCCGCATTCCAGGTATCTTTTTTTCAGATTGCTTTGTGTACAGCGCTTGTTCAGTCCTTCTTCTCCTTTTCTTGTTCTGCACATTGCACCTCCATTATATCTTTTTGCTTTCCGACATTCGGATCCATTGTCATCTGGCCGCATTCTCTCCCCATTTGTACCACGGAGTAGTATCCAACCTTGCTGCTCCTCCCTTTCGCCATGCTTTCGTCCCTGTCCTGCTTAGATATGTACCATCACAACAGCCCCTTTCAATGTGTCGCATTGTCCGAGGAACAAAAGTGTGCCTGATCATCCTCCTCTACCTCCCATCCCGCCATGCATGCTAGAAGCTGTACATCTCACATTCGTTATCCTCATCTGAAGTCCGACCCTTTGTGTACTGAGAACGCACGTACATACAACAGACAAATGAACTGTATATCTGTATTCCTACATACACATGTGCATAGTAACAATCCTATCTGGCAATCTTGATAAATAGCGGGAGTTTCGATAGCAGGGGTAAATATGTGCAAGAATAAAATGAATAATCGCGTTCGGGGGCCGGGCAGGTTATGGGCCAATCTCGTACATCCTAGGCGAAGGCCCATAGTTGAGTCCAAGCTTAATCTTGGATTCCAATTTGATTGGGGACCAGGCTGCCCTATCGGCCATTCATCTCGTCCGCTGCTGGCGGATAGTCCGTGTGCGCCTGGACGGCATCAAACTGCGTAATTCAAGCGTATTCAGTGAAAATCACGACGACGCAGACGAAGTCCGATCATGCCCGGGATACGTAGTCACTTACCTCGATCTGCAGCGAGTCCCCGTTTATATGTTCAGGATATGCATTCCCGTGGCCATTCAACGCGAGCGGTGTTTCTGCCTGTGGGGAAAGTTGCCCCAGAATCTCCTGGAGCGTCTGCTGGCTGGGCACAACAATCTGCATCGCGTCCAATAGGAGACTAGTTCGGTTTCGTGTATGTATATCGTTACAGGAACGTGTTGGCAACGAATAAGCCCGAGTGTTATTACACAACAAGATAAAATCGCGGATACGTGAATGAGCTAGTCGTCATACAAAGGCAGAGAGCGACCTTACTCGTTTTCCGCCTGCAGCCTCTTGAGCTTTGCGCTTGCATTGCTAAGCTCTTTCTGCAGGTCTTTCTGTCTCTGGGCAACCGGCCGGTGGTTACTACTCGAAGATATCGAGCTACTAGAAAGCACGACATACCGCTGTCACGGCATCATATTTCTCCCTCGTAACGTGGAACCTGTACACGATAGCTTAGAGACTCGAAGCGCGATGGCGCACAGCGGCTTTACGAACTTGTCCTTATACCTATTTCCCTTGACCGCAGCTAACTGTTCGTATTTGCGGGCTTCATGAGTTCAGACCAAAGCCTTGCGCAGATGCTCGCTCACTCACTTTGAATTTGCCCACACCCTCGATGTCCTTTGCACCTGACCGCGAAGGTCCAGCAGATGTTAGCTGTTGGTTGGCTTCCGCCATTCCAGTAGTAAGTACTTTGGCAAGCAAGACCCGCGCAATGGTCGACGCTTGAAAGCAGTGTCGGTGGCTGTGTTGCAGGATTGAAGCCAATGGCTAACAGAGCCAAACAGCGGGCTACCTAGTAGCGCCACAACCGCGTCTCGCGCCGACGAGGGCGACTTTCACACTGACCAGTATCTCGTGCCATGAAGTTGTTCAGGGGAACCGGTGGGTATGTTTCCCAGAGGTTATAAATATTCGCCTGACTTTCCGCGGGTCGACCAGCCTGCTTCAGCCCAAGTGTCTCATCAGCGCTCAAGGAAGCATGGGGTGCGTATACCCGAGGCGCATAGAGTCAGATATCCTGCTGACTCTGGGTGATCCGACAATACATAGCCGAGCACGGTGGGACACTGGCAAGGTCGATGAAAGAGAAGCAGTATTCAGACTGGTTCTTCTGTGATGGCATGGGAGACCCGTGGATGCGCGAGTGAGTGATACTTCAACAACTTCTGAGCTTCGCGATGACCCTCCCAAAGGCTATCGAAGAGGCCAATCGTTGTGAGTGTGGTGTAGAAAATAGATATCAAAGTGGGCACTAAATTTGGGATCTCCGCGCGCGATCAAGGTTTTCCATGCTAATTGGATTCAGGCCGTGGTCTCCTCGAGATTTCCCATCCCTCTCTCAGATTTCGTGCTGGACGGTATGTAAGCCATCACGGCGGGAAACCTTAATGATGACAGGTGATCATAGATGGCTTTGTGGCTCTGAACGAATCTGAGCACCCGTCCACCCGAACGAGCCACGGAGTGGATTCGGAGGGCTCGTACTCCGCTTTTTCACAGGCAGAGAGCGATATCAGCTTTGCGGCGGACTCTTCTGAGCAGCAGGGGTTAACAAAGCGCCGTCGGCCCATGTCACCTGGACACTTAGGCTCTCAGCATCGTCCCTTCAAAAATACGAGTCCTCGGTCCACTGAATTAAAGCGCAACAATACAGATTACCGCAATGGTCCTCAATTAAACAGGGCAGCACGTATCCTGCACATGAATCAAAGTTCAATCTCTGATGTGGTTCAATTGGACACATATGCTGCGGGGTCCCAAATTTCCAATTCAGAGGGCCAGACTTGTGAACCTCGCTATCAATCGTTCTGCGTCGAACCCCCTCAAGCTGGTGATAATTTCCTCATTTATCCGAAGACGACAACAATAAACCGAAGCAAAGACTTGCTTCATTCCAGGTAAATATTCTCTCTTTCGGTTCCACTCTACCCTGAACATCCTTCCAGTTCTCGGGTCTCTTTGCCTTCAAACGTCTGGCTCTCACTTAGCTCTGCCTTGAAGTCATCTGATGGATCTCTGAATCTCTCTATCTCTGCTACTCACAAGGCGCTCTCTGACATTCCTATCGATAAACTGGCACTCTTCGTACCATCTCAATTTCATCTCGGCAGAGAGTTCCGGTATATTGGAGTGGACCGTCGAAGAACTATATGAACTCAAACATACAACTTGAAGCTGACTCGGACTCGAAGTTTTTCAAAAAATATGTAGCAGTATGCTATTCCTTTCAAGTTCTCACGATGCAACTTACCCTTCTTTATGTTTTACGTGTGTATGTATTTCTCTGATCAATAGAAAAAGCAAAACATAGTTAGTTTACCTTCTTTATTTTCTATACAATGTTGTATTGTAATAGTGGATGTACTATGCTTTCGCAAGTGTCCAGCTTCGCTTTCATCGCATTTAATCAACTCTATGAGTAATGCAGAAATTGAAGCTCCGATGAAACTGAATAAACTTGCTAACAATGGTAAATAAACACTCTTTTCTGTCCGCCACCACCATCTCTCGCGCCTCGCAACGTCTTCATCATGTCGAAGGAGTCTGAGACGGTAAGTGGAGGGTCCTCTAGCTCTGCGCAACCGACTGTTGATGTAAGTACTGAATTCAAACCTTCAATCGTTCGTTCGGTCAAATTTACACAAGGCTGTATCAGGGATTCGAAGCTACTTTGAAGGATATAGTCAATGGAAAGCGTTTATCAGCTTCGAAGATGTCGAGCCTGACGGAGATGGCATTAAAACTAATGCAGGTGCGTGGCAAGCTTTATCTGTCGGGGACAAAGCTAAGCAGTGTGCCATCTTTGTCGTTTAAAACAGTACGACACTCAGCTTGTCTCGGTTCTATACCGTAACCATAAGGCTCTGTCAACAAAGGCGAAGATCTCCAGTCTTTATGTCTTTGACTCTCTATGCCGCGCCGCTCGAAGTCAGGTTAACAAACAAGGCTTGACTGGTTCTATCAACTCAGAAAAAGGGAATGCTGCAACCTTTCTATTGAAGATAGAAGGTGTCCTTGATGGCCTCTTTCAGGACGTGGTTGCAACTGGTCTTCCAGAAGCTAAGGTTAGTGAGATGTTGCACTGATATTGTCTAGAAGCTTCACAGTCGTGCGCGTACACTCCATTGCTCCTCATACAATAATGCCATCGGTTAAGGCTTCAAAGTCGTACTGCTTTGCTTGTCAACTGCTGCCAACTCCGGTGCCTCTACATGTACCAGGTCGCAGACGAGATTATACCAGAAATATGCTAGGACATTCCTTGTTTGACACGGACCCCTTGCATGGACGAAGCACCGGAGTTATAGCCAGAGTTGCAAGTAATCAAGCTTGATGACGAGACTAATAGCTAGATGTGCTGACCTTCTAACCGTATGCCTAGCCTAGTACATGTTGACCTGTATTCATCAGGTGCTTTATACATCCATTCGCTATAATGGAAACGATAATTCGCTTCGCGATAGTGCGTTGTTGAACGCTACATCGAAGATATAACACGCATTGAGCCGAAAATTAAATCTGCAGCTGTGCGCGAGGCTATCACATGATCGCGATCAAGGCGACATGAATGGCGGCGTAGAAGGCATTGCCGAAGTTTCTCTTTTCTGACACATTCTACTAAGATAAAGCCCTGACATTTTGTTTCATTGCCTTGCATGGGTGACAGGAAAAGACAAAGAAGGTGCTGGACATTTGGACGAAAGCGAGTACGTTCCCGCCGGATGTGTTATCTCGACTCACAGATCAGGGTAATGTGGTAGAAAAAGGTGCATATCGAGTTCTTTATTTTGTATTGCTAAGTACCTCTTCTTGGCAACTCCAATCTTGTTGCGGTTATCGTACATGCAATCGTGAAGTTAAACTGAAATATAAATTTGTCCATGGGTCAGAGATCAAACAAGTGTCATCGAACACAAAAACGACAACAACGGCTGATCCAAGAAAAAAGCATCCCACACCTCCGACCGTCAACACATCGACAGCACCTGCACCTCCCCCTTCAGCCTCGCCAGTGACAGCAACTTCGACTCCCGATTCCGCACAAGCAGCGTTATTAGCTTTGTTAACCTCTGCTACAGCAGCCGCTGTAGGCAGGTGAGCATTTGGTATATCCTTGAAATACGTTAGCAGAAACTCATAGTATCCTTTAGCCAAACAGCCGTAAACACATCGAACGTAAGCGGTGCACCACCAATTAATGCCGGTGTGCATTCGCAGCAGCCACGAATAGATCCTGCGAAGCTGCTGCTACACCAGCTGACGAATAACGTCGCAAATGCTCCTCCATTGCATGCCGTGCCTCAACAAGTTCCTTTTGTCCCCTCACCAACATATTCACTGGGGCCAAACATTCCCGGTCCGAGTCCACACCCTCTGCCAAATATAACAAACTATCCGAGTAGCGAGCATAGGGGCTCAGAGTTTAATGGGTACAACGGCCCGTCAGACAGAGGCCGTGAGCGGCCAGCCTTTCATGACAACCGAAGAGGTGGATACCGCGGCGGGCATTCTGCTCAGCAAGGATACGGAAGGGACGATTTCAGATCAGGACGGTATGAAGAACGGGACCGCTATAGGGAGGAGGATAATCGGGGACCTTACAACGGCCAGCGATTCAGCCGATCACGGAGTCCACCCTTACGAAGGAAATTCGAAGCTCCTTCAGGACGGAGAGATGTTAGACCGTACAGTCCGCCTGGACGACCTTCTCTAGCTTCTATGGGCGATAATGACCGCCCCAGGGAGCCCGCTAAAAGAGCACTGCCACCAAAAGGAGCTGGAAAGGATGAGTTTGGACGTGACATCCGGTCTCCTTCGGTTGAAGCGAGCTCAGTACCAGCACAACGTGCTCCGTCAGAGGCGCGTCAGTCGGCGGATGAAAGATCGACTTGGAGTCGCGATAGGTCGCCCCAGTCTCACCGTATCCCCGAGAAACAACCGCTGGAGAGCGAGCGAAAGCCCATGATGGCGCCTACAATAAAAGCGGGAGGTCTCGACAGCTTTGATTTCAGTTCGTTCAGTCCAACAGACCCCGCGTGCTGGAAGGCATTGGGTGATGCATACACAGTGACGAATGGTTATCTGCCATCGCAGGAAGAGTTAATGCAGTATATCATGGCCCAGATGATGACCATGGGGATGGGGATGGGGATGGGGATGGGGTCCGCAGGCATGCCTCCCCAAGATCCGTCAGACTTCGACCACGGATACCCGCAAAGTTATGGAAACGCCAGTCAATCAGGGTGGGAGGGGAGTTTCTCCAACACGGAGAGTTGGAATGCTGCGCCGACGAATAAGCAGCCCGATCTACCGAAGGAAACAGACGACAGCCGAATGGCCGCTGCAAGCGGAGGCGCTGGTGGTCATATGCGGAAAGTTGGAGACAGATGGGTTTTTGTAAAGGAAGGGACACAGTCATGATAAAAATCTGCATTTCCCCTCCTATTTTGCTATACATGGTCTCTTCCTTCTTCCAAGTCAGCTAATTCATAACCTCTGTTCCGCAGACCTTCTTCATTTTCGTTTCTGTACAGTAGTCTTGGTTGGTGTGCGATCCCTCGCTTGTGATTATCATGGGAGAAAGGGTTTGGCCAAAACGAAAAATAGCCTATAGCACCACAAATGATGCCTATCAGACTTCCAACTATCACATCCTCTTTATGGTGACGCTACCAATTCACGAGAAAATGAGCTTTCGTTTGAATCTAAGAGCTATGTTCACGCACATAATCCTCGACTCGAGAAACAGCAACCCAAGTTGCGAAAGTAAGAGGCATAAGTGTCAGGAGAACTCTACCAAGTCTTGACGCAAGAACCCAAGGACTGCGAGGTGGCAAAGGCGCAGCAAAACACCACGCCGCAGTTTTCGCTGAAAGCCAAAGAAACATGAAAGTCATGCCTACAAAGGCAGTCGATGAATGTCCGGATGGGAACGACTTCCTCCCATCCACTATGTCAGCAATCTTTCTACACCAAGAATCAACGGCGATCCTGAATTTCGAAGTCGCAAGTTTATTCACCCTGTGCATTGCTTTATAGCTTTTCCCCATTTACAGCGAGCCAAAAAATCCGGTCGTAATCTCCCTAAAAAGAGTCAGCACAGATTCAGCGAATGAGAATGCTCCTTTCTTCTTACCCACTCGATTTTTGAGAGCCTCTGTGACTAAACGAGACAACGAACTTTCCGAAGACAATGAGTGTGTCAACTTTCAAGTAGTTGGCTCGCCAAATATGAAGTAATCACCTGGATGTCCAGAGTCCTAATACGCTATGGTGTAGCTCGAATGCTGACCTCTTGACGCAGGATACGATAATCAAGATACATAGCGGTAATACGAAACACAAGAGATTGGTTGTGAAGCCACTGATTCTGCACCGTGTTCACATTTTAGCAGGGACCATCTGAGGTAATACATTCTCTCTCACTGTTGTTTAGTGTGATGATGCTTTATCAGGGGATCAGACACGTCGAATTCACGCTCGAATACCGGAAGCCGATCGACAAGTCTTGACAGAATGTAAAGAAATGTCGCAATCGCCCTGTTGTGAATGAAGTAGCTTCAATATTGGAGAATTGCTGCCTAACATTATATACGTACCAGTCACCAATTAGGGAGGTATCAAGCCATTCTAACGAACTGTCGACGAAGAAAGACTTAGCCCAGTGCAAGATAGCAGACATGCCCGGTCAAGAAATTTGAAGATAATAACAGCGTCGCTCAAGACAGTGAGCTGTGACGGTAGTGTGTGCAACCTCGGGCTTTGCTTCCGCCGGCAACGCCGAGTTCGGCGACAGCGTGACAGGACGGAAACACGTAAACACGTCTGTCACGCGTTACCGCTCGCGATTTGCAGTCGTCGGACACGCGTTTGTCATGCACACCCACTTGTTTTCCTCTCTCTATTTCCTCGACAGGTCGACATGGCCAGGCCGAAAGCTCCCGCGAAAGCGAAGAGCCAGACAACTCTCAATACCTTTGTAAAGGTCAAGAAAACGGCAAAGAAGGTCGCTGAATCTGAGGAAGATATGGAGATCGCCGATGCTGCTGTTGAAGATGAGGAGGACGCCGAAGAGGACGTTGCAGATTCGAAGGGCACCCCGGTGATCGACAAGAAAGCCTCTCCAGCCAATTCTTCGCTCCCTCCGATTAGTAGCATTCCCGCAATATTCAACGATCTCGTCTCCAATATTCCAGACATCAAGAAAGTCGCGGAACGCGTCAAGGGACGGAAGTTGCGCGTCGCCACAATGTGCTCGGGCACAGAGTCCCCACTACTAGCGCTAGAACTGATTCAAGACTCAATAGAGGAACTCTATAAAACGAAGCTCGAGATTGATCATGTCTTCTCTTGCGAGATCGAGCCGTTCAAGCAAGCGTATATTGAACGCAACTTCTCACCCCCGATCCTGTTCCGCGACATCTGTGAGCTTGGCGATGAAGAGGCGTACGTCGACTCATTCTTCTATCTTTGTATATTACTTATAATGTCTTAGTACCACCGCTTATGGGTCAATGATGAAAGTGCCAGGCGATGTTGACTTGCTGATCGCTGGTACTTCCTGCGTTGATTATTCTACTTTGAACAATGAAAAGCAAGATATAGATGCAAACGGAGAATCTGGTCGTACATTCCGGGGAATGATGTCTTGGGTAGACAAACATCGTCCTCCTCTGGTGATTCTTGAAAATGTCTGTAGTGCGCCTTGGGATAAGGTGACACGGTACTTCGAGAAGAATAACTACAGTGCCGATTTCTTGCGGGTTGACACGAAGTTCTACTACGTCCCACATACTCGTACTCGTGTATATTTGCTTGCTGTTCATCAGAGGAACTCCGCGATGCCTACTCAATGGAGGAATGTTTTGGACAAGCTCAAAAGACCCGCATCAACGACTTTTGACAGTTGGCTTTTGCCAACGGACGACCAACGCATCCATCAAGCACGTCAGAAGCTTGTACAAGAAAGCTTTGGTGCACTCGATCGACGAACAGGTCGTACAGATTGGGGTCGATGTGAATCTCGGCACCAGCGCGCCAGGCTTGAGGAGGAACTTGGTTCTAAGCGTCCTCTAACGAATTGGGATGATGGTAAGTTCGATCCTCACCTCTATATTGCCTTGCTAATGTCTTCCCAGGTGGCTATTGCAAGCTTCCTGATTTTGCGTGGGACGACTGGGGAGTAGGCCAAGTAGAGCGCGTATGGGATCTCATGGATATTTCACTTCTGCGCTCTGCTAAAATTGGCGTGGATCCATCTTTCAAGACGTACGTTTAACTCCTAGATCCCGTTTGAACCTTATTGACTCAATTGTATATGTTAGGCTCGTGTGGAATCTTTCACAGAATGTCGATCGAGAAATCAGCTCTAAACGATTGGGTGTATGCCCCTGCTTAACACCTTCTATGATCCCTTACGTTACAAATCGAGGAGGGCCAATGGTGGGACTAGAGGCACTTGCAATGCAGGGTCTGCCCATCGACAAACTGCTTCTGACGCGAGAGACAGAGGATCAACTTGCTGATCTCGCTGGAAACGCGATGTCGACGACTGTCGTCGGCGCGTGCATACTTGCGGCCTTAGTTGTCGGAAAGAACTTAATGAAAGAGGGTAACGATAAGGACACGTACGAGGAGAAGGCAGGCAACGCTTATGAGGAGGTAACCCATGAGGATGGCATGGATGTGGATGAGGCACAACGGGAAACCGTAGAATCTCACATATCTGGTGATGAAAAGCTTAACGAGCAACCTCTGGACTTGTCGACTGCACACGCGAGTTCGCTACCCGACTTGTTGGCTAAGGCACAAGCCAGTGCTCGTCTCTGTGATTGTGAGGGCCGCACTGACATGACGAGCCGTGTTCTCAACCGCTGCGTAGACTGCAGCACCACTACTTGTGCGAAGTGTGGAGGCAGGCCGGAGCACAGTTATGAACCCATTGACTTTACCAACTCGCCTCGTCTTGCACCAACAATCTTTGCGCGGGAGCTTAAGTCCGTTCTGCCTATGAGCTTGACTTTCGCAAACGTTACGGAAGACCTCTTGGAGGATCTGAAAATACATAACGTTGATGGAGTACCGGAAAAGAAGTGGGGTATCTGGCGCGATGCTGTGCTGCGAGCCTGCTCGGTCGAACAACGATTTGTTGAGCTAAAGCGACAGGAAATATGGATCGCGATATTTAATTCGCCCGTTGGTCTTCTTGAGCTACAATTACACCCGCAACGGCCAGAATGGCGCTTCTTTGCTACGCCCGAGGATACCGTCCCTGCAAATAGCGAGATTCGTCGCCTCCTGGAGTTCCCAGTGGCACGTATGTTATGCAAGAATGGACTATTGGATGGCGTTTGGGAGTTTTCATTCCCGAAGCCGTCGAACGTCAACATCAGCATCAAAGGTATTGGGGAACTAGTTCCATCCTGGGAGGCCCGACTTGGTTTGCAAGGCTCGTATAAAGATCGTAAGGTCTACTCGCAGATTGAGATATCAGTCCCCGAGACTGCGAAGCCCTTGTTTGATCGAGACATTTCTGGCGTATACACCCTTTTCGATAAGTGCGGCACTGCTACAAGCGCCCTTCACAAAAAGAACGCTAAGGCCGAAGAAAACGATTTGCCGCCACTTTTCTTCTTCCTTGATCCGTCCCGAAGCGGGACTGTAGACGAGGACCCTTTCGTGTTTTCCATCGGCACACGTAGGTATCAATTTGGCGAGACGAGGCCTATAGTTGCCAAGCTCGACCCAAAATGGAGGCAGAAACAGGTCAAGGGTGAAGCAAGCTCGGTTGTCTGCAATATTCCTTGTGTATGGGTGACGGCTAGCACAGTCGTACTTGCGGTAAGTCGTTTCAGCCTGAATTCTATGCGGCTCGTACTGAAGATCGCATAGTCATCTAAAAGTAGGGAGGCGAAATTCGCCATTCCCGGACGCACACTGGAGATTGGTGTCTCGAATGACGACTGCAAGAGCGCCAGTGCACTCCTCGTCTGCAAGGTGCCTCTGAAGGAGCAAGCGGGGCCCGAGTGGCCAAGAAATAAATGGGCGGAAGTGGACAAAGTCCACGAACGTGTTACTTTCAAGGCGTTGGCTTGGCTCGTTGAGAGGATAAAAACTATCAACGACAAGTTTAGTACTTGGACAGAAGTCTCACTTCCCAAGACTTTCTGTGAGTGTGACCGCTGTGCACCTCAAGCTCCCGCCATTCGCTGGATGAAAGGCGAAAAAAGCAAAATCATTGCAATCGAAGATCCTTCGCAGGCTGGAGCGTTTGAGCGAGCCCTCAAGAACCGACCAAGCCCTTTTGTTACCCAGCTGAATCTGGATACAAAGTCTGGGCTAGGTACAGTTCGAATTGGCGTGAATTTTCCCTCCCTAATTCACCGAGCTTACTCGAGATTGCCCTCAGTCAACCGTACTGAGGATCCCCTCTTTGCGTGGAGGTTGGACACGGACTTTGTTGATCCTGCGAAGCTGAGCTTACCCAAGTTTGCTTTGGAAAGCAATCGGAGAGATGACGAGCATACGCAGCCGAAGCATTTCAATATACCCCTTCGTAGGGAACAGCTGCGGTCGCTTACATGGATGCTGAAGCAAGAGTCCCTTGATGCACCCCCTTTCGTCGAGGAAGAGATCGCGGAAGCAATTTTAGAGCCAATGGGGTGGCGAGCTCAAGGTCGAGCTCAGCGCCCTGTGCGAGTGCGAGGTGGGGTCTTAGCCGATGAAGTCGGATATGGCAAGACTGCTATCACACTAGGACTCCTCGACTGCTCGTCTAAGTCGGTCGGACATGATCCTGCCCCTTCGAAAGAGCACTTGCGTGGAAAGATCTATGTTAGGGGCACTTTGGTTGTCGTCCCGCCGCACTTGACGAGGCAATGGGGGTCAGAGATCAAGAAATTCACTGGAGATCACTTCCAAGTTGTCATCATCTCTACCGCGTCGAATATAAACTCAGTCACTGTTGATGATATCGAAGGTGCTGACATAGTTGTGGTCGCGTCGAATTTATTCCACAGCTCTGTGTATCTGTCAAACCTCGAGGCATTTGCAGCCGGAGGTGCTCTCCCTCCTCACGACGGGCGATACTTCAACGCAAGGCTCGATCATATTCTTCTCTCATTACGAGACCAGGTGGATCGCCTAAGGCAAGAGAAAGGAGCTGCCGCAGTAATGAAGGCGATTCACGAGGCACGAAAAGAAGGTAAAGTATAAAGTAACTGATCATGGTATACCGCTGACTTCTTTCTAGATGAGGAGAAGGATGTCTTTGTGCAAAAGAGACGGTTAAAGGGCGCCAAAGCTCGAGAAGTCGCAGAATCTACGGTTCAAGCGAAAGCGGTAAAAGGCGACACAATGGACATCGATGAAGACGAAGCGATCTCTCCCCCCACTGGGAAGACTGTGTACGTTGAGATTCCTTATCAAAAATTCTCTACCTCTGCAAGCGCAGCCTCCTCTCAGTACAGTTCAGAAGTTGAGAACACAGAACCCCCGACGTCAGAGGCGCCTTCTGCTGATGAATCAACCGATTCAAAGGATGACAAGCCTAGACTTCGCAAACGGTCCGGACGCACTGCCATCATCATCTCGGATGACGAAGATGTTCCTAAAAGCAGAGGAAAATCCGCGTTAAAGGTCAAAACCAGAAAGTCTCTAAAAAGAAAGGTTGAGTCCTCTGATTATGATGAATCATCTCCAGAGACAGAGTTTGAAGACGTCGATGATGGTCTATTTTATGAGTCGGAGAACGATGTACCGAAAACCAAAGCGAAGAAGGTGAAAGTCAGTGCTCCATCACGCCCAGTCAAGAAGGCGAAGAAAAGCGTAGCGCCTTCTGAGACAAAGAAAGCCAAAGTTGTGAAGGAGAAGGCCCCGAAAAAGCTTCGCGAGGAGACGGACCCATGGAAACTTAAAAGCAAGTCTGTTGAAAACGATTGGAAGCAAATGCATTCACCTCCTCTAGAAATGTTCTATTTCGAGCGTCTAGTGATTGATGAGTACACTTACTTGGATGGGAAGATTCTATCTATGGTCCAAAAGCTTACCGCAAGGCGACGCTGGGTGCTTTCCGGTACCCCACCTATTCATGATTTCGCTTCTTTGAAGACGATTGCCGCCTTTCTCGATATTCACCTTGGCGTGGACGATGACGGAGAAGGTCAGACTGCACAGGTCAAGAAGCGTAAGCGGGAACAGACCGGTTCGTATTTATACTTCAATTGTGCCTCATTTTTGCTCAGTTCAATTTAGATGTCGAAAAGTTCCACTCGTTCCGCGAGGTCCATAGCTTGGAATGGCACGCTCATCGTCACCAAGTAGGCCAGGGTTTCTTAGATCAATTTGTCCGACAAGTAAGCAATTGTGCTCGTAGTTGTGCTACATGGCTAACATAAATGAAAATCATAGAATATTGCAGAGATCGACGAGATCCCATCTATTGAGAAAATCGAGCTCATCAACCTTCCTGCCGCCGAACGTGCCATATATCTGGAGCTCGAACACCATCTTCGTGCTCTGGACATGACAATTAAACGGGGAAAGAAGACCGAGAGTGACAGGGAGAAACGGCTTGCTCAGGCCCTGGGTGAAAGCAAGTATGTACTTTCCCTCAGCTCTGTCGTCAATGAAGCAACTAACCTTGTGTTCCAGTTCCGCTGAAGAAGCTTTACTCAAACGTTGTTCTCACTTCGATCTCGATGTGACTGACGAAGAAAACGCGATGAAAGCGTGCGACGTCATTGTCCAGGAACGTACCCGTCAACTGGAAGAGTGTAAAGCGGAGCTAGTCGAGAACCTGAAGGAAGCGCTTGCGTTACAGAAGCGTGTCGGGAAAACACCTGATGAAACATACTTCCAGGAGTATGTCCGCGTCACGCGGGAAGAAGGTATTGGTGATACAGACGCTACCGAGATAGCACTCGACTTGTTGAATGAAGCTGGGATTATTGGATCCTTATCGATAGTGACGCACAAGGCTGCTCAGGGAAACAACAAACCAGCGAAAGAGAGGAACACAGGCGCTGATATGTCAACCGAGATGAAGGATCTCATATGGGAGATCCGTGAAAAGACTCACAGTATCCGCCGACTAACAAAGGAACTCGTTGGTCGCGTTCGCTCTCTGCGCTATTTCACTGTCGTTCGAGATCTGCAACGCCAGACGGAAGTTCCGCACACTATTTCTTGTCCTGCTTGCGGCAAGGAGAAGGTATCGATTGAAGACATCGCCGTACTGTCGTCGTGTGGTCATACCGGATGCATGGAATGTGTTATGGACTGTGCGGTCCGAGAGGAGTGCGTCTATGCACGTTCTGGTGCATGCAAGGCAGCGGCGCGAGTGCTGAACGTCGTCAGAGGGGACACGTTAGGCGTTGATGATGTACGAGATGGGCGCGGTCGACACTTCGGGCTCAAACTTGAAAGAATCGTTGATCTTATAAAGTACGCTAACTACAAAAAGCTCTCAGCTCTTTATATCTTACTAATGGATCTACAGGAATAAACTCCCTGAGGACGAGCGTGTTCTCGTGTTCGTCCAGTTCCCTGATCTTATGAAAAAGGTGGCGGAAGCGTTCGACGCTCACGAGGTCCAGTATCTCGAAATCAAGGGTAGCGCATCAATGAAGTCTAAGAACTTGGAGAAATTTCAGAATGACTCAGTTGAGCGTGTCCTTCTGTTGAACGTGATGGACGAGAGCGCGAGCGGTGCCAATTTGACAGGAGCTAACCACGCTATCTTCCTCAGTCCACTTCTTACCCCGTCGCAGGAAATCTACGATGCCTGTGAGACCCAGGCCATTGGTCGACTTCGCCGATTTGGACAGTCGAAGCTCGTACATATATGGCGCTTCTTTACGAGGAATACGATCGACATCGAAATTTTTGAACAACGGACAAAACGCAAACTAATCTAGTTGTAGAAGGACCATTTGCTCATGTATCACATTGTTTGTATTGTAGTTTAGCATATAATTACATATGATTGTTTTAGCATTAAAGCCTGAAGCCGTTGTTATCATCTGCGCACGGCAAGCTGTCATGAAACGAAAGGGAAACATTACATTCAACATAAAATATACAGTAAACGAGTCAAACGTCGAGTATATCGTGAAGGTTATCGTAAAGACATCGAATATAATAGACTACCGTCGACTCGAAGGATTTTCTTCCAAAGCATTCTTATATCCCCTAAGCGAGTTAACAAGCTCCATTGTACTCTTGTGCGTCGCTCCGAGGGTGGTCTGAAAGTGACGCTACGGAATGGCATGGTCAATTCAAACAAACAAACACATTGAGGAAACATGGTATCTACCTCAGAGTTAACGGTATGACTGGGACTCTCACACTGTCTTAGCGCAGTACGTGCTTTATTGACTTCCAAAGAGAACTGCGCCGGAAGATAGAGAACTTCAGCTTCGTTTACTGGGGTTTGCTTATAGGCAGTTCTCACCGAATCCACAACGTCAGCGTAGTTCATAGCACGCAGTTTTCTCAGCAATTGATCTATTGCTTTAATTGCTGCGTCCCTTTCCCTGACCTGTCGCTTCAAGCGGCTGTTGTCTTTTGGCTTAGGGCCTTTAGGACTGGCTTTATGCATGCCGCAGATCAGACAAGAATGAGACGCGTTCAACTAATAGTTGCTTGCCTTGCTGCCTCTTACTAGCAAATAGGGCACCAAACGACGCGAGAAGACTCGTAAAGAAGCTTTGTCTGGGGGGCTGAACAGCTGAAATAAGTGCTTGAAGTTTGTCCAGCTTGTCTGAAGCTTGCAACGACTCGCGATCGCGCGAGATATTCGTAAGTTGCTGCAGAGAAGAATTAGTAAGCAACGAATATATAGGCATACTAACGGGTACGATTACCGAGAGATATGCATCAAAGTCCTTCGCTTTCACGTCGTAGCCTATGTTCTTGCCCATCAAGAACGTGTGTAAGTCTCCGGTAAATTCTAATCGTGAAAACAACGTGATGAGAATTCCAAGCGTTCTCCAAAAAAAAGGGCGACCACCTTCGAAAATGCTCAGAACTCTGGTGGCAGATCTGTTCGACTGTATAACTGAGGCTTCAAAGTCCTGAGTGCCGTTACGCTATGTTGATATAGATGAATGAGGAATTGTCTAGCGTACATGAGACAAGTCAATCCACGAAGCCCCTCCCGGTGCTTTCTTCAGATCCTGAGCTGGTTGAGAGAGCACTGCGCCCAAGGCCGACTTTGCCGTGCGTGTATTGTTCGTAAGGACATCGAGCACCTTTGATGTTTTCTTCCCACTCAAGGTGCTTCTTGTAGGTGCTTTGGCCGTCTTGCCCGTCACAGGTTGGGATGTGGACTTTGAGCGAGTTTGAGCCATGAAGGAGTTACAGATGGGGGCACCGGATATGTCAAGCTGGAAAGCATTCCAGACATGTCGTTCTTGCGCATTTTATTGTGCATCCTGCACTCGTCGTGTAACTCATTTCCGAGTATTTCCGTGAGGGGTGTGCATTCCTGCCCTCCGAGCTACATTGGTACGGACTGGATTCGAGTGGAAATGATTCCTGAAGTCTCATGAGTTCAACACGCGTCGTCATGAGATGGATGACATTTTCAGCGTGTTCCATCACTTCAACTTGAACTGAAGGTGAAGACATCGTGGGAAGGGCTTGAACTTTAATTTGAATACAATCGGAGTCGCTATATGAGACGGTAGTACAAACATTGGCGTGCCCTGCACTCTTTCCTGTGTCTTATAACATGAAGGCCGGTATACATGAAAGTTGTGAATGGGGGAGAATGCATAGTACGCACCACTGGCTGTTTCAATCGTGTAAAGCATCTCCGAATGCCGACTCAAGATTGATTGAAGACGGCTTGCATGATGTTTCAACAAGGTAGTTGCCCTTATGTCCCAGGCTTGATCTGTCAGATGTGATTGCACGAGGCCTCGTGTAAAATGAAACAAGAAGTGTTAGGATCAAATCCTCTCATGCACTGGCATAGACGTCCGTATTCTATTACATCAAATTAATGCTCGCTGTAGCTGGTGCTTTAAGCTGCACGTCAAGTACTAGAAACAGACAACTAAAGTAGAACCGCGACGGAAGGAAGAGAATGCTTTTCAAAATTACATATCTAATTTGACACGTACATAGCATTGCAACAAACATATGTACATAAATCATGAACGCCGCCCGGGCGAAAACGAAAGAAATAGTATGTATACAGCCGGGTTAAAATACCAGATAAAACACGATGATCCTTTGCATCAACATATACAAGGGCAAAATAACTTTAGAATCCTCTTACAAAGACTCATTGGGGCCGGATCCGGAGGTGAAGGAAGATGAGAGTAAGGAGGCGGAGAAACCGGAGAAACCGGAGGTGGTGGTGGTGGGGAAGGCAAAGGCAGTGGTTGAGAAGGAGGCGAAGGCGGAGGAGGAGGCGGAAGAGGCGAGAAAGGCGAGAAAGGCGAAGCCCGGGATGGCGAAGAAAGTACCTATCTCTTTCTTGTTACAACCGTTAATCTAAATAGTTGGACAAGGACTCACAGCGACTGTAGTTGATTCTGTTCGGCCAGCTTGACCCGAGCGGGTTGTGGCATGCTGATCCTAGATACGGATTTTATATCTGAGCCTTAATGTACTTTGTTTTAAATTCTGCGAAACCCGTACGTCAGGATGATTAACCTCCACTTTGCCTCCTTCTGACCTCGGGTTAGCACCGATGGTTGAATTTTGCGTCTAATGGGAGTTCATATAAGCTTCAACGAACTATGTACGTTTAATTGAACCGACTAACCTTCTTCTCACCCGGATGGGTATATGCGTATAAAGCCTTGTAAAGCTTATCACACATTCCCTTCGTTGTCTTCACCTTTATTACAAAGAGCTGTAGACGATAAAGGTTATACTGTAATTGTTGCCAAAGAAGCAGCAGAAGCGTACTCACTTCGGGGCTTATGCTCTGATTTATGGTGCCTTCCAGTTGTCGCTGCAACATAAGCGCATCACTAGAAAGCTGCGTTTCATTAGCATAAATCATCAACAATCAAGGTAATATCTCAGATCACATCACTTACGCCCATCCATATATCCGAAATTGCACCCAGCCGCCTGCCAATCTTCATGATGCACTCGAAACAGTCGTAATATACCGTTCTCTGACTGTCCATACTATTTCTTTCACGCAAGGCCTTTTCCAGCTCGTCACGCTCTGTGCAATATAGCGTGAGCCAGAATCCGATTTGCTCGTATAGACACTTCATCTTACTCCTGTCCAATTCAGAAACTTTCTGATCTTCGTACTTGTCTACCTAAATCCAGATATCATAAGTGTAAATTAACTTCACGTTCTTGCATCACTCACATTCGCCTCCGAGTTGTCAAACAACTCATGTTGATCAACGCCAATCAAAGTGCTCAATACAACAATTATGCCTCTCTCAGGCCTCCGTTGTTCTAACGTTCCCAGCTACGGATATATTGTAAGTGACCAGAGAGAACACGCCCATCTCACACGTACCTCTTCTGACAGTCTAGCGAATAACGATGTCAGTAAAAGCATCAACCGAAGAGTAGAAGCAATTAATCCACTCATACTTCGTTATTCTGTTTTCCAATGTAGAAATTCGGGCTATGAGCTGATCGTCGGCAATAGGTTGAGGCACCTTGAGTCCAAAAGACTGAACATCTCTCCGTAGGTCGATCAAGTTCTCGTTGATGTTGTACATAGCCTTCCCTCCCTCACCAAGAATGTTGCCGTCCTGTTCGAGTTCCTAATACCAGACGGCAGATGAGTAACAAAGCAGATGACTGAGAACTTGCATTCACCTGCTTGAAGGCTTTCAAATCATCAAGCTTCGTCTGTGGATGGATGTTGTCCTTAGCCAGTAAGGTACATATTTGTTGAAAGTCTGTAGCAAAGTTAAATTGTGCCAATTTGTGTTAATCACTTACGAACTAAGTATTGTATGCAACCCAAGTGATGCCATCTCGTTGGATTTCTGTATTATCGACGAATATCGCTTTAAGGTTGACACTGTATTAGAAGCTGATCGAAGGCTAATCTATGAATCACATACCGACTGCAGAGTGTTCCATTCCGAGTGAAGCTCTCGGATATTGATATCATTAATACCTAACTTCACTAGCCACTCGCTCAAATGGTCCATGATGTACTGGAAATTCTTCGTTATGGCTTGAATTTCTTCTACCATCTTAAAAGCCCGCTCTGAAAGAAGTTCATCTGATACTTTTTCTGAGGCCGCGGATTCAGCAGATCGCCTAGGTTGAGGTGTGCGCTTTGCTGGACCTTTATTTTGTTGACCAGATCCGACATAAGTCTGATTCATACATGAGGATCAGCCATGATAATATCCTACGTCTTGCCACGAACCTGTTCTGTACCATGCTCAGTACGTCCCATACTAGACGTCGGTCGAAAATCAACGTGCCCTTGATCATTATCGGTGTTCGATTGACCAGGAAGACCGACAACAGTATGTGAGCTAGTGGATAGCTGCACTGGAAGTTGGGATGAAGCTGAAGCAGATGAACTCAGACCGTCCAACGGTCGTCGAGTCTTCCTAGAGTCTCCACTGACCGTGACGCTGTGTGAGTCTACCTCTTCTGTTTGTTTGTGCTGGGTTTCATATAGTTGTTGCTGGCCTGAACCAGAGTTATCCTGTGCCACATACCAATTAGAGGATCGTGACACAAGATCCAATGGTTGTCACGCACCTGAATATCCGAACTGTTAGCATCAACAGCAGTCCCTCTGCGAAATGCAGGTTCGAGTGAAATTTCATTTTTGTGGTCATACTTGGAAGTTAGTGGACCATGGACAGCTACCGCAACATGTGCGCTGGAAGATGTCGATAACGGGTTGAAAGAAGAACTGGGTTCGACGACTGGCCCAGGTCTATTGGAGGAAACTCCTGGGTTCCTGTCGTCGTTGCGCGTTGTGCTTTGATGGTCGTCTTCTGGATTTCGAGGTTGCTCAGATTTGGGGGCACATCGCGTGCGCTGAGTAGAATCAACAATACGATCACCCGAAGCTTTGTACGTTTTTACGTACCTGTGGATCGGAAATCCCGTCCAGGAGTCCCCTGCGCCGAAGCTCAGCTCTGTAAGGAACGGTACCCTGAGTACTTTCACCGACATCTGATGAAGAGGGTACCGAAGCTGATTGAGTAGCGAATGTAGAGGTGGGACTCAAATTTCCCAGCTCTATATTCTGAGACGTAGTCGTGGATTCATATTGCTGTTGTCCTATGGACTTGGATATGATCTGTGCTGATCGATATGCGATCAATATAGTTTTCGTTTTTGGAAGAGAAGGAATTGGCACGAGCCTGCTGGTTCACACCAACGCTATCATCGCCGGACATAAATTGCGACCTAGGTGTGTGTCTAGCGCTATCAAAGCAAGTCGTTCGATTTTGCCTATCCACGGATCGTGAGCTGACAGACACGGACTCGGATGCTAGGAACTGGGGCGAGAGTAAGGCAGTAGAGGTCAAATCTTCCGATGGCTCTTGAGTACGTCGAGTAGCGCTTGCAGGCTCTATCGTGTTACCTGAAGGATCCGTCATTGGCTAAAAATCGGTCGTGAATACAAAAGACGGGATTTTTCAAAAAACAGGGATAATGCCTACTAGTCGGAAAAGCTAGTTACAATGCAGTGCAGTAGCTGATGCCAATTCGCAAGACAAGAGTGATCCATCTTATTCAAATAGCTATTTGATTGGCTGCCCAGCGCATTGCGTGCACGTTTTCATGAGTAAGACTGTACCATCCAGTGTTCACTCCTGATGACTTGTGTAGCCTTGCGCTGGACGGGCGACCTGTCAAAATCGAGAGTACGTGAAGAACACGTGGGCAGGCGATGTCCATACATGTCCATCGAAAGCATAAGCTTCCCAACATTGACCCGCGAAGAAAGCAGATAGAGTTAGTTCATGTCCGTGAGTGTTGATTGATCTCTTGCAGTTTCAGCAAGTATTAAAGCATGGCTTGACGCATTCCGCGCACGGTTACCTTCATCCTCTCTTACTTTTGAACGGATACTTCTCGTCCTATTCTGCGTACCAACCAAGGCATCCACCGTACGTCTGAAAAGCGGTCGCACATCCTCAATGATGTGGAGGTAGAAAATTCCACATGTGAGTACGCTTGCAGATAGCCTAAAGATGTTACACAAGGTGCCGCACGGAGTGTTTCGAGAGCTCGCCTGAGGATGGTTTTACAGGGCCTAGAAGAGACGGCTGCGGCAAGCACATCCCGAATATCCATCAGGGGTTTACGTGTAGCCTGAGGTCTACGAGTTGCATCACAAAATGAGGAAGATAGCGGTCCCGTTCCTCTACTGTTATCGCAATCTTCCTCGTTGTCTACAGATGATAGACCACAGTCAAAACCATCATGTTTTAGCGTTTCTAGTGGCCCAATCAAGATGAGAGATTCTTAAGAACGTTCCATTTTAACCCACCACATTGGCAGTTGTAAGAAATAGCTTGACGATTGTTTGGTCGTCTTAAATCAGCTCGCCTGAGCAGAACTTCGTGCCTGACAGAATAAAGCGGATCGACTCCGAGTCTACATAGGTTAAGTGTGGACAGTGTTCTTTGATAAGTTGGTGATGGTGTCATGAGGGAGAACGTTCAACGGTGTTCCGAGTCGGAGTCCATCCACTCCGAGTCCGCCGGCCCGACTCTCGGACTGAGTTGCCGCGAAGCCGAAATATTTTGATTTCAAACGCACTCTGAATATTTTCGCCCTCTTAAGTATCAAGGCGCACGAATAAATAAACTAAAGGTCATATATACAATGTGGATTCATGTGCGAGCATAGAGGAACATGGAGCATAGAAGCGCAACATAATGTGGCATAACACATGACGGCGGCAGCTTTTAATGCGAAATGTGACGTGTCTTAAGTAGAAGATGATGAGTGAACTGATCGAAATCCGACCTGAGCATTCACCAGGAGTCAAAAGCCCTTAGGACTGAGAAGAAAAAGTACCTCGACTATCTTCGCACCGGAGAACTATCCTCCAAGGCATTCTTGTATCCTCGAACCGCGTTAAGAAGCTCTACAGTGTTCTTGTGCGTTGCCGCGAGCACGCTATAAAAGAGAAGCTACATATTGGATAGTAACGGCTTCAGTGCGAGAGCTGATTTAGTTAAAAGTGCTCTGAGTTACCCTTTTTCCATTAGCCTGAGTAGGGTTGGCTGTCTGGCACTGTCTTGACGCGCTCCGTGCCTTGTCTACTTCTTCGGAGAACTAGCGTAGACAGATGGATGAGAACGAGGCCACACATTACATTTGCCAGTCAATCCATCTTACCATGTTTATAACATTTGTGAAGTCCACGGACCGTAACTTTTTCAATAGTTTATCGGTCGCCTTAGCCGCCGCGTCCCTGTCTCTTGCCTGGTGTTTTAGGCGATTATTACCATTCGATGCTTAAATATTGGTTTTGTAAGGCACCGATCAGAAACTTCAAGTTGGACGAAACCGACTCACAGCCCCTCCCGCCAGCAAGTATGCTTCGAATCCACTCAAGAAACCTGGTTACTACGCTCTTCCTGAGGGGTGTGACGGCTGATAGAAGAGCTTGTAAGTTATCTAGCCTGCTTGAAGCTTGTAGCGACCTTTGCTCGCCCGCGAGCTTCGCTAAATGCTGGGGAAGTAATTAACAACCAATAGCTAGTGGATTGGGTGAGGGCGATTCACCGAAACATACTCGTCCAACTCTTTGATCTTCGTATCAAAGCTCGTGTTCTTCTCGCTTAGGAATGTGTTCAAGTCACCGGTAAAGTCTAGAAGAAACAGAATAAGATATTTTGAGTCTTCGGACCATGACTAAATTGCAATACCTTCAAAAGTGCTGATTATGCTTGTAATTGTTCTGTTTGACTGTATCGCGAAGGCTTCGAATTCCTAAATATCGTTTTACTTCGAAGTACAAGTGAAGTGGGATCGTCTAGCGTACATGTTGTAGGTCAATCCAAGCTCCTCCTGTACCTTTCTCAATATCCTGAGGAGGATGTGAAAGAGCCGTCCTGATGGCTAACCTTGCTGTACGGATACCAAGGGCAAGGTCGTTCAGCGCCTTGCAGCAGTTCTTCACGCTGCTCTTTGCGGGAGCCTTGCCGTTGGCACTGGAGGTGGATTTGGAGGTAGACTTGAAGCTATGCATGATGAACTCGGGATTCAAGCACTGTAGATGGGTGGTACAAGACCTGTTAAGATATCAACAGCTATAAGCCTCGATGAAAGGCGATAACATTGTTGTATTCGAACCATGTATATTGACGCAACAATATACATGAGCATGATGTAAATCTCGTGTTTTTCATTAGAAACGACTCGTGAAACTCGTGTTGGGAGTGATCCCGAGAAGAAACGTTGACCTGAGATTCCTTGGCGCCTCCGCTTGGGATGCGACTGATATGAACGTTTGAGGACTGAGATATCAGTCACTTTGAGGTTTGATCCGATTTGAAACATTGTCAAGTTCCTCTAAAGTTGTTGTTGCCAACGTGTAAGGGGGCCGCGTTGCAGTGGCGACTCTGGCGAGGAGTAAACGCCGCTGCGTGAGTCTAAAATTAGCCGCCCGCCGCGCCAAGGCGCAGGAGTTCAAAGTTCAAGTTCTTGTTCAAGTTGTCGCAGATGTACATGTATGTACATATGTAATTCTACCTTTTATAATGACACGGATAGTAGCAATGCGGAGTGCCAGAAGATCTCCCTTAGTTAGTAACAGATATAATGATAAGTATTGATAAATAATATAATGTGATTAATTGTGCATAAATGTGCATAAAACACTGCTAGTTAAATTAATACAATTCAGTACGTAAGGCATATCGCCTCCGCGCAGGAATACATGTACAAGTTTATGAATCAGTTGCGGGCATTAAAGGGAACGAAATAGCTCACAGAGCTATGATTAACAAGAGCAAGATAGGGGAGACATGAAAACATTGGATATGCTAGCTGGTGGCATTGTTGAAAAGACATCGACAGATTGCCCCTAAGATCCTCTTCGGCATGTTAAGTCGGATTGGCTGATCACCAGCTTGTGTCTGAATGGGTTCTTTAGTTTGAAATGACGTCGAAAGCGACACTGGCTATCACATTAGCTTTGAGTTGAGCGTATCCAAAACAGTCACTGTCTTAATGTGAGCTTACCTCGGGAGGATCATGAGCAGTGTGCCATGATTGAGTAGAATCTTGTGAGGCTTGCATCGAGACTGGAAGGTCCGCAACTGCACGCATTGAAGATCGTGACGGTTGCTGCGTGAGGTTCCTCTTCCCCGGTATGGATATATTCGACACCGGTGGAATAGGATGCTGAGGTGTATGAGGTGTACAACTATCCATATGGGAAGAGACTTCACTATCATGGTGACTTTGGCTGACAGCGTGAGATATCACCTGAGGTCAAATTTCGATCAGTTTTGATTGTTTAGCAAGAGGCATATCCAGCTTACAGGAACCGAGACAGCGTGGCCGTCGTATGGTAGGTTTGTAGCAGGATTCGGAAACCTCTACAAAGCCAAGTGAAGGTCAGGTTCGACGTCGCGTGCATTATGGGGACAGTCTAACCTCCATATTCCGATAGTATCTATCCGGGTGAACATATACCATTAGAGCATCATAGAGCCTTCTGTACATCTGCCTCGTCTTCTGCAGTTTGATCTCAAAGAGCTGGTACAAGTGGCATTAGCAACGACACTGACATCAAATAACGATGAGTTTGGCTCACGTGAAAACTTATGTTTTGTCTGACATTGCTGTTGAGCTGGTCTTCCAACATAGAAACATCGCTAGAGAGCTGTGCTTTGTAGAGGACAGGTTTTCGGTAGTCAGAGGTCACCGCAAAGCAGCAGATATTATCAAATGGGTCACTCACACCAAGCCAGATATCCGAAATGGCCCCAAGTTGCCCGCTGATTTGCTGAATTTTCTCGGAGCATTTGCAGCTCACAGAGTCATAAGACTTTAAGAACTTATTTTTCTTATCAAGTGCCTGTTCAAGCTCCTCCCGTTCTGAAAAGCGGCAATGGCATAAGTACTGTGATTTGCTCCAACAGGTAAACCCGGCATACTTCTGTCTAGTTCGAAATCCGCTTGACTTTTTATGCCGTCAGTCTGTATCAAAAGATTGACATTAACGATAATCCTTGATAGAATATCGTGTAACACTCACCAGTGGCTCAGCGTCATCCGTTGCTGTCTGCAAATCGACTAGGAAAAATGCTCTTAACAAGAACCTGATGCCTCCACCTCTTTTTAATAGACGTCGCTTCATCGATTTGACCTATGAATCCGCTTAGTATTCGAATGGCATCTGTTTATGTTACTGCTTAGGTACCTCTTGAAACAGTCTAAGTGACCGGAGAACTTTAGTGTTCGCTTACGAGAGAAGGTATGTACTTGACACGTACGTGTCAATTCCCGCCTCTAAGGAATTGATTTGGTTTATGAGGTCTTTGTTGATAGGTTGTCGTACGCTTGCCAACTTGAAGCCGAAGTGTTGCACATTTCTCCGTAGATCATTGATAGCATCATTTATGTCGTACATAGCGTCCCCTCTCGAACCGAGTATATTGCCGTCGCTTTCCAGTCTCTAGAACGAGATAGACGTGTCAGTAGCAATAAGCGGAGTTGAGGACTTATATTTACCTCCTTGAAAGCTCTCAACTCTTGAATCTTCACCTCCAAAGGAGAATCAGCACTGGCCACCAAATCGCAGTGCTGAAAGAATTCTAGCGTAGAATAAGAGTGCGATTTACGAAGTGGCCAAGGACAAACACTAACCCTGAATGGTCTGCGCTCCCCGTGATGCTAATTTATTAGAATCTCGAGTAATTTTCGAAAAAGCCTGGATAGTAATACCAATTAAGATGACTAGCGAAACACAAATAAGAATCTCGTACCCGCCGAAGATCGATCCAATTGTCGCAGAGTGGTTGGACTTTCTCCGTATCAGCATTTGGCATCCGGAGTAAACTGTATAGTTTCTTCAAGACATCCTCGAAATCTGCTTCAACGGCCCTCATTCCTTCCACCATCTTTGCAACTCGTTGTAAGTCCGTAGATGAATCAAAGTCCGAATATGCCGCTGACTGTTGGGGTGTTCCATAGTGCTGCATGGTTTAGCTACATGACCATGATAATAAAAGGCAATTTCGTACGAACCTGTCGATTTGAATATTCGTCGGCAATTCCGTTGCTTAGTGGAGAATGAGGCGCATTCCTGTGAGCAATATCGGAATCGGTTTGTTGAAAGCTCCGTCTTCTAACAGGACGAGAATCATTGATACGTTCGGAGAACGACCGTGCAGGGGCTTGAGGTGACAGTGAGGCAGATGCGTTTGAGACTGGGGCCCGAGTGCGTCCAGAAGTCCCAACGTCCTCGTCAGTGCTGCGCGACATGGTCTTTCCTCGTAGCTTTGTCACAGTCTTCAGATCCCAGTCTAAGCTTGCGGTCAATGAGAGCTCGGTATATGATGGTATGTACTTACTTATTAGATTAAGTAATCGTTGTCGAACCGCGCGGCACTTGGTGTTGTACTAACAGGGAAGAGTTACTCTCATACGTTCGCTATTGAGTGAAGGATGATATCTTCTACCTGATGAAGCTTAAACCTTGAATTGAGACTCCGTGCCAATGCAGATTCTTGTAGCACAATGACCAGCTTGACGCACCGTCGTCGGCGCGCGTAGCTTACTCCATGGCCACCGCACAATCGCCTGGCCGTCGACGCATTGAGAACACGTTCTGGTACATAGCAAATGATGATATATCATTCAGGCAACAATGAGGGGTCGGGCGCTTGCCAGTAATGTTCACGTATAACATTTTCTGATATAGTAAACCTCGTGTTGAATGGAAACTGTCAAAGCTGGCACTACCCTTCGAACACGAGGTCAGGCTATGTCCACTGTACTGGAGAAGAAGGTGATTTGCTTCAGTATCTTGTCTTTAAGACAACGAATAGTCCATTTGGCTTGAATCATTCACCGGAAAACATCTCACATTTTTACCAGTCCATCCAGCATGATAAATCCTGATTTTACGCCATCGACAATTCGTACTCGATTGCCCTTGTCTTCTCCTAGCTCTTGTGTGCATGCTTCTCGGACCCATTCATCCATTCCAGTCATACCGGCGCACCCAAGGCAGATCGCGCCAATATCCTTCGCGCGTCTAAGAAGTAGACGTGTGGCCTCATTGATACGACGATGAACGAGATCCGTTGGTGCATCGTGTAGTTCCGTAGCGGATAAGCCTGTCGTAGTGACACCTGCAAAGCGCTCCGACTGTTCCGTTCCGAGTAAATGATGCACAGCCGTTGAAAGCAGTTCTTCCCAGACCTTCCCTGTCGAGACGATACCAAAGCTTTCGCCCGGACCCAATAGGGAGATGGCTGTCGCAACTGACGCTTCGAGGATACCCATGACAGGTTTGTTCGTATAGCTCTTAAGTTCTTGCACGAGTGGATGCTCGCTGTAACATGCAATGAGGAAGCCGGAATGCGATGCTAAATAGTCCGCCCTTGTTTCCATTAAGATTGGTAAAAGGATGCGAGCACTCTCGTGACAGTCTTCCTCGTTGTCTACCGACGATGGACCCGAGGGAGCTGTCATATAGTTTGGCTCCTGTATTTCGTCCGCACAACATGAGGAAAAGTGAAGAGATCTTCAGAAAACAAGTCAACGCACAACACTTGAGACAAGCGGTTCAACCATCTTCTTGAGAATATCTGTCATCGATTTGGTCGTGTTGGGATTCAGTATGAGCAGTGGAAGATGTCGACTTGACATTTAATAAACTTTGATAGATCTGAGTAGTAAAAGCGAGGGAAAGCGTACGCCGTAAACATTATAGTTTGAGCGTCAGGGACTGGGGTACTATGAGAGCTGTATCGAATCGCGCCTTCGTTTCGGAGTTTGAATCGTCGATCTTTCAAAAAGACGTGGAAGTGTGTAACGGCTAGAAATGCGATATTGATTGATTTCACGCATGATTTAAGTAGCTAGAGGTCATGATAAATAGATCATATGGTTAAGATAAACATCTGAGTGAGCTAGTATACACCGTGTATAGAGTTTCTTCCTCAACTAGCCTTTACTACCGCCCTTTAGTTACATGATGCACATAAACTATTTGAGTATTTGGAGAAGGCCACAGCAAGTTGGCCGTATAGAGAAGCTGTCATCATAACTTTGGATTCGAATGTCTAGATATTTTGGCCACTGTTAATGGATATCTACAGGAAGGCTGCACTAGCTCGAAGCTCACCATTAAGACATCTTTCCCCGAGGACATTCGCAGACCAGATAGAAGTGCATCAACATCGTTGGAAAGCTGGGACTGCTGGTGAGCGTGGTTACGATATATCTGTAGCAGTTAACTACTTACCGAAGACCAGATATCGGCTATGGTTCCGACTTTACTACAGAACGAGATGAGGGACGAAGCTTGGCTTGAGGTAGTAGAGTTGTGCGCAGGATTCGCACGCATCTTTCTTTTCAACGTAGATTTTACCTCTGAACGAACAAGGAATCAGCATACACTTGCTGCTGTCAAGACCTTACCGCCGAAAAGCATTCACGGACCTTTACGCCTTTTCCAGGCCATTCTTGTATCCCGCACGTTCTCTACCCCACCCTTTATCGGCTACGGACGAAATATTAGTGAGCTACGGACTACATAGACATAGTACATAGGCTTACCCCAAACAGAGAGATGAAGTTACTTGGATCGCCCGTCAGGACACCAATGGCAATCACAGCACCAACACACGCAGCGTTGAAAACAACTTTCGCAAGAAGGAAACAAACCTATAAAAATGTACGCGAAGGTTTGCAACAAGGTTCACTAATTCTGAAGGTATCTCTACAGGGACGGACCTCATTCGTGGCCCTACCATCAGTCAGTTTCTCTTTAAGAATATACAATTGGTTCTGTGTTCCTTTTAGACGCACTGTTTTAATTCTTTGCGAAGCTCGTCGATATCATTAATCAGGTTAGCCCAATCCCTCCGATCCCGGAGAATATTCGAGGTCTGTTCGAGTAGGTCCAAGTCTTCGCAAACATCCTGTATAGAGCGCTTCAAAGACTCGGATTTGTAACGAGCGTCGGAGGTTTCGAGTCTCTAACGATATCATCAGCCTTCAAAGAGTGCTTAACGGATTGAATGATACAGATTCACACCATCTTAAAAGCACGCATCTCACGTTCTTTCTCCTCCTTAGAAACATGGGGGTGGACGAGGAATGTCGCTAAGTCTCCGCAAAAGTCTAGATCAAAAGCTGTCATTTATTGTACATTGCAGAATAGAGCAGTAGTCGATACCTCCAAGTGTATGGGCAACGTTGGCTGCGAGTCGTCTAGAGTCACGAACCATATGATCTACACTCTGATTTGTTGTGAGGAGCCCAACTCCCTAAGGATACTCAGCGATGTCCGATACCTTTGCAATAGACACCCAACGTTGATGAAACATCATTAACCCATCCGAAACGAGGTCTTCCTGTGACGCAAAAGCCTCGAGGCCAGAGCCAATCCTTTCGAGTAGGCCCTCTATCTTGGACACACTATTTTCCATTGAAGGAACAATCTTCGCGAAAGTCTCTTCCAATTTTTCACGAGGAAAGGCGCCATGCGGTTCCGCGGGGGTTTCAATCGGATTCAGCGAGGTAGAGGTACCACTGCTCGATCCGTACGTGGTGTTCAAATCACTCGAAGAGTCCAGAAGAATTTCTGTCGATTCAGAACTGGGTATCTTCTCTTTTCTCTCCAGAGCAAAGCGCCTGTTCCCGTGTCCTGGGTTTAATCCGGTGGTTCCCATAGTATGTAGGAGAATGTCAGTCACAGTACTGTTGAAAGTGCGGGGAAGATATCGAACTAGGCATGCTTTCCATGACGCAGGCTTTTGGCAGCCAAAAACAAGGGGAGGCCAACTCGTTGTTCGAGCTCGTTGCGAAAGAATAGTATACATGTGTATACCTCGTGCTGATTTGATGATATAAGCAATCATTCAAGTTTCCAAAATGTCCAGTTTGGGGAGGCCACGGTGCAAGTTGCTCCTTAACCGCCAAAGTGAGACGAAGAACACGCATGATACGCATATCTGATCAGCCAAACGACCTTAAATGGTGTATTGAGACTCAGTATACACCAATGACGAGGAATTGAGAAAATCAAATACACTAAAACCCAGATTGAGCACGGCATGCTTGATAAACTTATAGCATCAGAGAACGTACCTTGCGAGATTAAGATTGACGTAGTAGAACGGAAAGTGTGCAGTATCAACTATGGGTTTGAAGTCGCCAGATACACCATAGTCCAAACCGGCACGCCAGTTGCGCTCTCCTTCTGGCTCTTTGCAGGAGGCAGTCCGGTCTCAGTGACCTTCTTGACTCCAAATAACGGGGCGTCCGTAATCTTGGTCGAGAGAAGGGGAAAAATGTATTATGAATTAAGATTCGGTCGTGAGGAATGTATTTCCTACCTCGAAACCCAGATGCGAGTACAGATTTCTACTCCGAGGAGTTGTTGCCTCAAGATATACTGGTGCATCTTTCACTATTTCTTCAAGACCGTAGCGAAGGAGTTTCCCACAGTAACCTAAAGGGATATTTAACTGCAAGAGCTTAGAATATGCGACTATAACTCACCTTTGCCTTCTTCCGCAGGGTCGGTTGCGACGTCCAGTAAGTGCCAAGCACGGGAACGGTCTATGCCTTTCGATTTCAGGAGCCTCTTCTGGAGTTTTTGTATGCGTTTTTCATACGAGATAGCAACTCTCTACATTCAGGAGAAAGGAAAGTTAGTTTTGTAGACCAAGGCCTATTCTGCTATACAGACACTCGCCTTTAACCCCACGAGTCCCCAGCCTCCAGGGCTCTGCATTGTACCGAAGATCGTTCGGTACTGTTTAGCATGTATGACCGTCAAGGGGCCGTCAACCTTCACTAATGGAGGAATCCACAGTGTCACGGAAACTATCTTCTCCTTGTCGTCCTCTTCCGGTCGAACGGTTACCAGCACTCGGCCTCCTACGTATTGCGTGGAAAGAATCAGCGAATGATGTAGATGAAAGAGCGTTTTGATATGTTTAGGCAATGTCAAGATCGTTTCTTTGTCAATAGTTGGTCCGGAAGGTACGATAATTTGTTTAGAGACAGAGCCCATCCAGTAGTTTAACGGATCGGTGACGAAAGCCCGAGCGTAAACAATAGCCGCATATTCGTACTCGTCGGGCTTAGCATCCCGTACATATGCAGTGTCTGACATCTAAGAGTGCGATATTAGGGGCCTAGAGACTGGAACTAGCGGATGAATACCAATAGACGCGGATGGAGGTTTTCAGTAGTTGCTCGGGTTATTTAAGAGTGACTGAAGCCGATCAGAATGAAGATGCGCTAAGATTACAAAACTGCGGAACAGTGGCTGAATCCGAAGTGTTGCCAGTGTGTAACCCTATTTGGCGAATAAATTGGCGACGGCCAACTTCGGAATCCGTAGCGGACAGTATGACGAGATCTCTTCTCATGGCAATCAACTTCATTCTGCGTATTCATTGTTATTCAGTATATTCTGTATTCCCGAGTAAAGAGAGATAAGGCAACGCAACTGCAGTAAGACCAAGGCCTCAGGGGACGAGAAGCACGAAAGACCTATCGTTTTAACTTGAAGGTTGATGCATTGTGTAAACAGTGAAGTATGTTCAAGTCGTTGGGTTCTTCTCGTTCTCGGGTGCACCAGTGAGCTAAATACTGGCGCATATTTCGAAAATTGACATGTCCTTGAAGCCCTGTCACGTCCTACAGGTATCCTGAAGGTTTGTGAACAGAAAACGACTCATCATAATTCACTATTTCCTCTTTAAATCAGCCGCAAAAGCCATCAACATACCAAGCACACTTTGTTCCATACATGCAGCTCTCATCTGCAGTTTGTGCATGGCTTTTATGAGGTTTGTACGCCAATGCTAGCCTCTGCAAATCTTAAGTTTGGCAAGCAAAATGTTATGTTTTAGTGGCTCACCTTTAAAACAGTAAGGCTCCATCCTCCAAGAGGCCACTGAAGTTCTTGGATCGCACTATGGTCAATGCACCCATCCAATTTCTATCACTGGCATTCAGAGACTCGGAGTACCTCAATACGCTTGACACTTTTCCCGCGAGTCTCCAGCTCGAGCATCAAGAAGGACAAAGCGATAAGGCGCATAGCACACGGAGTTCATTTGGGAATTGACAAGCTTCGAAATATATGGGAGGCCAAGTTCCCTTACTCCCCTGGGAGTATGGGCCCTCCCCGAGCACAATTGCCGTGAGAACACTGAAAAGTTGCATGCATGAAAGAAGCGTGGGAATCTGACACTTTTCGCCGAGGTTGTTCCGACAACACTGGCACACAGTTCAGTTTTTGCCATAACTTGATCATCTTCGTCTAATGAGTGCCTAATGAACTACTCATTGAGTTACAACAACGACTCCTTGAGGTTCTGACAGGTATGTAGTTGTCTCTTTGTTTGTTGACTATGTAAAGTACCTTTGCACTCTGTCAGCTGATGTATGGTCAAACTCAGGCTGATGTCACCTTACGACTCAGAAGGACTCAAGATGTTGATGTGTGGTTGCTCTCAGATCACAAAGGCACACAAGACAGTTCCGGGTGGGTCTCTCTACCCATCCCGTAAAAAAAGATCAGGGTGGGTGTTAATACCATCTCCCAACCAAAAAAAGACATCCAAAGAAAATGCACATACAAAAAACACCCAGCCTTGGGGGATAACTGACAACCAAGTTTTAACAGACTCTGGTCGTGCTGGGTGCGGGCACAAGGATCAGACTCGCCCAACATACCGTCCGGGATATCTGTCTTCCCCTACTTACGCTAATCCCTTTCCCTCGAGACAATGTTGGAATGGATGCTTCTGTAAAGCCAGAAAGCCAGAAGATGCCATTGCTGGATTCTGTTCTCGGTTACCCCTAGTGAATAGTGTGTGCTGGGCAACGTGCCAACGTCCGAAGATTGGACAAGGTGGCATGACTACGACACAACGAAGGCCATGCTGGGAAGGCACAATGAGGTGGCGGAGGCCGGCACAATTCGAGGGTGGTGGAGGTGAAAGGCCAAGATACGATGGCGCTTCGTCGCTCTGCTCTCACCTCTTATATACCCTTGGACTCTGCGTCGAACGAACAAACAAACGTGTTCGGGTTCTTGTTTTATTCCGTTTTGGACGGTGTGAGGCTGGATGGCAAGCCAATCACCGGCGTCCAAGGGTGGCCTAAAAGGTGCTTCTATCCAACCCGGTCGAGGTGCCAGACCAGCCTCGCAAGGCAGACTGGCTGCAGGGGCTCATTATGGTAGTGGCGAGAATTTATGGGCGGCTAGGGGCAACCGAACCGCCCTCCTGCGAACCAGCAAGATCCTTTTAGGGCATGAGCTCGGAGGTGCTGGTTATCCCCCTCTGCGGCATGTGGTTCAACGGTTGGTCTCCACATCCTCCCTTTGATGGGCAGGGCTGTAATATAGTTACTCTTTTGCGGGCGGGGCGCGTTGTCGGGGGTGAACGCTCATCGTAGGTAAGGTGGTTGCTAGTGCGCCAGATACACAAATCACCTTTTCTTCCTCAGTGGGAGTAAGGGATTTGCCGGCGCAGCTCGGCCTGTTTCTAGTGGAAAAGTAGAAGGTCAGAGACGGAGCCCTCGGACAAGTTGATCGCCCTCGTGATTGTACGGGAAATTCCCTTACTCCCCTGGGAGTATGGGCCCTCCCCGAGCACAATTGCCGTGAGAAGTTGATCGCCCTCGTGATTGTACGGGAAATTCCCTTACTCCCCTGGGAGTATGGGCCCTCCCCGAGCACAATTGCCGTGAGAACGCTGAAAAGTTGCATGTATGAAAGTTGCGTGGGAATCTGACACTTTTCGCCGAGCTTTCTCTGTGTCTTTATCACTTTGTCAGCACACATAATAAACGTGAAAAAATGTTTCTTCATTCGTTTAACTTATTTATAAATGACATGACCTCTGTTTCTATCTACATCAGGGAAACTACTTTCTGCTGAAAGTGACTTAAGTGTTACTTAAACGTCCTGAGAGACTGAAGTCTTAAATAAGGCAAGCTTTACTTATTCATGCATGTCCTCCCATTATTCAGGACAAGTTGGCTGAAATAAGTGTGGGCTGGCTTAAATAAGGAAAGATGGCTGAATCAGTGCTCTAAGTGTTTCAGGCATTCAGCACCCCAGTGCTCCAGTGTATCATCCTTTAATTACAGCAGTAGACAAGTGTTGTAAGACGAATTGCAGTGCTCAAGAGTCTAAGTGCATAAGAACGATCCAAGTATTTCATTGCATCAGAAATATATAAGACAACATTATGTAGCTATCAGTGCCTCAGCGTTCAAGTACATCAGTCATTTACACAAGACTAAGCATAGCAGTCGCTATCATGGGATCCGCCACGACATTATCCCGAACCTCTGCCGTGACGGGCAGTGGCAGGCCACATTTCGCTGCCGTGCCTTCAATTCTGCATGTTCTTTGGCGTACCAGTAGAAACGAAGGCTGCTCTGCAAGTCGATGGTAATATAATATTGAGCGCACGGACAGAAACGAAAAGAAGAGGCTCACCAGTGATCGATTTGCCCTTAGAAGTCTACGCAGTCCGTAGCCGAATCCATTTTGAAGCGTCGTCCTCCTCATGATCACCATCTCCACCTAAATCCTCGTCCTCGTCCTCGCCCTCGCCCTCGCCCTCGCCCTCGCCCTCGCCCTCGCCCTCAATCTTGTCAACACCCTCGTCCCCGCTCTCGCTCAGGTTGTCGTCACCCTCAGCATTAGCATGCTCGTCCTCTGCATCACCTTCCACCTCGCCTCTATACTCAGCCCCCTCACGCTCTTCGCCCTTATCGTCGGTTCCGTCGGTTCCGTTGAAAATATAATAAATGATAAGGGGGTGGGAGTGTAGGGAACCCGATAAGAAATAAAAGAGTAGTAAAAGAAGACAGAAAGAAGAAGAGAAACAACGAAGGAAACTAGTGAAATAGCCAAACGGCCCTCAAACGTCCGTAGACAGAGTCTTCGCGCGTCCGCCCAACGCAACCCTTCGCAAGAAGTCCGAAGACAAGAAACAAATCCCAGTAAGAATGGCTATTGAGCCCCGTCGTCTTCTGTCCACCGCGCCCGTCGAGGGAACTCCAGAAGATATCCTTCAGGCTGTTGAGCCCGTCCGTCGACACCGTTGCCGCCGTAGAGATTCTCACTCTCGCTCACACGTAGTGGTGGTGGGGAGAAAGAACATAAATTTTCACACGGTGGTACATGCGGTGACTATCACCGGAGTAAAACGCGTGTGAACCGGCTACTCCGGCCACACCTACTGTCCGAGCCCCGTTGTCTTTGTTCCCGTCCCTCAACTATCAACATAATTCCCACGCCACTCCCGCGCGCCACCACACTCTAAGTGTCCGGCCGGTCGCATGTCCGTGACCTTGTCCGCTGGCTCGTTTGCTCGTCCGCCCATTGCATTGTCCGTTGTGTGATCGCCGGTGAGCTCTGTGCATTGGCATGTCTATCACTCGTGCTCAGGTACAGTTTTCCCTCCGCTATTTGGCTTCGAGTGTCGGCCGGCGGCCTTGCTGCTCGTCCGGTGTCCTTCGGGAGCACTGTCTTGCGGCCGTTGGATGTACTTGAGCGACTCCGCTTTCCGGCATTGCGTCTTCTGCGATGTACTGATGCCCTAGACTTGCTGGTGTACTGCCGAGTCTTGTACTCGAGTAACTCCGGTTTCCGGGTGCTTACTTTGTCTTCCGGGTGCCACTGTCGTGTCCGGCGGGCTTCGTACGAACACTGGATGGAATCCAAGTGTTACATCTCCCTCCAACTTTTGAATAGTGACCTCCTGGTCACTCTGCCTTGCCTGGCTAGCTCGCTTCGAAGTTGGGTGCTGTGTCCGTAGGGTAGATGCTCTGTTTCACTTGGCCTCGATGTCTTGCGCGCGTTTGAATCGACTAGCTGTCCGTCGTGCATGCTATGCGTCTTGGTGGCTCTTGACTGCTTGAGAAATCGCGAAAATTTTCGGCACCTGACTGGTCGGTCTCTCGATGGTCATGCGTGTCCCCCCCTCCACCTTTGTCTCCTAACCCCTCTTCACTCCCATTCTTCCTCTTCCTCCTCTTCTTCTCCCAGATCCTTCTTCCGTCCCTTTCACCCTCCTTTCCTCCCGTCCTCTCCGACTACGCGTCGCGTCCGTGATCTTCCGTAGTTGCCGTTCGTCCGCGTCTTCGCATGTCCTCCCCATTGCCTTCCCTCTCGTCTCGTCTTCCTCTTCTTCTCTTCCTCTCCCTTTCGTCCACATTACATGCTACTATCTACTAGTTGGTGTTGTTTGTTGTCTTTTTGCGATGATTTTTTTTTTTTTTTTTTTTGAAATAACTTGAAACTTGTCAATGAACGCGAATATGATACGAATAAAATTATGTGTGCCAGGAGGTAGAGAAAAAAAATTGAATCCATCCATCCGTCTATCTGTGAATCTATAATGAAAGAAATAAAAATGCTTGCTCTAATTCAATGCTTGTGAAAATAAGAGAGAAATAAAAAAAATGCAATCAAAACACATTAAAAAGTGGTGGCTGCTTAAGTCCCCCGTTGCGTGATCGAAGATAAAGAAAAAATATTCCCCCCCATCCACGTCTTCGAACCCCGAGGCCGTTGATCTGTTGCTGCTGGTGAATCTGTTCGCGGCCCTTCCATGCTGATCGAATGCGCGCTTGTGTCTTGAACGCCGCTCGCGTCAGGCTGCCTTCTCATCTCAGCTTCTCGTCCGACCTCCGTGTCCCTTGCCTCGACGCGCTCGCGCTTGTCGCCTTCAGCGTAAGAAGTCTCGGATGCCGTGTTGAATGCAGACTCGTCATTGTCCTCTTCCTGATCGAGTATGCTGGCCGCTCTGGTTCCTCGCCGATTCTGCTTTGCTAGCTCTCTACGCAGCTGGTCGACGATCGCCTCCAGTTTTTGGACACGAAGACGCAGTTCCTGCAGTTCCAGATCTCTCTTGCTTGCAGCTTTGACCGGCGCATCTGTCGGACGCGTCTCTGCTTCGTCTACATGTCCGTCGGCCCTCAAGACTAGTCCTCGAGGTCGCTCCTTCATTTCCTTCTCGCGTGCCTTCGCCCCTCCTGCTGCCAGTCTATTCGCGCTGCTCTGGACCGGTGCTCTGCTCGACTTTGCTTCTGATGCGCTCTGTCGGCCTACAGTCGTCCACGCGGATACTATCTGAGCCCTATCCGACTGTTCAGCTCGATGATGTCTTGGTGTGCTGCCCCAGACGACGCTCCCGGCTCGCGCTCGCTCGCAGAGACTCTTCCCCCACATAAACGGTAGTTCCGAACCGTCTGGCCTGACCACCCGGAACCCCGCACCCAACCTGCACAACCCGCGCGCGATGTCCGCGCGCAGATCCCAACACTCCCGCTTCCGGTGCCCCGGACGCCAGCAGTAGTAGCACCCGAGCCCACCGCGGCTCGTGCCTGCTCTACTCCGTGCCATCGCGGCCCCCCCATCGCTTGCTCCCTCGGAGCCCTCTCTTGCGCGCCCCTTCCCTTCGATTCCTGCACAACCGGCGGCGGCGTTCCCAGCGTTTGCGCTTCTTGAGGAGAGTCTACCGGCTTCTTCATAGTCGTCTCCTGCACTACCACTGGTACCGGTGCTTGCGCTTCTTGAGGACGATTCCCCGGTTCCTTCGAACCCATCTCCCGTACGACCAGCGACGACATCCCCAGTGTTTGCGCTTCTTGAGGAGAGTCTACCGGCTTCTGTTCTTCATGCCCACTCCACCTCTTCGTCCACTCCTGCAGACCCTTGCGCTTTAGCCACGCAAGATATTCTGGATCCCCCTCTTCCATCTTCTTCACAAAAACCTGAGTCCGTAACACCACCCCCACCATTTCGTCTATCAACTCGTCCCTCAACATGCAGTCCAGGGGCATCCACCCGTCGGTCCCCTTCAATTCCCCTACAGGTCCGTCGAACCCAAACCTCAGAACCATCAAATCCATCTGATTCCGCTTTTCCGTAACCAACTCTATCAGTTCCCCTCGAGACTTGCCACTGTAATGCTTTCGAAGCTCTTCCACAGTCATCCCCAACACTCCCCATCAAGCAACTAGTTCATCCATCTTTCAACCAGACCTTGCTTTGTTCTGCTTGGTCTTCTCCTTCAACACTAATTCGAACCCTTCCCTGCCGGTTCAGTGTCTTGTCACTAGTTCCTTTTCACTATTTCTTTTTCTCAATGAAAATCTGTAAACTACTTTGCCCGAAGGGCAACAATAAATCTTTTGGGGTTATACACAAAAGAACCACCCCCTCGCGGTGGGCTCCAGATGAAAATATAATAAATGATAAGGGGGTGGGAGTGTAGGGAACCCGATAAGAAATAAAAGAGTAGTAAAAGAAGACAGAAAGAAGAAGAGAAACAACGAAGGAAACTAGTGAAATAGCCAAACGGCCCTCAAACGTCCGTAGACAGAGTCTTCGCGCGTCCGCCCAACGCAACCCTTCGCAAGAAGTCCGAAGACAAGAAACAAATCCCAGTAAGAATGGCTATTGAGCCCCGTCGTCTTCTGTCCACCGCGCCCGTCGAGGGAACTCCAGAAGATATCCTTCAGGCTGTTGAGCCCGTCCGTCGACACCGTTGCCGCCGTAGAGATTCTCACTCTCGCTCACACGTAGTGGTGGTGGGGAGAAAGAACATAAATTTTCACACGGTGGTACATGCGGTGACTATCACCGGAGTAAAACGCGTGTGAACCGGCTACTCCGGCCACACCTACTGTCCGAGCCCCGTTGTCTTTGTTCCCGTCCCTCAACTATCAACATAATTCCCACGCCACTCCCGCGCGCCACCACACTCTAAGTGTCCGGCCGGTCGCATGTCCGTGACCTTGTCCGCTGGCTCGTTTGCTCGTCCGCCCATTGCATTGTCCGTTGTGTGATCGCCGGTGAGCTCTGTGCATTGGCATGTCTATCACTCGTGCTCAGGTACAGTTTTCCCTCCGCTATTTGGCTTCGAGTGTCGGCCGGCGGCCTTGCTGCTCGTCCGGTGTCCTTCGGGAGCACTGTCTTGCGGCCGTTGGATGTACTTGAGCGACTCCGCTTTCCGGCATTGCGTCTTCTGCGATGTACTGATGCCCTAGACTTGCTGGTGTACTGCCGAGTCTTGTACTCGAGTAACTCCGGTTTCCGGGTGCTTACTTTGTCTTCCGGGTGCCACTGTCGTGTCCGGCGGGCTTCGTACGAACACTGGATGGAATCCAAGTGTTACATCTCCCTCCAACTTTTGAATAGTGACCTCCTGGTCACTCTGCCTTGCCTGGCTAGCTCGCTTCGAAGTTGGGTGCTGTGTCCGTAGGGTAGATGCTCTGTTTCACTTGGCCTCGATGTCTTGCGCGCGTTTGAATCGACTAGCTGTCCGTCGTGCATGCTATGCGTCTTGGTGGCTCTTGACTGCTTGAGAAATCGCGAAAATTTTCGGCACCTGACTGGTCGGTCTCTCGATGGTCATGCGTGTCTCCCCCCTCCACCTTTGTCTCCTAACCCCTCTTCACTCCCATTCTTCCTCTTCCTCCTCTTCTTCTCCCAGATCCTTCTTCCGTCCCTTTCACCCTCCTTTCCTCCCGTCCTCTCCGACTACGCGTCGCGTCCGTGATCTTCCGTAGTTGCCGTTCGTCCGCGTCTTCGCATGTCCTCCCCATTGCCTTCCCTCTCGTCTCGTCTTCCTCTTCTTCTCTTCCTCTCCCTTTCGTCCACATTACATGCTACTACTACTAGTTGGTGTTGTTTGTTGTCTTTTTGCGATGATTTTTTTTTTTTTTTTTTTTTGAAATAACTTGAAACTTGTCAATGAACGCGAATATGATACGAATAAAATTATGTGTGCCAGGAGGTAGAGAAAAAAAATTGAATCCATCCATCCGTCTATCTGTGAATCTATAATGAAAGAAATAAAAATGCTTGCTCTAATTCAATGCTTGTGAAAATAAGAGAGAAATAAAAAAAATGCAATCAAAACACATTAAAAAGTGGTGGCTGCTTAAGTCCCCGTTGCGTGATCGAAGATAAAGAAAAAATATTCCCCCCCATCCACGTCTTCGAACCCCGAGGCCGTTGATCTGTTGCTGCTGGTGAATCTGTTCGCGGCCCTTCCATGCTGATCGAATGCGCGCTTGTGTCTTGAACGCCGCTCGCGTCAGGCTGCCTTCTCATCTCAGCTTCTCGTCCGACCTCCGTGTCCCTTGCCTCGACGCGCTCGCGCTTGTCGCCTTCAGCGTAAGAAGTCTCGGATGCCGTGTTGAATGCAGACTCGTCATTGTCCTCTTCCTGATCGAGTATGCTGGCCGCTCTGGTTCCTCGCCGATTCTGCTTTGCTAGCTCTCTACGCAGCTGGTCGACGATCGCCTCCAGTTTTTGGACACGAAGACGCAGTTCCTGCAGTTCCAGATCTCTCTTGCTTGCAGCTTTGACCGGCGCATCTGTCGGACGCGTCTCTGCTTCGTCTACATGTCCGTCGGCCCTCAAGACTAGTCCTCGAGGTCGCTCCTTCATTTCCTTCTCGCGTGCCTTCGCCCCTCCTGCTGCCAGTCTATTCGCGCTGCTCTGGACCGGTGCTCTGCTCGACTTTGCTTCTGATGCGCTCTGTCGGCCTACAGTCGTCCACGCGGATACTATCTGAGCCCTATCCGACTGTTCAGCTCGATGATGTCTTGGTGTGCTGCCCCAGACGACGCTCCCGGCTCGCGCTCGCTCGCAGAGACTCTTCCCCCACATAAACGGTAGTTCCGAACCGTCTGGCCTGACCACCCGGAACCCCGCACCCAACCTGCACAACCCGCGCGCGATGTCCGCGCGCAGATCCCAACACTCCCGCTTCCGGTGCCCCGGACGCCAGCAGTAGTAGCACCCGAGCCCACCGCGGCTCGTGCCTGCTCTACTCCGTGCCATCGCGGCCCCCCCATATCGCTTTGCTCCCTCGGAGCCCTCTCTTGCGCGCCCCTTCCCTTCGATTCCTGCACAACCGGCGGCGGCGTTCCCAGCGTTTGCGCTTCTTGAGGAGAGTCTACCGGCTTCTTCATAGTCGTCTCCTGCACTACCACTGGTACCGGTGCTTGCGCTTCTTGAGGACGATTCCCCGGTTCCTTCGAACCCATCTCCCGTACGACCAGCGACGACATCCCCAGTGTTTGCGCTTCTTGAGGAGAGTCTACCGGCTTCTGTTCTTCATGCCCACTCCACCTCTTCGTCCACTCCTGCAGACCCTTGCGCTTTAGCCACGCAAGATATTCTGGATCCCCCTCTTCCATCTTCTTCACAAAAACCTGAGTCCGTAACACCACCCCCACCATTTCGTCTATCAACTCGTCCCTCAACATGCAGTCCAGGGGCATCCACCCGTCGGTCCCCTTCAATTCCCCTACAGGTCCGTCGAACCCAAACCTCAGAACCATCAAATCCATCTGATTCCGCTTTTCCGTAACCAACTCTATCAGTTCCCCTCGAGACTTGCCACTGTAATGCTTTCGAAGCTCTTCCACAGTCATCCCCAACACTCCCCATCAAGCAACTAGTTCATCCATCTTTCAACCAGACCTTGCTTTGTTCTGCTTGGTCTTCTCCTTCAACACTAATTCGAACCCTTCCCTGCCGGTTCAGTGTCTTGTCACTAGTTCCTTTTCACTATTTCTTTTTCTCAATGAAAATCTGTAAACTACTTTGCCCGAAGGGCAACAATAAATCTTTTGGGGTTATACACAAAAGAACCACCCCCTCGCGGTGGGCTCCAGATGAAAATATAATAAATGATAAGGGGGTGGGAGTGTAGGGAACCCGATAAGAAATAAAAGAGTAGTAAAAGAAGACAGAAAGAAGAAGAGAGAGAAACAACGAAGGAAACTAGTGAAATAGCCAAACGGCCCTCAAACGTCCGTAGACAGAGTCTTCGCGCGTCCGCCCAACGCAACCCTTCGCAAGAAGTCCGAAGACAAGAAACAAATCCCAGTAAGAATGGCTATTGAGCCCCGTCGTCTTCTGTCCACCGCGCCCGTCGAGGGAACTCCAGAAGATATCCTTCAGGCTGTTGAGCCCGTCCGTCGACACCGTTGCCGCCGTAGAGATTCTCACTCTCGCTCACACGTAGTGGTGGTGGGGAGAAAGAACATAAATTTTCACACGGTGGTACATGCGGTGACTATCACCGGAGTAAAACGCGTGTGAACCGGCTACTCCGGCCACACCTACTGTCCGAGCCCCGTTGTCTTTGTTCCCGTCCCTCAACTATCAACATAATTCCCACGCCACTCCCGCGCGCCACCACACTCTAAGTGTCCGGCCGGTCGCATGTCCGTGACCTTGTCCGCTGGCTCGTTTGCTCGTCCGCCCATTGCATTGTCCGTTGTGTGATCGCCGGTGAGCTCTGTGCATTGGCATGTCTATCACTCGTGCTCAGGTACAGTTTTCCCTCCGCTATTTGGCTTCGAGTGTCGGCCGGCGGCCTTGCTGCTCGTCCGGTGTCCTTCGGGAGCACTGTCTTGCGGCCGTTGGATGTACTTGAGCGACTCCGCTTTCCGGCATTGCGTCTTCTGCGATGTACTGATGCCCTAGACTTGCTGGTGTACTGCCGAGTCTTGTACTCGAGTAACTCCGGTTTCCGGGTGCTTACTTTGTCTTCCGGGTGCCACTGTCGTGTCCGGCGGGCTTCGTACGAACACTGGATGGAATCCAAGTGTTACACCGGGGGTGCGGGACGCTCTCGTCATTGCAAGCGACGGTGCTCGAGGTGCTAACGACATCTTTCGACCACCAGACTATTAAGAAAAGAAGGTGAATGCTCACGTTTAGAGTGTATCAATCGACTCTCACTTACTTCATTATCAGCCACCAGCAACTGCCTCTTGCGATTAAAGGTAGCGGATCCAATCTCCGGCTGCAACACGTCAGAAAGCTGTTATCCATGGCAAGTGAGCAGATCGAAAAGAAGCACTTACCGTCGTGTCGGCCTCAGGCCGATAAGGAATATCAGAGGGGTTCCTCTTCTTACTCAAGTCCTTTCCGCCTGATCAGATACGAACTTGAAATGCCAATTACCATAGAATTGACACTTACTGTGGCACCGGCCTGTGTGTCCATGTCAATCAACAATGACTTATTGATCTTGACAGTCTTATTAGCCTATTGAGATGGTTCAAATTAAGTAAACATGAAATGAAGGAATTCATTGCACGTGAAGGTAGAAGAATTACCACATTAACCTGAGAGTCGGTGTCTGGTGGCGACTTCCTCTTTCCGTTCTTTGTGACTGTGATGTCCTATTCATATGCACACATTAGCGATCAACTCGAAGTGAAGAAGGAAACGAATAGTTGCTACAGGAGAGCACCGGAAGTGAGCCTACGGTGCATCGACGCTCACACATACCTGTACACGGGGTTCCAAAGCTAGTGATCGCACCTTACAACCATAAATAAAGGGGGGAACGAGAGAAGTTGAAATAAGATAGACTTACCGGTGCGCTAAGCTGCGAGTTAGCAGTCCTCTTGTTTGCATCCTATGCAAATACCAATTCAGCAATGAAGGATATAGAATGAAGATCACTGTGCTTCGCTGTCTGGCACTCACCTGTCCACCTGGTTTTATCTCGTTGTTCTTATCCTCGAGTACGGGAAGGGATTGCTTAGTAGAATGAAAAATGAAAAATGATATGACATCGCTTACCGTTGAAACCTGCGACCCGGAAAGAGTGTCATGCAATAACTTCCTTTTCTTCGAGTTGAGGTTGCTGCTACCTCCATCCTGTTCATGACACGGCAGTTGGCAGATAAATAATAACGAAGGGATATGAACAAACGGTCATGGAGTAACTGACGTGAATCGAACAGAAATAAGTCGTACTCACACAAGCTTGAGCCGGCCTTGTTAGCCTCTTCGGATTGCTTCCGCCCTATAAACAAGTTATTCAGACTGCATTTGCCATTCTAATGCTCCGTCAACTCACAACATTTGATTCCGAATCGACAAGATGTGCCTTCTGTTGCACACTGATTGTGCTATTTTTTACACCATGATAGCTTGTAAGGGTGATTGTTTCTCCTTCATCCTCCCAGGGACTTAAGTTTTCATCATCTGGCAATGAGATGGTGTGTCTGGTGTAGCTTTGCGTCAGCAAGGCTCATAATACAGTGGTAACAAGGACAAGAGCGTCAATATTGCAGGTGAAGGACTTCCAAGTCGGGTCTTGGCCCGGGAGCGTCACGGTCAACTTGAACCGCTGGCACCGTGACCGCAGTGACACTGGCAGCCTGAGTGGCAGGCTCATTAGTAATCTAGTACTACTACTAGTAGTAGTCGGGATGATGTTTAATCGCACTCACCATTACATTGACTTGACAGTACAAGATACTGATTCAGACGCAATGCAAGATTCAAACTTCAAACTCACAAATTGATCCTTTCTGAGTCTATCCCTGCCACTGGCACCTCAAGACCTCCACCCTCTTCACCGATGAAAGTGGAATCATCTGTGTTGCGAAGCGCCCTGACAGGGCGTTTTGTCTTGTCGTTCCGCCTTGACGTAGCGGGCGAGTCTATTATGTCCGTTTCTTCACCAGAAAGACTCTCGTTCGGTCCTGCAGGAGCGTGAAAGAATGCGTCGCTGGGAGTGGCGGCAGACCTGGACATCTTTGCGGTCTGCACACGTGTGCAAAATGGAAGTTCACCTTTGGAGTCTTCTTTCCTAGCTTTTTTTGCAGGCTTCCTGTTTGGCTCATCCATACTCGCTGCTTCGCATTAACGTGAGTCACAGGGTTCAACCTCCAAGCTTTGAGATCGTCTGAAAATGTATAGGTAATGTTACTCACGAATATCCAAGTCTTCGTTGTGTCCATCTTCACAATCCGATATGTCTTTAACATCGTTCTTCGAGTCTGTTTATGCCAGTTCAAATCTGTGTCATCACTGATCTAAAGTTGAAGACTTACAACTAGATTCGCCTTTTGGCTTTCTACGTCCACGTTTGCCAGTGAGTTTGGGCACTGTTGAGCCCATCTGGGTGCGTGTCTCAAGAGCCTTCGACAAGTTGTTTTCAAGCTCTACGGTCTCTAGCATCGCTGCTTCTTGGTTCTCTGCTGCAGTCACCTTCTTGCGAACCTTGTCAGCTGCCTCTTGTTCTTTTGCTGCCCGTTTTTGCTCCGCAGCGAGTTTTTTCCTCTCTTTCGCAACCGCGACTTGCTGGGCCGCAGCTCTGCGGAAAGCTGTCCGCTCTTCCTTCTGCTTTTCCTTCTCTTCCTTCTCCTTCAATGCCTCATCCCGCCTTTCTGCCTGCCGTACTTTCCTTTTCTCTTTTTCTTCCTTCTCCCGCAATATCTCCTCCTGTGTTCGTCTTGTTCTGAGTTGGTCAACAACTGCTCCGGGGTGCTTTTCCCTGTTCTTAGCCCTTGTCTGTCATTGAGTTGACATTTTGTGCAGTGTTTTGAGACTTGTATGATGATAAGATGTGTCGAAGGTGCAAGTTCAAGATCAGGGAGGCGGGGGCGTCTATCTTAGACAAGTTGAAAATTTACGCCCACTACTACCGTGACTACTCTATGACTAATTTTAACTCAGGTTCAAGTTCACTGGCACTCCGAGTCCGAGTCACTGCCAGTGCTAGCAGCCTGCCAGTGCCAGTGAGGCTCAGCTGTGAGTCCCAATTGTCGACGTGTACTACTACTGAGGTTACATTCAAGTTGATGCCAGCGACACGGAAAAAGCACGATCCCTTTCATTTTCCACCAACTATTCGATGCACCTTGCCCGGCTGTAGTAGGATGTTCAAGAGTCAATCTGGAAGAGCAAGACATGAATATTCAGCTCATCCGACGTCATTCTTGGCAAATTCTTCTGCCTGTGGTCATGAATATGAATCGTCACCTATTCGACCCATACGAGCTCCAAGTCCTCAACTTGAAGCTCTCCTGAGGTCGTCCGAACTTCCATCAGAGGGTCATCTTGAGAGCGGCTCTGACTCCTACGATTACGATATTTCCATGCTTACACAGGATATCTCGATGCTCAGTATAGGCCGAGACGAGCTGCTTCAAGATTTGGACAGACCTGATTCTCTGTCCCATTCTGTCACCGGAAGTGACAGTGGCCGTTCTGAAGACTTGGATTCCGACATTGGAGATTATAAGGAGAGCGAGGATAACTTGAAGGTGTATCACAGATACTTGAATGGTGCGCGCCAAATCAATTGTTCCCGGTTTACTGTAGCATTTTGACACCAAACATTGTGCAGCCACTCCATGTGATGCAGAAGGGAACTTCTTAGAATACGAAGACTCACCCGCTCCGCGAAACGAATCTGCGTCAAATGACTGGTTTCCATATTCGTGCCGAGCAGATTTTGAGCTCGCAGATTTTCTCTATCGGGAAGAGCAAATGTCTGCTGGGAACATAACAAAGCTTCTGGGAATCATGAAGGCTTATCAGCTGATTCAGGAGGCGGAGAATGTAAAATCTTGCGGATGTTCCGAATTGGATGCGACATTGCCTGACGATGACTTGGATCTGGGTTCAACTAGTACGCTACTCGATGGAGATGCGCAAAAAATGTATAACGCCATTGATGCTACGAAAGTCGGTGATGTGTCTTGGAAATCCTTTAGTAACTTCTACACGGACGATCATAGCCAAAAGGCAACAAACGAGAACACCGAGTCATGGAAGAGGAAAGAATATGATGTATGGTATCGGGATCCTTTGGAAGTGATCCGGAATTTGGTGGACAATCCGGCGTTGGAAGGCGAATTCGACTATGTCCCGTTTCGTGAGTATCAGCCGAAAGAGGACTCTGATGACAACAAAGAATGAGTCTTCAGAAACTACATGTCCGGAAATTTTGCTTGGGAACAGGCTGTAAGTCATGAATCATGCAGCATTCGAAGTTGGAGGAAGTGTACTGATTATCCTTGACTTAGAACAAAATCTACGCCGAAGATAAAGCAGTTCATGGGTCCATGTTCGTTCCGGTAATTTTAGGGAGTGACAAGACAACAGTTTCCGTTGGAACTGGCAACAACGAATATTATCCGTTATATCTCTCAATAGGAAATGTATCTAACAAGGCCCGGCGGTCCCAAAAGTTGAATACAGTCCAGCTCGTAGCATTTCTAGCAATACCAAAGAGTGTGTGTCAAAAACTGAGCTATCCATTTGTGTTCTGATGCTTTGCAGCTGAACGGCAGTACGAAAAGTCGGATGAATTCCGCCGCTTTCGACATCAAGTCTTTCATTCATCTATATTGAGAATCTTGAGACCACTGAAGAGCGCAATGTCCATAAACAACGAACAAACCATTTTCCGGTGCCCTGATGGTCACTTGCGTAGGTCGGTTCTCGGACTCGGCTCGTATATAGCCGATTCCGGAACAGGTGAGTCTATGCGCAATATGCACTGGATGGTGCTGCAAGTAAGTATTGTCCTTTCCAAAAATCACATCCGACTTGAGTTCGAGGAAATGGCTTAATGCGGCTACTATATAGATGTACAGCACCTCACAAGAACCTAGATAATCCGGAATTTGTTACAAATCCTCGAACAAAAGAGCTGCACGAACGATTGATAGAACAGGTGGATGACAATAGCATAAGTAGAGCCACAATTCGTAAGGAGTATGGGTTCCACCAAGATATCGTCGTATGTGTTCCAACTTCAAGTTGTCCATTAGATGCACTTACCGCAACTTGAACTATGTCCCGTAGCCCTTCACCAATGATTTTCCGCGTGCAGATATATGCGATCTCATTTCTCCAGACTTACTGCACCAAATCATCAAAGGCGTGTTCAAGGATCATCTTGTCGAGTGGATTTGCCAGAGCATGACCACAACAGAGCTGGATATTGTGGATAAAAGGTACTATTCCCTTACAAGTCGTGTGAATACCATTGCTAACTTTCACGTAGAATCAGAGTTGCTGCTCCTTTTCCCGGACTTCGCAGATTTCCCGAAGGTTGAGGCTTCAAGCAATGGACAGGTAATGATTCAAAGGCACTTATGAAAGTATGTGGTATTTTCATCATGATCTTGTTTGAGGTGGTGGTTTGCTGATATCTGATGCAATCCGCTTACTAGGTGTATCTTCTGGCTATTGTGGGCATTGTACATGATGATATAGTTCACGCATTGAGTGCATTTCTGGACTTCTGTTACCTTGTGCGTCGGTACACGATTACAGCCTCAACTCTTGATCAGATTAAAGCCTCTCTGGATCACTATCATCAATATCGCAAAATATTCATAGCTAAGGGCATCCGGGATAACTTCTCACTTCCACGACAGCATGCCATGATTCACTATCCTACAATGATCCCTCTCTTCGCTGCACCAAGCGGGCTGTGCTCATCAATCACAGAGAATAAACACATTTACGCGGTCAAGGAAACGTGGCGACGCTCAAACAGAAATGATCCTTTGGGTCAGATGATCACAGCAAACCAACGTCTCAGTAAACTTATTGCATCGAGGGCAGACTTCAAGAGGCGTGGAATGCTGGAAAGTCCTCTGGCTGAGGCTTCATGGAGAGCTTTGCAAGATGTTCTGCGCAGGAATATGTCAGAGTCGGAGACAGATGACGCTGAGAGGACCCGAATTCGGAAGGAGCAGATGCACCATCATGATACACCCGTAGCTGGCGCAGCTGATGATACAGAGGACTTCTTCGATGACATTGTGGGCAATAATGAACTCCACGAAATTGCAGACCTGGAAGATCCCGAAAACGTAGTGTACGGGCCACATCATCTTGCGGTTCATGGCATACTACATGCTGAACGCCAGATCCGCTTGGGTGGCAGAAATGACCCTTTGAGCTTGATCTTAATGGCTTCCAAGCAACGTGGGTATTACTTGGTAACCCATGCTTTGGTGTTGCACATCTGACTTCTTTGTTGTCATCCTTGCAGAGTCCAGTAAGGTGTATCCTAAACAGCTCAACACGCTTGCGGCGATAAAAGGTCATCCAGAGCTCCGACAGCTCCGACAGCTCATAAAAAAATACTTATTCAACAAGTACGAGAATCACATCTCCAACTCAAGGGGCTCCTCTGGCAGAGCCCAACCAGCAGTTGAATTGGACACAAGCAATGACTTTTCAATATTCCATTCAGCCACTGCTTTCTTTGCCTACCATGTCGAATCGATCCCTATAGAACAAGCAATGAGGGAGGCGATCAGGTCCAATCCCTCTTGGCGCGGAAAAGCAAGACGTGATGCAGTCCTTGTTCGAGTTAGCTCCTGCATAAAGGGGTTTGCAGGAATGAGAGTTGCCCGGGTTATGCTTCTTTTTTCCTTCACCACTAAAGGGGAACGTCAGGACTGCGCTCTCGTCCAATTTTTCAAGCGTGTTGGAGATTCACCCGACCTGAAAACAAGAATGTGGATAGTCGAACCGGAGTATGAGTTAGAGAGCTCTACCACCTGTGTCGGATGCTGTACTGGAGTGAATGCCAGTGGCAGATGTCGCTATCACCGCGACTGCAAGGCTCCGAAGCAATCTGTGATAGATGTAGGGGACATCCTCTGTTTGGCCCACCTCCTGGGGGTTCCGAAGGGTGATGAATGTCCTCCAAAGTCATTGACACCTGAGGAGACCCTGGATTTTTATGATAGATTCTATGTTAACCGATTTGCTGACATGCACATGCACCAAACACTGTACGAAGCTAGACAATAATTACTAAGTTAAACTCTTCCGTTAGCACATTCAAGTTGCCACATAGTACTACAAAGTGTATTGAGACTTGTTGTACAGTTTACATTGCCAGAGCCAGCGGCGACGACATCATGGTATTCATTGTTCGAGGTAATATAATTATCAACAAATCTCAAAGCAACAAAAGGAGAAACTGGAGATGCAAGCATACTGTGTCCATTGTCAACCCACCACCTACGAGAGGGCTAATTCGGCTAGTAGTTGAGGCGACCTTGAGGACTTGAAGGCTTGGAGTCATCCTTTGACTTTATCGCCAATTCTAAATAATTGCAATACCCTAGAACTTCTTTAATATCAATTTTCATCGCGATGCCCTTCGGGGTTTGTCTATCGAATGACGAGCACACCGCCTCCATCAGATACATTTGGTATCTGTGCATGTCCGCCTCCTGCAAGAAAGTTGTTCGAGTCGTCTGGCTATCTAAGGACCCTGCTGACGTCGATGCTGCCGTGTCCTGTCTTTCCTTCCCCTTGACCTTCAAGTTCGTATGATAGGCCTCCAATTCGTCCTTGTTATAGGCTGCTAACATATCAATAGAATCAAGGACAGCATCAGTCGACTCCTGCCCTTGATGTATGATCTTGTTTAAGAGCCCTTTTATGACCACGCCTTTCCCATTCTGCATGACGACATCGAAAAGACCCTTTGTGGAGGCAATTTGCAACCATCTCTTGACAATCCTAAGCGCTCCTATCAATCTCCTCTGAAGATAATCCAATTCCTGGAAGCAATATTGAATCTTGTCAGCAGAATTATCTGCCAAAATTGCTGCTTCGGCGTTTTCCAAAAGCTCCAGAATATCTCTTGCCTCGAAAATAATTGCATAGTCGTTGGAGGTAACAGCAAATGCATCCCTCCTCTGGAAGAATGCGTCGTGAATATTGCACAGATTAATCGCCATTTCCCAAGATTTCTGCGTGTTGTCAAACTGTAGTAGCGTTTGATTGACCTCAGTTTGCTGGGGCTGAAAATGAAGCTGTCTAACCGCAGGCGTATTGTATTTCAATTGCAAACTCCCTGCTTCCGATATCGGTTGATAGAATGGCCTCAATGTCAGGGGCCGAAGATCGGGACGACGACGATTGGAAGGCTGAGATTGAGCCACGAAAATCTTAGAGATGTCGACTGACATTCTTTGGAGATCGGCGTCAATGATTGCGATGAGTTCGTAGATTACGTCGTAGTAGGCCTGGAAGAGCGGTATGAAGAATTGGAAAGCCTTAAGATTTTCGGCATCCCTATTGTATGAGTTCAATACTGCGAAAAACTCTTCTGCCTTCTCTTCTCTATAATGTCCATATTGAGATAGCAGTTCTCTAAGACCTTCCGAGCCGTTGCGAGAATGAAGTCGGTAGTATCTATTCATGATATTCTGAAACGCGCCATCGTTCACCTCGAAGTAGTAGGAACCGAAGGGATCTTCAGTGCTCCGTCTGTCAAGGCATTCCTGTATGTCCGGATCTTTGAACCCAAGGACAATTGCGGAGGATTCCATGAAGAAGAACCTTAGACTATCCAAGGTCTTCCTTACTCTAACAGCGTCGCCTGCTGCCCGTGACTAACAAGCGTAGGTTATTAGACGTTCTTTTTCGAAACATGATCCTATTACTTACCCCAGCAACATTACTAGTCAAGAGATCGACATAAGAAGATATCTTGCGAAGAGTTTTGTTCATCGTAACAACCTGACCCTCCAAACTCGCAATCCTATCATCCGATGAAAGGCCTGGATGGCCTGAAGTCGAGCGAACCGACTCGTTGCCTTCTATGCCAGTGTGCGAAGCACTTTGTGCCATATTTTTAAGCAGTTCACCTATAGTATCTCCGCGATCTCCGCCAGTGACAGGTGTTTGGACAAAACTGCCAGGTCCCGTGACGCCACTCACATTAGCGGGCAGTGATGATGGTGGCCTTGATGGTGGTGGAACAGATACCGGGAACGGTGCCCGATGACTCGGCGTTTCGTCCTCCTTCTCAACTTTACGCCTTTTGCTGTCACTGGCAGGAGTACCTTCAGGTTCATTGTGATGGTGGCTACTAGGACTCCGAGTTGAAATGCGATCTTGAAGACGTTGGCTACCACGACTCCGTTTTGGAGGGCCGGCAGAAATGCGATCTTCAAGAGGTCGGCTATTAGGACTCGGACTTGCAGGGCTGGAGAAAATGCGTTCTTGAAGAGAGCCATGACTCCCAGCTGAAGGGTTGTTCGAAGATGTATGTGCGTACGCTGTACTCCAGTCTGGAATTTGCGACCGGTCGCGCGATTGGTACCACCCGTTGCCTCGACCTCCATGATTTGATATCACCCGCGGGGCAGATGTGTGTTCCTCAACTGTCTCATGTTTCCTTTTATCTACAATTTAGCTATTGTCAGAACCAACAAGGGGGTTCGACTCAAACTCAGGCTCACTGGACATTTTGGACATTTTGAACAAAACTGTGACTTGAAGCCTGATAGGAGGTTGTTTCGCTTTCTCCAACAGCTTCAAAATGGAGTTAAAACTGGTGCAATAGTATAGTAGCTGTGAGCCTACCAACTCCGAGTCCGACTCCGAGTCGTCGGAACCGAATAGTAGTATCTTGAACTTCGGTTCAAATTTAGAGATCAAGTTGCCAGTATACTAGTAGTAGTAGATAGTACTACTCAGGCTACAACTTGAAGTTTGAAGATCTCAGTCAGCGGATGAAGTTGAACTAGGAGACTGGTTGACTCACCGCCAGCCTGAGTACCGCCAGTGGCAGCCTCTGAACTAAAATTTAGGTGGCAGGGACTTTGACTTTAAGGTGAGAGGGCTTCAAGCTGTTGAAAAGAACAACCTTGAGTACTACTAGAGTACAGTACTACAGAGTATAGTAGACAAAGACACGATACGTCGATGCCACTGGCAGGGCATGGGGTAGTCAGGCTACTAAATGCGGAACTTGAATCTGAACTTGAAGCCAGACTTCTCAGGCTCACGCCACTCAGCCACTGTATTTGGCAACAATTGTCGGAGATGCGCACCTCCGGTTACGGTGATATTCATTTCGGATTCGAATCACAAAAGGATGATGGAACTTGCGGAATATCATCCACAGATTAAGGTAACTAGGGCTAACAAGGGCTCGAGTACATGGAAAGCGTGGTTTAATGAGGAGCACCACAAGGTTGAGTGGGAACGAGCAGCATTGGAACCTTTTAATTCACTTAAACCGCAGACTCGGAGTCAGACGAAGTAGCCTGCCAGTGAGGACTCAGGCTTGTACTCATACTATTTCTAACTGTTTTCTTTTCGTAGTATTACCTCATACCAGTGCATACCACTAGTATTCAAGTTGTGTCTTTGTATGTTTGTCTCCTGTTCTGTGTTCGTCGACCTTATACTTGTGTTTTCTGTGCATCGGTATTCAAGTTGTTGTATGACTGTATGTAAATAAAAAACGATATGAATTGTTTACTAACTATTCCGAGTCGGACTTGGACTCACTGGCACCAGTGATGCTCTAATTACTGCTTGATAAATTCACGACTGGCTCGAATCCGGGTCTACCAACCTGAAGACCGAACATCGTTACGGGTCACTGTTCGGCAACTTGAACTTTTGAGCTGAACTTGAAGTCCCACGACTCGGTCTCAGGCTCAGACTCGGAAGTTCTTCCGACTCGGAGGTCAGCTTGAAGTCGGAAACTACTAGTACTAGTAAACTAAGCCTGAGGGGCGAAGGTCGGTCCGGCTACTACTACAACTGCTCTGCTCGACAACTATTAGGTATAATAATTTTAATGGAATGACCGGTTGTTATTCTCGGGACGTTCTAGGTCAGAGGGAACTGGACGGCTTGACTTATGCTATTGCCTTCTGGCAGATGACAGAGGAGCTGGATCAAATGGGCTTTGCGACCAACCTTGATTCAAAGACAGACACGCAACTTGGTAGTATTGTTTTCCCGACTCCGAGTCAGCAAGAGCCCGACGTGGACATCGCCGCTCGCCTTTTCCCAGACTGAGCCCCTTCCTCAACTCCCCCACCATGCGCACAAACTCTCTCATCTCATCCTCTTGCACTACCTTGAGGCTTGTCATTTTCTTCAACCTTGGCGCTGTCTCCTTCACATATGACATCTTCCATGCGCTGCTCTCCTGCACTTTGTACTAAATTATGTCGTAACAGATCTGGGCGGAATGGGAGACAGAGGTCTGCACGAGCATGGCACAGGAGTTCAAGGCTGGTGAGTTTATTCTCCTTCTCAATCCTTTTACTTCACGTTATTTACATACCATTTGATACAGAATCCTAGCTCACACCGTTTACAGCGCACGCAAGATGGTGCAATTCTGGAACACCGCCAGACAGCACCACCACCATTGCCATCGCACTCCTGCTACTAGTAGTACCCAGCATCGACATGATGACTTCCCACGTGGGGTCTGACACTGGCATCACAGGCCCTCCGTCGTCCGCTACCACCACTGACAGCCATGGTCAGGTTGGAAACCAGAGACTTCCGGAGACACTTTCATTGTTGTGGGGACTGGTAAGTAGCCCTAGTAGTTATCCGCTATTGCAACAATAGCTCATGACCCGATGAACACAACTACATGACTGGCTGATGCTATGGTTGTTGAAGCGCTTAGAATGCCAGCACGCTTACGAGTTCGAGACGACAGCGCGCACCATCTTGCCGGGCAAGTCTTCTTTTAGAGACAAGTCATTCGGAGATGAGGAGCTCAAAGGCTTCCAGTTTGCCTCACCAGACGACCATCAAATTCATATCTATTTCGCTGATTCCATGGCTCATGGCGGGGATTTAAGAGATGCTCCTTGCCGACACAAGGGACTTCTTGCAATCAGTGTTACGTCTCAACTTACGGTCTCGTATAGTTGGGGAACGCAACGTTAAGTTGCTCAGTGATAGCGGAGCTAGGGCTCGACACTAAGTGTTGTATGGACAAAGGCCTACGATGTAGAGTAGAGAGAAACAGATGTATAGCAGAGACTAGAGACGGGGGGTTTGACAAAGGAGATCGAACTTAGAGTTCGATCATGCTAAGTACAGGGGTTTATATACTGTAGCTGCGGAGCAAGGGTACATCGGAAGATGAGTAAGAAGAGAACAATAAGAAAGTAGACGATAGGCTACTAATAATAGTGTGAGAGCGGTGGGCAGAGGGTTAGGGCAAAGGGTACATGTGTAACATCGGGATTGGCTGAGGGTTGAGGGTTACATCGGAGGATGACTGAGCAAGACAAGAATAGAAACAAATAGGGCAAAGGGTTCGGAGTAATGGGGGCCGCTGACATAGTAAGAAAACGTAACATTACCCCGTTCTTAAATTGAAACGTAGTGGAAATCAGTAAAGAAAATGGCCGTTATAGGGACAAATTAAGTCCAATAGACAATAAGGAAAAACATGCCATATAAGCGAAGTTAACGCCAATAGGGTATCCGGGTTAGCAACAAGTACTTTAGCTGCTTGCAGGTGGGTTTCTCTTCGTTACGCGTTGTTGAGCAATCCGGTTGGAAGTGCATTCATCGTTATGACCATCGTGTTGTCCACATGAGGGGCACATATACTTGGGGCAGCCAATGATGGTGTGTCCAGGTGCACGTATGTCGCAGTATGAACATGTATAAAATTCGCAGGTGGACGCGGCCAAGTTGTAGTGGTGGTCGACAGCAGAGTGTTGTGTGCATTCCTTGGGGTCCAAGGACATAGACGTAAAAGGATTGTTGTCGACTTTCGGGCTGTATGTGGGTGAGGGTGGGGCTGTGTTGACACGATACTCTTGGTTTTCTTGTAGCTGTATTGGCGATTGCAGACGAATGGGTTCGGATAGACGATTGATGAGTTCTTTGCGTTCTGGGACTTGAGTGCCGACGGAGTGAAGGGGTGGGTGAGGTACTTGGTCAGCAAGGTCTTTAGTGAGGTCGATGATGTCGTCATCAGTGGTGAGGTCGATGACCAATGGGGCAAATAACTCTTGAGGCGCTGTTTCAAGGAGTTCCGTGAGGGCAAATCGTCGCATGTCTTGGAATGACTCTTGAGTCCGTCGCAGGAGATGGAGAGCTCCTTCGATAATGGCAATGGAGGGGTCGAGAATCTCCTGGTTTCGGGTAACAACATCATAACATTGGGTCCAGGTGGCAAGAAGAGGAGTGTCATCATACGTTGATTGACTTAGACGTTGGTGGAAGGTGCGAGTTGAGAATAATTCGAGGATTTGGCGAGATTGCAAGGGGTTGTGGGTGTCGAGGCGTAAGGCTGGTGGTTGGAGGGATGATGTGTATGAACGAAGAAAGGGGTTGTGACGGGATGGGTTGCGTTGGGAACGGGCAGGTGGCATGACTTAGAGGGAATGAGTTGGACAGTCGTAGTGACAACAACTGCAGGTGCAATAAGGGTCAGAGCGGCGAGGTTCAAAGTGGCTGAGGTGATGACGATGTCGGACAATAGGTCGAGTGATTGTGAGTGGGGGTTGAACACAAGCAGATTTGTTAAAATAGTCAATGAGTCGGTGGGCGTAATCAGGGTTGTTAAAGAAGGTGTGGATGAGAAATACCGAGATTGTTGGGATGTGGAGTCCAAGTCCAGTGGGGGGTTTGAAGTACTTGTACTCCCAGTCTGGGTCGTAGTGGTCTTTGGACCAAGCTCCGGAATATACAGGTCGGACAGCGTCCAGGTAATGGGGGCGAGTTGGAATCGAGGTAGTCGGTAATGTGACAGTATGGGGTTCAGGTGTGGGTGGCTGTTTGTTCGATGGGGAGAGCGTATAGTCGTTTATGATGTTAGATGAGTGGGGATATGAGAAGTGAACGAGTTTTTTGGATGGGGACATTCAAGTGAGATGATGGAGTCTTTTATAGGCTTTGAGGATGGTCTGTGCGTTCCGAAGATGTGACTCGGGTTCCCATGAGTTTCCAGAAGTGGGGTAACCTTTCCATTTTATAAGATATTGTCGCCTGGTGCCATTCCCATGGTGGGCTCGGATGGCTTCTACTTCGAATTGTTCTTGTCCTTCGATTAGATCAGGTGGGGGGTTACTGTGGGGTGGTCCATATGCTTCCGTCTCAGTGTATCTCACGAGAAGCGCAGCGTGGAATACTGGGTGTATCTTCCATTTAGTCCGTGAGAGATCCAATTCATAGACGAGTGGAGATAAGACTTTCTTGATCTTGAAGGGACCATCGCGTTTTTCTTTGAACTTTTGCGATAAACCGGGAATTCGAAGGTTCTTTGAGTCTAGCCAAACTTTGTCTCCTTTGTTGAATGGTTTGAAGTTTCGGAAAGTGCGTTCTTTCATTACCATAGCAGCGACTGAATGAGCTGCTAAGGCTTCTGATCGATGTACTGTGAGGTTGGCAAGTCGTTGTGATACGGATGGGACGTTTGATTTCGGATATTTCAGGGGTAGTGGAATGGGGTCGTATCCCATGAGAAGCGAGAAAGGGGTTCTCTTGGTGACAGCGTGGGCACGGTTATTATGGGCGAATTCAATGTTGGGAATGTGTCTAGACCAGTTCTCAGGTTCCGCAGTACAATAGATCCGGAGGTATACTTCGATCTCTTGATTGGTCCGTTCGGCTTGTCCATCGGTTTGAGGGTGGTAAGCGGTGGACATAGACGACTTGATTCCTATGATCTTGCAGAGTTCTTGGAATGCTTTAGAAGCAAATTGGGGTCCTCTGTCGGATATAATGCGTATCGGAAGTCCAAATCGTCGATATACATTGTCGAAGTATAGTTGTGCCGTTTCGATTGCGTCTACTGTCTTTTCGCATGGAATGAGGACAATGGCTTTGGAGCAATCGTGATCAATGACTAATAGAAGTGTGTCATAGCCATGTGACATTGGTAAATCGGTGATGAAGTCCATATTGACGTGGGAGAATGGAAACGAGTGTTTGTCGGCGGCGATAGGCATTAGTGGTGGAGCGGTTGGATGGTGATTGACTTTCATTTGTTGACATAGTGCGCATCCATGGACATAATCGGACACAAACTTCTGCATCCTGGGCCAGTAATACGTCCTTCGGACCTGTTCCAGAGTGTTGAATATGCCAGGGTGCGCTCGAACTGGTATATCATGGTGAAGTCGGAGAATAGTGCGCTTTAATTCGAGGTTGTCCGGAATATAGATGCGATTTTTGAAGTAAAGGATGCCGTCATCATCGAAAAACCAGTCTTTGAGGGCGGTTCGGGCAGGTGGTAGTTTCTTCTTTAGCTGGGCAATGGTGTTTGTGAGGAATTCATCTTTCTTCATCGATTCTTTGATGGATTTTGTGAGGCTATCTGTGTCTGGGAGGTCGTCATCGGATTCGTAGTCTTCTTCTTCTTCGTCTTCAGAATTTTCTTGATCCTTCTGTTCCTGAAGAGTGAAATGAATAGGTCCTTCGGAAGCATAATCGATGATTCGTTGAGATTCTCCCCCTGTTTAACATGGTCCGCCCGGCGGGATAGAAGATCGGATTGAATCATTTGTTTGCCGGGGACATGTGTGATATGAAGGTCGAATTGTGATAGCAACAGATGCCATCGTGCTTGACGGGGTGAGAGTCGTCGGGCTTCTCGCCAGTAGGTAAGGTTGCGATGATCACACCAAAGTGTAACAGGGTGTGGGGATCCAAGGAGATAGTGTTTCCAAGTGATGAGGGCACGGATAATTGCCAATAGTTCGCGATCGTAGATCTCGTAGTTCCGTTCAGCAGAGTTTAGTGATTGCGAAATATAACCGATTGGCTTGAGAACACCGTTGTCATCATGTTGACGAAGGACTGCTCCGGTTGCAACTTTGGAAGCATCAGTTTCAAGGAAGAAGGGATTGTGCGGGTTGGGCATGAGAAGTAACGGATGTTGAGTGAACGCGGCCTTGAGATCATCGAATGATTTTTGTTCTACTTCAGTCCATTTGAAAGGTTGATCTTTGCGTTTGAGGTTGTCCAAGGGTTTGGTGATTTCGGCGTAGTGTGGAATGAAACGGCGGTAGAAGTTGGTGAATCCAGTGAATGAACGGATATCTTTGACGTTAGTCGGAGTGGGCCATTTAGTGATTCCTTCGATTTTTGTTGGGTCGGTTTGGATGTGATTAGGTGTAATAATGAGTCCAAGATAGGGTAGTTTCTGCGTATGAAAGAAGCATTTGGTGGGCTTGAAGTAGAGGTCGTTCTTTTCAAGGATAGTGAAGGCACGTCGTGCTCGAGATATGAGTTCCGGTAAGGTTGGGGCATGTATGAGGATGTCGTCCATGTAAACCAAGAGATGGTTTAGAAGGATTTCTTCGCCAAGAATATCATTCATAAAGTGTTGAAAGGTAGCAGGTGAGTTGCATAGGCCGAAAAACATAACTGTTGGTTCGAAAAGTCCTCGTTGAGTGGTAAATGCGGCTTTCCATTGATCTCCATCCTTGATGCGGATGTTGTTGTATCCCCATCGGATGTCTAGGGCGATGAAGTAGTGAGATCCATGTAACTTGTCTAATAGATCCTGGACAAGTGGTAATGGGTACGCATTCTTGATGGTTCCATTGTTGAGGTAACGGTAATCTTGAACGGGTCGTAAGGTACCGTCTTTCTTGTCAACGAAAAAGAGAGGGGATGCCATAGGTGACTTCGAAGGTCTGATATATCCATTCTTGAGGTTCTCATCGATGAAGGCATCGAGAGCAGCTTGTTGCGGAAGTGAGAGTGGATAAGGTGAATGTCGTTTAGGAATAAAGTCGGGTTTGAGATCAATTGCATGGTCGTATGGGCGACTTGGAGGAAAGCGATGTGCTTTTTCTTCGTCAAAAAGGGATAGGAATTGGTGATATTGATGGGGTACCAAGGCAGTAAGTGGTTTAGCGGGTTGGAGTCCTTTTCGAGCTTGTTGCGCAAGTTGTGTTGAGATATTAACGCGATTGAGCTGTATTGATCCAGTTTCCCAGTCGATTTTGGGTTGGTATTTCTTGAACCATGGTAGTCCGAAAATGAAGTTCTCTTTTCCAAGGGTGGTAACATAGAATCGCATAGCATAGTGGGCATTTCCGAGTTTGACACGAAGGGGAGCATAAGATGTGATGTGTCCGGCATTGTTGAATGTTCCGTCAACATTGCGTGGTCGAAGTGATTGTCGTAATTTGATAGTTTTGATCTGGAGATTTTCTACAAGTGTTTTGTCAATGAATAGACCTTCTGCTCCGGTATCGAGTAAGGCAGTGGCTTTGTGGGTTTTCTGGTTATATAGGAACGTGATTGGGATTCGTAAGGCGTGATTGTCGTTAATTGAATTGATGAGCAGCCTGATGTTCAACGAGAGAGAGGGCTGCGGAAGCTCTTCGTTGTTCAAAAATTTCCTTCTTCAACTCGATCGAAGACCTGGTTGACTGCGTCATCATCAAGGCCAATAAGGAGTTGTTGAATCTGTGCGGCGCGATCTTCGGCTGAGAGTTCGCCTTGATCTTGGTCTTCGTTCTCGGGTTCCGAGTATTCGTTTTGATCATCAGCTGAAGTCAATTGGCGCATATTTTTGGACCTTGGTGTTCGTGAGTTGGGCCATCGAGTCTTTGAGGTACGTTTGGGATGAGGTTTGGGACACTTGGCGGTGCGATGTCCGGGTTGATGACAATTGAAGCAAAGGTTTTCCTTCATATGACGTTGGAATTCTTCAGTCGAAAGTCGTGATATAAAGAAGCTGTAGATGGCTAGGTCGACCAATTCTTCTATATCATCGTTGTCATTGGAAGGCAATGTTTCATTTGTGTCATTTGTGTCATTTGAGATGGCTCGAATCTGACGATTGTATTGTCGCATAGGTCGTCGTTTGAAGCGGTTCTCTCCGGAATAGGATTGATGGGGTTGGGATTCCATTGAACGAGCTATCTTGTAATTGGTGTCCAGTCGAGTGGCAAGCGAAAACCAATCTTCCATGTTGGTAGGCTGTGGACTACATGCAAGTAGTTTCATTCGAAGGTTGTCATTGAGTCCCATCCAGAATGCATTGCGTTGGGAAAGGTACTCTGTGATACGAGCCTGCATGATGAGTGTTTTGAATTTGAGAATGTAGTCTTCAATAGATCCTCGCTGTCTGAGCTTGGCAAGTTCCATGGTAGCCTTGATTGTGAGTTCGGATGTGATGAAAGTGCGGTGGAATTCCGCAAGGAATTCTTCAAATGTGTCGGTTTCAAAACGTCCGCTGGCCATGTATTGCATTGCAAAGGGTCGGGATCCGCGAAGACTGCAATGGGCAAGCACAAATTCGATGCATAGCTCATCTGTGTCATAGATGTGTCGGTTGGCTCGTAGGTGGATTTGGACTTGGAGTAAAAAGCGATCAGCATCTTCTTGGGTTCCGTCGAAAGGTTGGATTTTAGCCATGGTTATGGGCCGATCGTGTGCAGGTCCATCTCCTTGATTGTTATTGTCTGCTGCTCCTCCACCTCCAGCTCCTCCGCCTCCTCCTCCTCCTTCATCGTCTCCTCCTCCTCCTCCGTTGTCATTCGGGTTTCCTCCGGGTGGTCCTTCTCCTCCTCCTCCATCATCTCCTGCGGGTGGTTCACCAAATCCCCATCCTCTCCATGCAGGATTTTGTCGGCCTCCTCTGCCTCCTCTGCCTCCTCTGCCTCGACCTTGGAGATGTCTTAAGTGGAAGAAGGTACTGATACTTTCTTCTCCAGGTGGGGGTCGGAACATTGAGCGGGTAGTTTCCGTGACAGTTTGGGTAGCCATAGTACTAATGGATAGAGGTTCGATGTGAGGGCGGGTGTAAGAGAGATATGGTTTTGGTGGGATAGGTGGAAGTATGGATGCTTGACGTGAGGGAGTAGGAGTTTCTGGAGCAATGGAGCTGCCTGATTGAGAGGATCGTCTGGAGGATCGTCTGAAGAGGGTTTGATCAAGAGATCCGTGAGTGGGTGAGTTTGAAACGAGATCGATGGGAGTTGCTGGGTTGAGGGTCGGAAGTGGAAGTTGGTTGGGGTTCTTGTGGTGGTTGTGGTAGTAGGTCGGGGTGTCGGCGGTAGTACTCTTCTCTAAGCTCTTTCCAATTTGGAGTGTGACCTTCGTATATTTCTCGTAGCTCTGGGCCGAGTGTATGAGCTACTACCCAAGAATCAGCAGTTGGGTTGTAGATCCAAGGGGTTTCGGTAGGTTCTCCGTTGGCGTCGGGAAGATGGAAGTATTGTGTTTCTTCGTTGAAGATAAGAGTGGTTGGGAACGGTGGTAGTGGGGGTTGAATGTGTTTGAACTCTCCTGCTAGACTTCGACGAGCAAGGTCTTCCCAGTTGGGGGTATGAGTGATGAAGTTTTGTCGAGCTTCTTCAGCAGAGTTGGCTTCGATTGGGGTCCACCGTTGTAGTAGTTGATTGTATGACCACGATCGATAAGTTTTGTTACCAATTCTATAGTAGAAGAAGTTCTTTTCGGTGTCAAAGAAGAGTCGATTGTGTGGTGGTGGAGCGTCTGGATACTGAGGAACGGTAGTCTGTGTAGGTATTGGTTCTTCAGTGGTTTTCGAAGTAGTTTCTTTGTTAGTTTTGCCTGTTGTAGTAGATGAGGCTGTGTTTCGAGCCGTCTGTTTGCCTTTGTTCGCCGTGGTGATTAATCGGTTCCGGATTGATATCCGTAACTGTCTGAATCGTAGTTTGTAAGGGTGTAGTCCGTAACACTAGCAATGTGAGGTGAATCTTCCGGGGGGTCAATCGGTGGTGCAAGATAGTTATGAACTATGTTTTGCGGAGTGGGTTGGTGGTGTTGACAACTACACTGATAGATGTAGTGGTTGACGTCTTCGCTGATACTATTCCAACAGAAGTGTCGGTTTACAAAGCGAGCAGTTTCAGCTTCAGTGCGATGAAGTTGTTCTCCGTGGTTGTCAAAGTGGACGTAGTTTATAAAGAATCGGCGTAGGTGAGTTTCTCGAGGGATGAATAATCGGGTATGGTTCCAGAGGAGTCCGTATTTGAAGATCCAAGGTTGGTGGTTGTCGCGTGAGTACTGCAGGTATCCAACTGTTTGGGTGTAATTGTAATACCGGTCGTCGAGTATAGTTCGGATTTGGTTTAGGATGTCGTCGAACTCTTCGGCAAAAGCGAGGAATCGGTTTCGGATGAGGTCTCTGGTTGAGTAGATGGGATCGTCAAGGGCTGGAAGAGATAGGGTGTCCGCCACGATTGTGGTAGTGTGTAGTGTATGCGTAAAAGTCGGCAATCGTCTCCACAGATATGGACTAGTCGGATTCGATCAGGGAGAAACTCTTCTAGATAGAAGAATGCGTTGGGGTTGGTGTGGTAGATGAAGAAGATAGAGTCGGGTTGGACGATTAGACTGGCAGTTTTTGTGATGGACCAAACTGTATCGTCACAATACTTTGTGAAGCTGTATGTGTCGAATTGATAACAGTTGGCTACGGAGTATTGGACTTGGTATATGTGTCTTCCTGCGTTGTCAAGTTGGTTGGTGTCGGTGTGGGTAAGAAGCAAAGCGTTTTGTGGGATAGAGGGTGCCGTGATGGATAGATGTTATGACGTAAAGTGAAGTGGTTTTCTGTTTGACCTTTGTTTAGCCTTGAGGGTCGTCAAGCGATAACGTTATGAGATGATCGACGGTAGGGCAGTGTTTGTGATGCTTTGTTCGATGTTAACAGATGAACTGTTCTTCGATTTCTGGATCGGTCTCCCTTCGATTTCTGGATCGGTCTCCCTTCGCTATTTCCAAGCGGCACGTCTGCGAGTTATGCTCGTTGTCCAATAGGCGTCCCAAAGACTAGGCTAGCAGCTTTATGCCTTCTTTGCAGGTACTGAGTCCTCTTCCTGTGTGCACAGCTACGGTCCCGTTTGGTATGACAGAAGTTGGTTCCCTTGTAACGCTACTGTCCGGGGTTTAATCAACCAATGAGCTGGAGCGGTTTTCTTAATCTTCGGATCGCGACTCTCGAAGTTTTCCTTGGCCTCCCTCTTGCAATCGATGAGCACCTTGCTACACTGAAGGGATTACCTCGAGCGGATATTCTTCTGGACTAGATGGGTTTACAACTGGTTAGTAGTATGTGGAGCGAGGCTCAACACTGAGTCGTAAAGACGGATGTCTTCGACGGTAGATAAGTTCGATCTAATTGTTACGTCTCAACTTACGGTCTCGTATAGTTGGGGAACGCAACGTTAAGTTGCTCAGTGATAGCGGAGCTAGGGCTCGCACTAAGTGTTGTATGGACAAAGGCCTACGATGTAGAGTAGAGAGAAACAGATGTATAGCAGAGACTAGAGACGGGGGGTTTGACAAAGGAGATCGAACTTAGAGTTCGATCATGCTAAGTACAGGGGTTTATATACTGTAGCTGCGGAGCAAGGGTACATCGGAAGATGAGTAAGAAGAGAACAATAAGAAAGTAGACGATAGGCTACTAATAATAGTGTGAGAGCGGTGGGCAGAGGGTTAGGGCAAAGGGTACATGTGTAACATCGGGATTGGCTGAGGGTTGAGGGTTACATCGGAGGATGACTGAGCAAGACAAGAATAGAAACAAATAGGGCAAAGGGTTCGGAGTAATGGGGGCCGCTGACATAGTAAGAAAACGTAACAATCAGAGAAGGTATGTACATGAAGTGCCACACATCGACTGAAAGTTTAACCTCTCTTTCTGAATCAGTGGTGCGCTGACCGTGGTAACCACTCTCGTCGCGACAATTTCCTCTATTGTGTCCCTGGCTTGGGCAGATCATCGTTGATCCATGCCCTTGCTGGCGCGCTCATGCTCGACATTCTCGCCATCTCACGTTCCGCTTTTTGGATGAACGATGTGACATTGTCGTCGCTTATGGGCCGTGTGCCTGCCCCGTGTATTGTCCTTCTCGAGGACCTTGACGCTGCATTCACTCGCTCAACTTCGCGCGACGGGTCCTCAACCTGTGTTCCTGGTGGTAAGAAGAAGAGCTCTTTGTTGTCCGACAACAAGGATAAGATGACGATGATGACGACAATGAAGAAATTGGCAAGAAGAAGAAAAGCAAGAAATATGACACTCTATCCGACGTGAACACGCTCTCTCTTTCTGGCCTTCTTAATGCACTTGATGGTGTCGCCGCTGCTGTTGGCCGCTTCCTCGTCCCGTCGCAGCGACGAACCATCTTGAGCGTTTCGACCCCGCGCTCTCGCACCCCGGTGGTATGGATGTTTGGATCGAGTTCAAAAGCGCAAGCCCTAGGCAGGCTCAAGCGCTCTTCTGCGATTCTTCCTGTACGCGGACGTCAAGAAGCCCGAGATCACCAAACGCGAAGGCGAGCTCGATGGGATCAGCCTCCCCACCCCACCCCATCCTCTGGATCGATTTCGGAAATTCCGGTGTCGGTATTTGCGTCCGATGCCTCGAGTACCGCAACCTTGAGCTCGAGCTCATGATGAGAGGTGCGTCAAACAGTCTACCTGACGTTGGCAAAGCAGCTCACGACGCAAATTGCGAATTCATCAAACGGGAAAAAGTATTACTTCATCTTAGATATCGTTCAAGTAGTCATGTCCTATTCCTCGACAAACACCTCTGTGCCACCACCATTGCCGCCGAAACGGAGATCGCTCGGTTTCAATATGCAGAATAAGTCGATTATCGGCCGACAGCGCAATCCCCCCAGCTCTAAGGACAAGAAACGCTCCTTCATTTAAACTACTTCTTCCATAGCGGATTGGGATGCATTGATCCCATTTCCCACATTGGCATGGTTCCGGTTTCGAGTTGTATCCCAGCAATATCAGCTGGAAAAATTAATTTTTTGTGTCTATAGACAGAGACAGAATATTCAAAAGAGCTGTTTATAGACAAGGTGATTTAACTGAATTCAAAATAGACATGAACTGTGAAGGCTATAAGCAAGGTCAAGAATTTTTTTGTGATTGTCATTATACAAGTATTCATGTGATTCACTTTAAGCATCAGTTGAAAAAGAGATTAGAGTGTGATTCAAAATAAGCAACAGAGATGTTGATTGTTCTCAATTTAAGATAAACAGTACAATGATGATTGACTTTGATTTAAATTAAGCAGAGCAAGCTTGATTATTGTTGATTATCAATAGACAGAAAGACAATTGATATCTGTTGATTCAGAACTAACATGGCTCAATTTCTTGTGACTTGACTTAGACAGAATGACACGGAGACGATAGTCTTTAATCACACACAAGCATAGGCTTTGATCACATGATTATTAGTAATGATAGTATGGCCTACGGAGCCTATTACATGAATGTCGTAAAAGAAGCTCGAGAGTGTTGTAAACTAGGTGAAAGAGATATTATAGTACATTCTAATATAGAGAAGAAGATACTACGTCTTCTTGGCTCTGCGAGCCCGAGTCTTCACTGGCGACGCATCTTTTTTAGTCTTGTCTGCCACGCGCGTCGACTTCCTCACTTCCTTCGTGATCGTATCACGACCGCGCTTCTTGGGTGGCCCAGGTTCGACATCAGTTAGAGACTTGCGCTTTCGTCTGAAGAATAGAAGTTAGAATAAGTTAGTCATGGAGAGGAAGTCCGCTTACCCTCGACCGGAGTTCTTGCCTGCACCCGTAATCTCAGGTGCAGTCGTATCAGTAGTCTGGGCCACCAACGGAGACTCAGCTATGATAGCTTCCTGCGAAGGAGGCACATGCGATGTTTCCAACTGCTGGCTAGTAGGCGATACTCGTTTCGAGGGATCAGCGGCCGCTTGTGAATCCTTCTGTGCCCGCTCAACACCAGAGCTTCCTTGCGCAGGAGGAAGAGGCGATGCCTTTGAATGTCCATGGATAGGAGATGCATTGTCCGACGGATCAGCGATCGGTTGTAAGTCGGAGGGTGGAGGTACTGGGGCTCTTGTGATTGTGTCCGCAACCTGAGGGTGCGCAACGCTAGAAAGAGGAGCTGGCGTTTGTGTAGGACATTCCTGTTATAGCGAGTATTAGAAAATGATAGACACATATAACAAAGAACACTCACCTTTGAACCGTCAATACTTTCATCCACCTTATCAGATGCACGGTCTTCACCAGAGGAAGTCTTTCGACCACCCTCCACAAGAAGGCCATGAGCATTTGCCGCTGCTACTTCCTCTTCCCAATTAATTAAACAGCTCCCCCCTACATGTCGTTAGATGGTGATAAAAGTATTATTGACCACCAACGCACCTTGCAATGTCTCATCAGCATATGAGGCAAAAAACGAACCTGCCAGCATATGCGCACGACCCCCTTTGTATTTGTCGAAAGTGATTCCACCATGGTGCTCCGCGCCCGCGGCAACACTATAGGTACATAGTCAGTTTATCACAATAAAAACCTTCAGAAATTACTTACGACGTTGCCCTCAGTATCCCATCCGTATTCTTGTAAGCCATATAGACTTGGAAGACACAATCACCGCACTGATGCAGTTCGTGTCCATTCAATTTGTTTAGGGCTTTGCTGATGACGGCGGTCATGCTTTCTTGATTCCTAATAAAGCGTCAGAAAAGTCATTGACTTGCAAAGATCGTAACTCACTTGAACGTGCGTTCGAGATCTGTTACGGACTTGTTCTTCAACGCCTCTGCTTTCTCCGCCCACGACTCTTGTTCATCCTCGGGAAGGGCGTAGAACATATCCTTCTTAATGGACTGCACTAAGCCGACGTAGATTTTTGCCGTCTTTTTCTCCTCCTCTGTCTTTGTCGCCAACTGCTCCGCTTCCCTCACTTTCGCAGCCGCTAAGACCTCCTTCTTACCACACGTATTATACCATAAGTCAGCAGCATTCGTCGATCGAGCAGAACGGAAGCGGATCGTGGAATCGCGTTTGTTAGAGAAAGTGGAAAGGTAGTTTCTCAACTTGGTAAGAAAACGCTATAGTGATATATTAGTTAGTTTTTTTGCAATAAATACTATAAGGAAGACTTACCTGCTTCGCCTCCCCTGCATTCTTTAAGTCCGGCCACGTCCTGAGTAGCTCATTTGTTTTGCTCTTTCGCCATCCTTCCTTATCCTCATCGTCTACACCGCCGTACTCCACCGCGGCTTTATCGATCCACTCCTGCTGCTCTATTGTCCAATCCCAATCGAACCCTCTATTCTTCTTCTTCGTCTCCTCACCGACGCCAGGCGCGGAAGCTTGAGGTATCGATTCCGAGTCTGCGCCGGAAGACGAAGCGTTAGTCGTGTGTTTAGTCATAGTAGAGAGATAGGGATGGATACTGACATTCGAGGGGGGGAGGGGGGGGGGGTTATGTACTATACAAGTAGGCCACGGCCACAGAGTGTCACAAAGCCCTCTAGCGCGACGTCCAAGTCCACAAGAGCATTCGGCCTTCGACAATAAGCAGTAATTCAAATTAAAGTTATTGTGACTGTACTTACCTTCGTAATATATTATGGACATGGCAACGCCGGCCACAAATAGGAGATGAAGGCGCATATGCGTAGTTGAGCAACCAGCGCAGGTCCAAGGACTCAAAGAGCTCTGGCCAAAGATGCGTCGAGAGTTTATTGGAAGCGCTGACGTTGGCGCTAATTGCGTGAGAAGACAATGCCGATATGGAGATTCTGCAGTTTCAATGGCGGTCCGAGAAATGTCAAGCCGAGTTACCGGTCATCGCCCGCTCGAGACCACTAAATTTAGTTGTCTATGGACCCTTATCGTGTGCTCCTATGACATCATATGAAGATCTTTGGCTTTCGCAAACTGCAAAATTACAACTCACTGCGAAGGAATTTGAATTCCCCCAAAATAGCCAGTCTCACGTTTGTGAATGTACTATTATTGACGCATTTACGAGAATTATCTATGACAGGGATTAATGTAAGAAAATAATGTCCCTCAATGGATTGTGCTCAGGATGTGTCCGAACACGCTGCACATCAGTCTTCTCAATGAACGCGTGAAGAAGAAGTTGATAGCTACCTAGAAGTAGCAATCGTCCATGGCGAAGGCCACCAGCACTTCCTCACGTCGCTCACAACGTCGAACACCAGCCATCGGAGCCATCTCACCCCATCGCGTTCCATCGACCCCCTAAAAAAATGTCAGTAATATCGTCAATGTCCATCCTCCGCAGAGCCCGGTCCGAGGACGACGAGGAGTATTTCGGTCTCCCATACGTCCACGAGAGACTAACGGTCGCGCGTCGACAAGCGACTCGCCTTAAGTTGAACTCTTCGGCTTGGGCTACGACCTTGACGGCGGAGTTTCCTGGCAAGCGATGCCCCAAGGACATTCATGGTTTAATAGTGTGAGTTGATTACGTTCCGCGACAAAAAAACGGAGTCGCACATTTCGTGTTGTACTCCAGACACTCGCGCAGAACCACATCCACTTCTTATCTCCATGAATGGCAAGCTCACCTATTACTTCCAGTGTCATGTTGCGCGTTAACGCGAAGCTGGAGAGGTTGCTTGATGAACCCGATTCTCGAGCGCGTGGAGACGTTGAAGCGTTTGAACGGGTATTGGATCGGTGCCAGGCGGATTACAGATTCGCTGTCGAGACATACAAGGTGAGTAAGCTTCGTACGTGCACATAGTTATTGTACTAACTTGCCTTTAGTTGATTTCGAATGCACGGAGAACGGCGCATCGTCGTGGAATTCCAGCCCGAGATCGCGTGCGCGACGTTTTACACAAATTGTGTCTTGTGGTAGTCGCGATCGCGATCGCGATCGTCGTGTATAATGTTCTTGTGTTCTAAGATCGCTAGCTAGCCGCAGCAGATGAAATTTCTGTCACGCAATGCTTCATTGTCAAGTCGGCATTCCTTTAGTATTACAAACAGGGTGTACTATGTTCTTGCGTACTAAGATCGATACGCTATCGTGAAATATTACATTCGTACTGGACGAAGTCCATGTGCTTTAGGATCTGTGGTCGATGTCACTAAATCATTTGCAATAGTCATGTATCATGTTCTTGCGCTAAGATCGGTCTTAAATGAATCTCACTTCCAGTCTCTATGTAAATCACGTTTGCCACTAGTGAAGCCTGTCTTACATCTCTCCCATCGTGAAATGTCTGTGTTAGAGTACGTCCTCGATCGTCGAAAACAAACGCATCCTTTTTAAACGCAGTGATTAACCTGCATATTCTGTAGTCAGTGCCGTGCTAATGACGTTCACATACTGACGCCAAAGGCTTACCACTGACATACAAGCGATCTGATGACATTCTACGACAATTATAGTCACTTTCAAGTCTACGTCTCAATTACGGAATCCACGCATGAATCCACGACACCAAGGCTTTCATTACAGCGAACTAACACATATCTAGTTACATTCGTTTATCTCTATATTACTTCTTCTCCTCAGCAGCTTCAGACTCGGAGTCGGTGGCTAATGCACTCCTAAAGACATTTTCAGCACGATCACGAAAGGATTCGTGCATGGCTGCAGTGCGCAACGCATACGCATTTCGCCCTTTGTCTAGCCTGCTCACTGCATCTTTCATTACACGACTGCCCCATAAGACTGCAAACTTCTTATGAGTCCGCATGACTCTCCTTAATTCCTCCTTCAAAATCTCAACCTCTTCGGTGTGACGATCACGAGACGCTCTTTGTCTATGCCAACGAACGCACTCCACTGTCGAAAGGCTCAGATACACGTGCATCCGTATGAGATATTCGTACTTACTATCAATGCTCCAATCTTCTTGACTACAGTTTTCTGGCACTCCCGCGGACCAATACCAAGGCTCTGGACGAGTGTAATTCGTTCTTGATCTATTCGGGTCGTACATCCATTTGTCGTTCGCCCCTATATGTTGGAAGCGTAATGAGTCGCTTGGTAGCCCAGCCTGGATCATACAATCTCGCACGAAATTATATCGATCTACGGTTAGTTGGAGGTTGTCGTCGAAGGTTTTCAGCTTCGCGTTTGCTCTAGTGTGAGCCTGAGTCCCACGATTGTGTGTTGCTTTAGCTGCCCTGAACGACATCTTGTATTTGATTTGTTCCTTGATTAAAAAGATTGCGTCAGATGCCACGCCCTGCCAGATTTCCAACTCGAGCGCTACAAGCTCCTTTAGTTCGAGCTGATCGTGTAAGGAACTGTCGCATTCCGATGGAAGAGCTAATAAAGCTGTCTCAGGGACCAGTCTATCGTCATCCGGACTCGACATGAACGACGCATCGACTAGCGGCATGAACTCCGCTTGCTTCTCTCTCCATTCCAAGATATCTGAATACAATCCCGACCTCGCAGCCGTTGCTTTGTCAGATGACAGAATCTCATTGTCCAAAGGTTGACCGGCTTCTTTCCCAGCTTCTTTAGCCCATTTTTCGAACTTCTTCGTCAACTCCCATCTACCATAGATTAGCACTCGTTCTCGACATAAATAATGTAACTTACTGCTTGAGGCGAACGGAAATACCAGTGTTGACGAAAGCCGCTTTCCCTTTGAAAGATCCCTCGGAGCCCTCCTGAGCATCCCCCGTCTTGATAGAGAGTGGACTAGGTTGCTGTTCTAATTGAGACAGTCTAAACAGTATATCATCACGAGAAGGAACTTGTCATATATGAGTGACTTTAATAAAGTACAAAGCTCACGCGCTCTTACCTTTATCGCCTTTCTGCCTGAAGATACTGTGCCATTCCTCACCAACCTTCCAGGGAGCTTTGCCTATGTCCTTCGACCATTCCGCAATCAAGTCCGCGTCCGTGGCTTCAGTCTTAGCCTTGAATTCAACATTGAGCTTCTCTGTCTCTTCCAATTCCACTATCAGCCGACGACCCAGGTAATCGGCTAGTTGGGAAATTAAACATGTACCTAGTAGAGTAAGAAATGTGACGTACGCAAACGTTGAATTTTAGTCCAACACCAAAACGAGTTAAAGTCGTCGAGGGCATCGAGACGATGTCCGTGGTTCATTTCCTGAGTACTACTTCCTGTCTGATTACTTTCCGCCCAAAGCTGCTCGACCGTTTCGCCATGTGTGACACCAACGCCATCTTCGTAGTCAAGAGCGTAGAAAAACTGGCAATCTAACTTGTGAGCCAGGATATGCATCTTAGGTACCAACTCCTTTATTGAATCCAGGATTTTCTCGTAATTGGGCAGCCACTTTTGAAACCGATTGCGAACATTTTTGTCATGACGACAGGAGACATCGTACGAGAATATGATTCTCAGTTTCTTGACCGTTTCGCTTGCTTTAGCAAGAGCATAATCGACGAGATGATATCTATGGCATCGTCAGATACGAAGGAAAATGGTGAGAAATGGTCACGAACCGTTCACCGACGAACATATTGACCATTCCTGATGGCCGGAAGATCCCGTGTCGAATACAAATAACTGCAATTACGCCGGTAACTGCCAATCCTTTGTCCTTAATTGCTCGTCGCGCGTCTCCCGCGCGGAATCCACTGCATGTCGCAGGCTGAGTACTAAGTGAGTCACACTATTGCAGGTTGAGCAGAATATACTCACAGGCTTTTTGTTCTTATAAGTAGGGTCAGTTTCGACAGTTCGCACGAATTTGTTATAAGACGAGTCCTCTACGAAGATTCGCCGTCCGTTCGCCAAAGCCACATCATCAGGATCCGTTTTCTTCTCCTTGTTCTTCCGTCGTGCGTGAAAGTTTCCGTCTGCTCCGAGAAAGAGAGTATCAACGTAGCTGTGAATGGAGACCGTTGAGCTTCAGACAGCCGTGCCTACTAGATCACTCACTCTGGCACGTCCGGGTCCCGTAGATCCTCTGGTACACCAAAATCATCCTCACAATCGCCACGCATATTGAATCCCTCCTGTGGACACGCGGGACAAGTCAAAGCGATACTTGATTCCGGTAGATGGGGCAAATCGGCCTGCAAACCATAGGTGTCGCCAGATCTCTTCAGAGATTTCAAATGACTCCATACTCGTGCTATTCTGTTGTACTCCCGATAACGATCCTAAACCTATCAGTCTCATACTCTTAATGTGATGAAATTCAACTCACTGGGACATCATCAGTGAAGACATTGTTCGTAAGACGCTGGAGTGACCATATGTAATCATACGAGCTCTTCTTCGACTGCAAGATATGCACGTGTGCCTGATTTAGCATTTGAAACGTAAACACCGTCTGCGGGTTGGTTAGAGTCGCAGGAAATAGGCGAGCGCGCATGAGCTGATCCACACGATCGCCACAACCAAGACAGTCACACCACGCAACCTTTGATTTGTGGATACCATTATGGTGAACGACTGTAATCGAGGTAGACTGCCGTCCGGAAACCATGTTTTTACAGCGCTCGCCTCCATGACCTAAAAAGATCACGAGTCCTACAGATCCCAGATCTTCCTTGACAAAGAAGCCTTGATGATATTTCTGCACCCAATGGAAAGGTTCGTGTACATGAGCTTCGCAGATACACAGACGACAACAAGGGGTGAAATTTATGCATTCCTGACAACGCATGTTTGCTGTCGTGCCACGCCCGCAGGAGCAGGGCGAATCGATGTCATTGTCTGATTCCAGCTCGAACATCAAGTTCAAAAGCCTGGTTTCCTGCTCACGAAACTCTCGCAGCTCCACAGAAGCTCCCTTGGCGGTGATAAGAGTTCATATGAGTTCACTCTGTCCGAAGAGAGATAGAGACAGAGACAGACAGGGACATACTTGTTTTCTGTACCCCTTCCTTGCCTTTCCTTTTCCTTGCGGCACATTCAGCCCCTCATCCTCGTTATCTGCGTCGACATTTGCCAAAGGACCAACGCCTGATGTAGAAGCGAACCCGTCTAGTATGTGCGACGCAGCTGGACCACTGGAAGTGTCCCTAGACGGCAGGTTCTTCATTTTCCTCTCTGGTACTAATCGCCCTTTCTTCTTGTTGGCTGTTACGACCTTGACCGTTGTTCTTCGCTTCATAGACGCATGGGCGGACATATTGGCGGGGGTTTTCGATGCACTGCTGCACATGATGAGGGATCGAAGAGACAGAAGGAATGCAGCGTTCCACCAAAGATACTAGAACAATAACAGGCAACTAACCACAGAAGACCACAAAATCTACAATACTGCCCATTCTGGTAAATATTGCAATGATTAGCAAATCCTGAGATCCGATGGCTTATGTAACCACTTACCATCAACGCTTGAGCCACCCAAGTGATATCTCTCGGAAGTCCAAGAGTTGTCGATAGCGTAGACTAAATCAATGCGTAACTCAGATAATCTTGCATATAAGCGCATCGTCAAGTGCAGCATGTACCTCTCATCACTCCACACAAAATGCCCCCCAAGCAACAACCAAAGCCTACGTACACCATCAACCCCGAAACTGGTGAACCGAAACCAACATACGTTCCAGGCGGAAATGCGTTTTTGCTGGCCTTGCGCGAACACGAAGATGGACCAGTCGAGAGCCGCACGTGTAGCATATGCAAGACAGACCTGGAGCTTCGGGTTTCAATGGGTCGAAAAATCCATGAAAACTACGGACGAAGGGAATTATGGGTCAGTAATGTCATTGTCTGAATTGCAAGTCATATAGTTGACGAACAGTATAAAGTGTAAAAATTGCAGAATGCGAACATTCTTGGAACCCCCACTGGATAGGGGACGACGCGTGAATCTCATGGAGAAAGTTAAAGGGTTCTCGCTTGTGGTGGTTCCCACTCGTCCCGAAGAGCGAACAGAAGGCAATGTCAAACGCTCAGTATCACAGCGATTCACCGTAGGCGCACGCATTGCTAACGAAGGAGGATCTGTAGACATGCGAGGTGCTAAGATGAAGAGTCCCAGCCCTTCGTTGTCCTGGCCGTCATCCTCTCAAACACGCGTCCCTTCATCGGAAGATGGCCTCGAGGTTCGTCAACGTATCCACCCAGAGGACACGTCGGAATTCATTGACCTGACGTTATCGAATGACGAGGTGAATGGCAAAAGCGATAGCGAAGCGGAAGACTATGCTAGAGGATTAAGGTCTACGAGTAGGGCTTTCGGAGATGCGATATTCTTTAAAGAGGTGAGAGTCACAAACAAATATGAAGCAAAAGTCACTCATCTCCGTTATAACAGCCTTTCAAGAAACCATTAAAACACGAGTTGTTCGTCACTAACGACAGACTCCTGTTTCAAATCACGGAAGACAAAGTATTTGAGCATATGACTGAAGACATGAAAGTGGAGCTCTACAACCCGATTCACTCCACCTTCGTCAGGGCGTTTCCGTCAGACCAAGTCTTCGTATCACAAGGGATTCCTTTGATTTATCGCAAGTGCGGGCTGCAAGATTGGGAGTGCTTGGGGCTGGAAGAGCGATTGAACGACCTTCATAAACGCATCTACATGAGGTGGCCAGATAGTCAACGTCCTAAAGAAATCGACAACCGTCCGCAGGACGTAAAAGGCAAGAAGCGTGCATACAATGGTGAGTAATATGAATTAATGATATAAGCTGCGACGCTAACCATCTGCAGAACATAAGGATCATAGCATTCGCAGTCACTATAACGCTAAACGCACAAAGAAGGAATTTTAGGACGGATACGAGAATGAAGCGCGTACACGTACCTTAGGCCCAAGCGCAGAAACAAGGGACAATTGGTCCTCATTTCATGCACACAGGACTTTGTAGGACAAGAAATACATTGGTAGCGGTCTATGTTACATACATAACAATAATCTACTCTATTCTGCTAAATAACAAGGAATAATGGGTAGACGATCATGTACATCAATACAAGTCTTAACAAAAAATTCTGCAAGTCGTTCGAATATAAGATCTTTTTTTCGGTCATTACAGTCCAATACGTTTGTTTCTAAGATAATTTTGGGGCAGTTAGGCCAGTCCCTGACGATGCGAGTGAAGCTATCCAGTGCCTTATCGTCAGGCAAGTCGGACCACATATGCCTCATGCCGGATGGGGACAACTTATATTGCCCATCTGCAGTGATGCCGTTGTAGACGGACGCAAGCAATAGATGCCGCCTGCCCGCCGCTGTAGGGGACAGGCCGGATCGCGGTACGAGTTCGAAATCAATAGTCCATAAATCAAGGATAAATCCAGTCTCAAAAACGTCCCACAGCACTCCCTCTCGAATGCTTCTCGTGGATTTCACATTCTGCAAGCTGACATCTTCACCGGTGAGCCACCACTTCACTGTAGACTGTGCATCATAAGGAGGGAAAGCGCCTTGCACCGCCAAAGTGACACGAACTTCTGCCCGTTTGCCACGCTTCTTTCTATCATGAAGACGAGAGCTACCTGGTTCGGGTGTCGTGGGATGGCGACGATCGGGCAATGTGGAGTCCAGCCTTTGAATGACGGAAGCCGCGGTCTGCGGATCGATGTCTTTGCTCTGCGTGTAATCACCGTGTAGAATGTCGCGCCATTGCTTGATAGTGTATGACTGTTCACCAAACAAGCTCCCTTCCTTAATTCGGTGACGCAAGAAACGCTCGATGCGAATGTAGTTGTGGTAGTACCGAGCCACTCTATCCGGATTTGGATGAGAGAATAAAAACGGCGGGGGATGAAGATACTTCGCGGTAGTCGAGGGCTTGCATTTCGTGATCAAGCCTACGTCCGTGATGGCCTTGAGCCAGTGCCGGGCAATGGGCGGACAGTCTCGCTGACCAGGGTACATGCCGCTCGGAATAGAGAACAAAAGAGAGCCGGAAGGTGCATGCGACTGTGATGAGTCAGCACAAGGCCGTTTGGACGGCCTGGCGTTGAAGCCGCTGTCTGGCCCTGTTCGTTTCACCGACGAAGACTGCATAGGCTCTTCCGGGCTTGGTTGAGTGCGCTGAACGACGTGTGACGTCATAGTCGAAGATGGGCTTGGACCTGACGGAGGTTCAGCACGTATCGGTTCAGACTCATCTGTACGGGAGTACAGGCGCATAGCACGCAGTAGGGTCTGTCATTGCGGGATCAGGTACGATTCGACCGCAGGGAGATCGTAAATCGCCCAGATTGACAGGAATTTCGCCTATGTGAACCACTTTCCCTAACAGGCGTGGGCGATCCGTGACTAGGCACGAGGAAAGGAGGATGGGTTCCACGACGTTGAAAATCTTGGTGGACGGACTCATGGTAGACGCATGCCGAATGTACCAGACTGGAATTCCGACGCGAAATAAGTCCTGGTGAATGGTTCCACTGGAGCAGAACACGCCACGATAAGGAAGTACTTCAGTCGCACGATAGGTGGGATCGCGAAGACGAGGTCGAACATCGGTGACAAGGTTGATGAACCCTACGAGTTCCAGAATCAAACGCTGCAATTCCCGAAAGGTTGAACGAGTGCCATAAAGAGGCTCGGATACTGATTGCAATCGTTCGATGACCTTTTCTCCTAAAGTTGTAATGGTCGTCACTACCTTATAATCGGAAGCGTCCTTGAACTCAGTCGTAGTATAACGCTGAATAGCCCGAAGTTTGAAGAGAAGGAAGTACTTCAGTAGCGTATCACGAGTCGATTGTCGTACTTGGCCAGAAACTAATGTATCACCATTTATGAGCCGAAATTGTCCATTCTGCTCCCATGTTGATTCATCTAGGTTATCCCATAGGAGAGAGTCTAATGAAGTTGAATACGGGTCCACCTCTTTGAGCAGCCTTTGCAGCGCTGGAAGTTTTGGAATGCAGACATGGTGGAGGTTGGCAGACGAATAAGCCTGGGGCCATCGTGTGTAATCGTGTGGTCCCCACGTCCCGTCACCTCGAATATATATCCCATCGGATTCAATAACAGGGAACTCCGGGACGTATGTCATATTAGGAGAGGTCACCAGCCTGTCGTCGATGCGCGTGTCCCATAGAGCTAAAGCATCAAAGGATCCGACGTGAACCGATCCATCTAAGATAGATATATGAATACACGTTTGAATAACATGTTGGGAGAGTGTTTACCCTGCTGATGAGTTGGCCTAAAACGAGGAACACACGCCTGGAGATCCATTAACTCATTGCACGGAAGATGTTCGTTATCTCGCATCTCAGCTACGCTGGCAAGGTTCATGAGAACGAAAAGTCATAAGACTGCAACAGAAGACAGCTCACATGCTCCTTGTTGGTATAATTAAGCACAGAAGTTGATGAGCGACAGCTATATGGGTCTGCGAAGTCGAGCGAGCACGCCTTGCAAGTGCTGGTGAACCAAGTTGAATAGAAGTCTTAAACATAGCACGATAAGCACACCAGACGAGTGTTCAAACAAGCTGCTCACTGCTGGAAGACTACTGCTTAACGATTCTCCTACAACGGATTGAACTCGAAGGTAACCGAAGGAAGGACGGGCGCACAGCCCAAAAGCTTGCACGCAACAGTAGGCTTCACCTCGACACAAAATCGACGTGATCGCCTAGCCTAAATCGCCGGCTCAAAACCGACAATATTAGGGCTTATAGAACGTCCGATAGCAAGTCTTGAAGGAGGGAGTTGAGGGAATCGTTGGTAGAGGGAGGGACAAGGGCGACGTGAGAGATGTTATAGACGAGCCTCCATGAGGCGTACTTCTCATCACTGGCATCATGATCATTTAGGAAACTAATTAGCAGAGTTGAACTTGAATATTATCTCAGGCTGGTTTCCTAATCGAGATGCATGACGCAAAACGCCCGCTGGCATCTTTGCATACGCCAACACCTCTTTCTTCCTCCCACCATCATCTCATTCCTATACCTCAGTATTTTTTCGCTCGATGGTTTTGCACCATCTCCTTCCCAGCATCATGTCGGTTTTGAGCCGTCGTGAACTGGATGCTCGTCTTCTACTGTCAGTTGTGCGCTGACAAGTCCGATGGCCATCGATGGCCCAAGCGTACACTCGTCACCCTGCGTTCGTCACCGATGCTGTTCATGGCCAGCGGTAGCATCTGGATGGAACCGCAGCCACTGCACCCTTATTGTGGAAACATCGTTGTGGTCAGACTGTCATGACTACTTAAAGGTGAGCACATTTGTTTGCCTCCTTCGAACGTCTTTAACCTTACAGTTACTGCTCACCAGCCGTACGTCAGATACCCACACGTCTTGCTATAATGGATGCAGTCATGTTCTACAAATGTACAATGGGTCTCGGATTCTAGTAAGTCATTGCTGCTTTAAAGTCTTTCATCTACTAACAGCCAGTCCGGGCATCACATCAGCGTATCCATTTGCTCGTCGCAGATCGTATTCTGGTAGTGATGTACATGGACAGCGAGCCTTGTGGTGGTCGCATATTGCTTTGGCCGGAAGAGCCAATTCTCAAGCGCGTATGTTTTGGCGGAACAAAGGTGCTTCCGGTGAAGAGGACGGGGTTGTGCATTGATTGTGCAGTTATTGCTTTACTGATTTTCTCAATTGAAAACTTATGTGTGGCTATGCAGAGTCAGTCTACGTAAATAATGTACAATATTTTGACAAATAAATGTTTATTATCACCAATACTAGTTCGCGACGCTCTTGGGTGCTGTGGTCGTTAAGCACTCTTTGAATTCAGCTTGGGCCGTTCGAGCTAAGCGTTCGAGCAATACGGTCTCTTGTTCCCCGTGGCCACCCGTTGACCGTGGCTCTTAGGCTGCTCGGTGCGCCTATAAAGGTTTCGTGTCGACGCTAGTCCTGGCCATCTTCCCTCATTATGTTCTCTGCAGACTCTTCCGACGAAAGCGAATATAAACCTTCTGATAATGAAGTTGTCAAGACTCGCAAGTCCCGCCATCGCCATCGTAGCTTTCGTTGGACTAAACTTCATCGGAAAGAATTGAATCTCTTTCGCGAGGAATACAATCATATTCCATTCAAGTATTCCAACTCATGGATAGAGAACTGTCTCGATTGACTTTACCGGATATCTGAGCCTAGATTCAAATCACGAGTTAAGACCGTGAGTAATAATTGATTCATTGATGTCCTGCATACTCACGAGAACGCAGAAATTCATGGAATGGCTTAAGAACATGACAAAAGAAACGGAGGTCATTCCAGAGACTTTGAACAAAGATCAATCGACCCGCCTAGATACGTAAGTTTTTAACTTATCCGTTTTACACTAGACTCCATTGCTAACGTGCTTTCAGTAACCAAGACAAACTTATGCACATATTCAATGCCAACACTTTGGATCATACTGGTTTTGAGCCGCATCAATCAGGAAATACTATGCTATTTAATGCCTTAATGATGAGGACATCTTCCAATACTTTTCGCACTGTATCGTAAGTTATGGGGACTGCCTGCAATTGACAAAAGAACTTACATAGATCTACAGCTACCTTTCTGGGCATGGAGTTCGCCCTGAGATAAACGACGCGATTCAACCGCACGTTCGGAAGGAATTTTTTAGGCAACTTTATGGGGCCTGCCGACCCTGTCTAATGGGAGGTAAGTAGTTCAATAGACTGTTGAGACTAATGCTAACGTGTTGCGGTGATTAGGTCCGCCATATCTCGATTCGGTAAGCACGACAATGTCGCCGGCTTTGTCGCCAGCGCCATCGTCATCACGAAATACGGAGCAAACATGTGTCGATACCGCTGCAGAGGTAGCAGACGCGCCTGTACTCGAGAAATTGGGCTCGACGGATGATGATGTTCAGCAGGTGTGCTCGGAGTTGACAGGTGTTCACGGTCGATATCGTAGGCTCCATTTATTTTTTGGTAAAGAATGCTAAATTCACATTTCTATTATGAAGACGACGCTCAACCGAGTTTAGACAATATTGTTGGGGACAGACCTCATGGGCTACCCCGCAGCACAGGTGAAATGAATCATCTTTCGTTGCCAGCGGTTTCCGATGAAGGTGAGCCTGTGGTACGTGCACTACCACAAGGCTCAGTAGACTCTGGCATTGTCCGTCGAAGTAAAGTTGTCTTTGACCCTTCAAATAGACCACGGAAGAGGAGTCGAAGATCTTGATTTGAAATAGACAATGTACTGTATTTTGGATGATAGCAATTAGACATGCCGGTTATCCATAATTACTGAGCAACTTCCGGCCATAGTGGATGGACACCGAAGAAGTATCGCGACTCGTGACAAGCGGGAGCACGCGTACGTCACGCGTCAAACTGCGTCGCGTCTCTTCATCATCGATCACAACAACAAGGACAACCCCGAGCCTCAAGACAGCGGCGACGCACAATGAAGACTGCGATTATTTCGCAACCCACCCACCCTCTCCTCTGTTGGCATTTATAAAGGCCTCAAAGAGGTCTTTTCGTGGCTGACAGTCCCCTGGAAATGGCGGCCTTCACTCATTGGTCCCCCGGCAACCCAAGTCGCTCCAGAGCAAGGTCCTTTTCAGCGAGCTCCAGGGTCGCTTCTCCCACAAGAACCTGCCAGCCCAATTTCTCACTATTGCATCCTTCGCGAAAGCCTATATTTTTTTGATTATCGACAGACGGGAGTGTGCAAGAGCGCATGGACGAATCCTCTGATTCAAGTTTGATTTCAATTAGACACGCTGCTTATTTATAATTACTAGACAACTCCAGTCATGTCTTCTGATTAAAGTTGATTAACGTTAGACATCAAGCATTTATTTAATGAGAATTATTCACTCAAATTCCCGGCCTGTCTATATGGAATCATTTTGTCTTACTGTCTAATACTAATCACTTCACCTGCTCATCTATGCTACTGACACGGTTGCTTATTTGGAATCATTACTAAATTACGGTGTTGTCTATTTTGAATCAGCATGTCTCCATGTCTATAAGCAGGCAAATTGAATTTTTCCAACTGAAAATTCAGTGTATCCAGGGATGACTGATTGTATGACGGCTTACTCGTGGCTTTGCCTTCTAGAGCTGATGGAACAGCTTCTTGTGCAGTGGGCTATGTCTTCCTGACTTCTTCGGAGTTAACCTGACTCACTTTCTTGTTTGTTTGTGCATAAAATGAAAAGAAGCCTCATAATCGAGTCATCTAGAAGAAATCCTTCTTATCTCCTGTCAGTTCAGCTTGAGGTTTATCCGAGCCATAGTATAATGCACTGATAGATTCCTCTCTTCTTTTCCCAGAAGAATAAGGCATCAGAAAAATGCGTGCAAGAGCTTTGTATAAATGTGAACTCGGAGTGGGTGTCGCCCCTCCCCCCACCCCCCCACCCATTCAACCCTTCGCCATGAACTTTTATCACATTCTGTTGGGGCTCCACATGCTCCTATTGATTGACCATGCTGTGCTTCGAGTACGCATCGCGCGAAGACTTCCTTGGACACAAAGGAGGATATCTAGGATGCAAAAAATCGTGCTTACTTTCCATTTCCTCTCAAAATCACTGCACTGACTTTTTGCCAGCTTCACAAACAGATGCAACATCTCCTCGACTACCTGGGGGTTCCGCCAACGCCTCTTCTTCAACTTCGCAGTTATACACTCGGACCTCTTGTTCCTGAAGTATGTCTGACCACCGCGACGATGGAGAATGCCGTAGACGTCATCTATGCTTCCTTGCCGGATGCCCCGGAACGACGCTTCGTTGCCCTCGACATTGAATGGGCGAGTAACTCACCAGAGCTATATCGCGTGGACCTCATCCAACTCGCGGTTCAGCAACATGTGTTCCTCCTCCGGACTCATCTACTTAATGCTCTTCCCCCAAGATTGGAACAATTATTAGGTGATGAAACTGTATGGAAAGTGTCAGCAGGAATCGCTGGTACGACAATCCCATTTCTTCTCTCATTATGCGGCATAACTGAACTAATTGGCAGGTGATGCGACTCGCATCAGGAATAAATTTGACATTCCCGTATCCTCCTGTGTCGATTTGACAGATTGGGCGCGCTTCGTTTACCCCGATTTCTGGCCAAGAACGCCAACTTGGCTCCAGCTGCTTCTGAACCCCCGTCTCTGGTTCAAGTTTCCGCAACCGTTTATAAAGCTGGAGGAGATGGCGGGCAGGCTCCTGCAGACAAACATCGAAAAAGATGTCTTGGTCACGATGAGCAATTGGGCCGAAGTTGAGCTGTTGGCTGCTCAAGTCCATTGTAAGTTATCCTTTTCAAGTTGTCACTCAGGCTGACCATCTTCTCACTTGCATCTGCTCTATTAGATGCGGCAATCGACGCGCACAGCACGTTTGCTGTTGCTTCCGTCTTGAATCAAGATGCCTTGGCCTTACCGGTGTAACACCTGGACTGCGTCCAGTGTTTGTACGACGCCCGCCGGACACAGCAGAGGCATCCGGACGGAATCCGGGTGCATACACTGGACACCGGACAAGCAGAAAGGCTCCCGGCAGACACTCGAAGCCAAATAGCGAAGGGAAAACTGTACCTGAGCACGAGTAATAGAGCATACAAGTCACAGAGCTCACCGGCGATCACACAACGGGCAATGCGACGGGTGGACGAGCAAACGAGCGTGCGGACATGGTTGCGGACATGCGACCGGCCGGACACTTAGAGTGTGGCGGCGCGCGCGAGTGGCGTGGGAATTGGGTTGCCAATTGAGGGACGGGCACAAAGACAACGGTTCCGGGGTAGTTTGCGTGGCCGGAGTAGCCGGTTCACACGCGGTATTTACCAGGCATAGTCGCCACCTGTAACACCGTGTGAAAATAAACTACATTTTCCCTACCATCACGACGTGTGAGCGAGAGCGAGAATCTTGCGGCGGCGACGGTGTCGACGGACGGGCTCAACAGCCTCACGGATTTCCTCTGTTTTCTTTCTGTTTCTTGTCTTCGGGCTTCGACTACGGTGGCGCGCGAGACACTTATGGACGTGCAAGTGTCCCTTCCTTCTGGACTTCTCGCGAAGGCGTGCGGCGGTTGCGCACTACGAGTTTTACGGACGCGCGAGAGTTAGTCTGTTTCTTGTCTTCGGTCTTCGAGCGAGCGACGGTTGCGTGGCGCACGCAAAAGACATACTTGCGGACGACGGGGGCCGTTTAGTTATTTCACCAGTTTTCTTCGTTGTTTCTCCTCTTCTTTCTGTTTCACTACTCTATTCTTCTTCTACGGGTTTTCTACACATCCCACCCCCTTTGTACTTATTATACTTTCACCTGGAGCCCACCGCGAGGGGGTGGTTTGTTTTTGTGTAGTACCCAAAAAGGATTATTGTCACCCTTCGGGCAAAGTAGTTACAAATTTTCATTAAGAAAGAGAACATTGAAAAGGAACTTGTGACAAGACACTGAACCGGCAGTAAAGGGGTTGAAATAGTGGTCTGAAGGACTGAAAGAAAAAAGAAAAATGGATGGGATGACTGTGCAACAGCTTCGAGACTACTTTGTCAAGAAGTCTGTTGGGGAGTTGCGAGAGGAAGCACGGAGTACAAGGAATGATGTTGATGGGTTTGTGTTCGAGTTTGGAATGGATGCACCTATGGTCTTGGATTTAGGGGGGGAAAGGGAACGGAAAAGAATTGAGGAAATGGGGAAGAGGGAACTGTTGGACGAAGTGGTAGATACTCTGATGCGTATACGGGTGTGCTTGAAAAAGATAAAAGAGGGGGATCCAGAATATCTGGCGTGGGCTCAGCGCAAGCGGCAGGAAGCCCGGAATTCGAGAGACTCTCCTCAAGAAGCACAAGTACCGGAGACGGCACCACTGTTCAAGTGCGATCCGACTGCGAAGAAACCGGTAGTCGCTCCTCAAGAAGCGCAAGCACCGCAGGTCAAGTGCAAAGCAACTGCGAAGAGACCAGTAGACCCTCCTCGAGAAGCGCAAGCACCAGCGACCGCGCAGCCAACCGTACGGGAGACGACTGTAAAGAAACCGGCAAACTCTCCTCAAGAAGCGCAAGCACTAGTAATGGCGCTGCTGGTCGTACGGGAGATGACTGCGCGGAAACTGGCAGACTCTCCTCAAGAAGCGCAAGCACCGGTGATGGCACAGTTAGTCGTACCACCTGCGAAGCAACCGGTAGACTCTCCTCGAGAAGCGCAAGTACCGGGGACGGCGCAGCCAGTTGTACCACCTGCGAAGAAACCGGCAGACCCTCCTCGAGAAGCGCAAGCACCAGTGACGGCGCAACCGGTTGCACGCGAGATACCTGTGAAGAAACCCGTATGCCCTTTTCAAGAAGCGCAAACAACAGTGACGGTGCAGCCGATCTTACGGGAGACATCTACGAAGCATCCAGTAGACCCTCCTCAAGAAGCGCAAGTACTGAGGATGGCAGCGGCGCATAGAGCAGGCTCGAGTCGCATTGGACTCGGCTGCTTCTACTGCTGGCGGCAGGGACACCGCAAGCAGGACTGCGAGGACCTGCGAGCGGACATCGCGCGCGGGTTGTGCAGGCTGGGTGCGGGGTACCGAGTGGTCCGGCTGGACGGTTCGGAACTACCGTTCATGTGGGGCAAGAGTCTGTGCGAGCGAGCGCGATCGCGATTGCGAGCCGGAAACCTTGGCCTCGGTGGACATCATCGAGCTGAACAGTTGCAAGGGGCTCAGATAGTGTCCGTATGGACTGCAGTAGGCCGACGGAATGCACCAGAAGCAAAGTCGAGCAGAGCACCGGTCCAGAGCAATACAGATAGGCTGGCAGCGAGAGCGACCAAGGCATGCGAGAAGGAAATGGGTGTTCGACTTCGCGCACCAGTCTTGACGACCAACGGACATGTGGACGAAGCAGAGACGCGTTCAACAGACGCACCGGCCATCGTTCAGAGCAGTACGGGTGAGAAAGAGGAAGAGAAAGGAGATTCCGAGCTGCAAGCGCTGCGCCTTCGCGTACGGACGCTGGAAGAGACCGTCGACCAGCTGCGAAGAGAGCTAGCAGAGCAGAATCGACGAGGAGCCGGAGTGGTCAGTGTACCCAAGCAGGAAGAGGACAATGAAGAGTCTGGGTCTGATACGGCGACCGTAACCTCGAGCAGCGAGGGTAAGGCGCGCATTGATACGGAGGTCGAACGAGAAGCTGAGAAGAGAAGGCAGTCGACGACCAATGTTGACCGAACCGAGAGCGCACAAGCATACGGGCGAGCAGATTCAGCAGCAGCAACAGTCCTGGCAGTCGTGCAAGAAGCTGAGAAGAGAAGGCAGCCGGATACAAAGAGTGTGCGAGACGCGAGCGCACAAGCATACGGACGACCAGACTCAGCAACAGCAACAGATAAGGGTCTCGGGGCACAGAAACACGGCTGGCGGTCATCATTTTTCTTTGAGAACAAGAGCACGGAGGCGTCGTAAGGGGCCGGATTTTTTTTCTATCTTTATTTTTATAATTTTTAATCTCAATCTTTAACTTTCACGGCGTTTCGAGCTAAGTACACGCGTTTCACTGGAATTACGGACGGAAGCAATTCATTTCATTTCTTCTACTTCTAACTGCATATTATTATTCGTATCATATTCACATTCATCGACAAGTTTCAAGTTTCTCGGAAAAAAAAAAAAAAAAAAAAAAAAAAAAAAAAGAATCAGGATAACAGACAGACAGACAGACAGAGCGGAGTACAGTAGACAGTAGACAGTAGAATGTAATACGGAGAGAAAGAGGAAGAGGAGGAGAAACCGAGCAGGGCAAGGGCGAGACAGCGAGCAAGCGATGGCACGGACGAGCGGCAACTACGGCGGCAACTGCGCAGGCACGAGAACAAATACGGCGCGCGATCGAAGATGGCACGAAGAAAGGAGGAGGGACACGGGGCTAGAGGGAATGGAAGAGGAGTTAGGAGACAGAGACGGAAGGGGGAGACTCACAGACGACCATCGAAAAGACCGAAGTCCGGCCCAGAAATTTTCGCGATTTTCAATCAACCCACTAGAGCAAGTCAAGAACCACCACCACGCATAGCATGCACGACGGGCAGCTAGTCGATTCAAGCACGCGCACGAGAACCAAGCGAAACAGAGCATCTACCTCGCAAACCCACCTCGGAAGCAAGCCAGACAGGCAAGGCCGAGTGACCGGGAGGTCACTATTCAAAGTGGGGAGGAGGTGTAACACCTGGACTGCGTCCAGTGTTCGTACGACGCCCGCCGGACACAGCAGAGGCATCCGGACGGAATCCGGGTGCATACACTGGACACCGGACGAGCAGAAAGGCTCCCGGCCGACACTCGAAGCCAAATAGCGAAGGGAAAACTGTACCTGAGCACGAGTAATAGAGCATACAAGTCACAGAGCTCACCGGCGATCACACAACGGGCAATGCGACGGGTGGACGAGCAAACGAGCGTGCGGACATGGTTGCGGACATGCGACCGGCCGGACACTTAGAGTGTGGCGGCGCGCGCGAGTGGCGTGGGAATTGGGTTGCCAATTGAGGGACGGGCACAAAGACAACGGTTCCGGGGTAGTTTGCGTGGCCGGAGTAGCCGGTTCACACGCGGTATTTACCAGGCATAGTCGCCACCTGTAACACCGTGTGAAAATAAACTACATTTTCCCTACCATCACGACGTGTGAGCGAGAGCGAGAATCTTGCGGCGGCGACGGTGTCGACGGACGGGCTCAACAGCCTCACGGATTTCCTCTGTTTTCTTTCTGTTTCTTGTCTTCGGGCTTCGACTACGGCGGCGCACGAGTTTTACGGACGCGCAAGAGTTAGTCTGTTTCTTGTCTTCGGTCTTCGAGCGAGCGACGGTTGCGTGGCGCACGCAGAAGACATACTACGGACGGTTGACTGGAGTCCGTGCATAGGCGCGTTCTGCTGGTCGACTTAGTTCTTTCGACGGAACGACGAGTACGGGCCTCGACGGCCATCGATTTCTCTCGAGCGACGCGCGCGAAGACTCCGTCTTACGGACGACGGGGGCCGTTTAGTTATTTCACTAGTTTCCTTCGTTGTTTCTCCTCTTCTTTCTGTTTCACTACTCTATTCTTCTTCTTCGGGTTTTCTACACATCCCACCCCCTTTGTACTTATTATACTTTCACCGGATACAATAATCCATCACTTCCCAATGCTCGATATTGAGTAGGCTGAGGCCCGTTTGAATAGTGCTAACGGTGTTATCTTGTTGAGTAAATTGTTGAGTGCATGCTCTTGTCTTCAAAAGTTGCCAGGAGCATCGTGATTGTATCTATTATTGAATTGCTTCTCGTTGAATGATCATTGTAGACTGAGGTTGTCAATGGTGTTTGCTGTCGCTTTCAAGATGTCATGAAGATGAAGGTAGCTTGAAATCTCAAAACAGAGGTTCAAGTTCACTTGAGTACAGTAGTGGTAGTAGTAGTAAATCTCACTTGAGTCTGACTTGCCACCTGATGTACAGCTTCCCTCCTTACGCACTGATTTTGTCCTGAAACGCCGTTTTAAGGCCATCAGGCAGCCAGGCAACACTTCAGGCAGGCATGACAACGCTTCAACCCATTTAAGGAAGCTCCAGGACGCGCCAGCCGCCGTTAGCAATCTCTGATGTATTACACTTGAGCACTGAAATCCTGACTTGCATTCTGATGCACTGAGAGACGGCTTGCATCCTGAAACACTCCTTATTTCAGTGAGATAAGGCAATCAGTGTATTTTCAGACGAAGTAGCGACCCTTCAGACAGGTGCCAGCCAAATCAGGACGCGTCAGGACGCGTCAGTCACCGTAAGCAAAAGGAAGTTTCCCTGATGTAATGTACTACTCGGTCTGTCCTTTTCGTTCTTGACTTTACATTTACATATATACATATGTACTCCTTCATCTTGTCGACATATCATAGTACACGAATAACATACAATTAAGTTACTCAGGTGGCTGTCCCTGCTCCATCGCTCGTGCTCGTGTGAGACAGTTCAGCGCATACACTATAGCGTCCTTCTTCTTCTCTCCTTTGTCTCTTTTACAATATATACCACTTCGCCCTAATGCTCCCGATCTATCCAAATGTGACGGTATGAGTATCTTACCCGCATCTGCACCCCAAACAACCAATGCCACATCTTCCTTCAAGCTCGGGGAACACAAGTCGAGACTGCTCAGTGGCACATATTCATCGCGGACGTTGGCACTGTCCTTCGGTCGGTATGATACACGTATTTCGCACGTCGCTGTTCGTATATCCGACGCTTCTGTCGTCCACGCTATTCTGCCATCGACGTTCCGAGGTGTCTTACATCCCGTTCTGAACCTGAGGAAAATGTAATGAGTCTTAACAACCATGCCAAAGAATTCCAGCAAAACGAATGTGCTCCGATTTTCCTCATGCTTTATCGTGCAAGGGCAGATCTGCCCTCCAGGATCTTCCGCTGCCCCTTGCGTCACGACAGCCTTTCGTTTTAACGCAATCGTCCTTCTACTAACTCCTATCTGTCGTCTATAACGCGAAAGAATCGCTCTCAAGTTTCCCGGCATGCTTCCATCTAGTCTTCGCAGTGTCATCCTAGAAACTCAATTAGCTTAGACAATCGATGATCGACATCTTCTCTCACATTGAAATCACTTCTTTCGCTTCCAACGAAATAGGCGCTTGTATCCCGTTAATTGACACTAATGCTTTTCCTTTATCATTCGTCCCGATAAATTGTCCAAAGCATTTGTACAGTTTATGCGTTACGAACACATTGTGCGCACTCCTCTGCATGCGGTCAATGTATCGCTCACTTCCGACGCTCTCTGTTTCACATCGGAAATACGCCATAAATTTCCTCTGCACGTCTTCCCACTCGTTGTAATGGGTGTTGTCCAGTCGAAGCCACGTATCCCTATTGCAGTCTCATCTAATCAGTAAATTGTTCCTCGTCATTAACAACATCTTACGTATCCAGTAAATCTGTACTGTTCCATTGTACAGTCTCCTGTCGTCCTATCGCTTTCACGCTTCCATCTTCGCGTCGCGTTGCCAGTTCGTGAATGTGCCGTTCGTGTTCCGTATCCCTCCCTCGTTCCTTCTTCTTCTGCACGTGGAAGTGCAGGCTGTCTGCCTCAACCTCTTCAATCCTCGCGAACCGATCTTCGGGTATAACATACACTAACTTTCCTAGCGCTGGATGCTTCCTGCCGAGCTTTTCCGTGTCCAACTTCACGCTAGACAGCGTCGCCATACTCCTATGCCTGTATTCCCCCTCCTCTCTAACAATGAACGCTTGCAGAACACTCCACTACAATAAAACTTTAAAAATGACCTTCTCTCCTAGTCCTGCTAACACACCTGTTGCTTGTTGCTGAAGTCAACGACCGTCACATCCGTCTCTCCAACTTCTATAACAATTCCTCGACGTCCCAAGTTCTTCCCTATGCATACTTGAACATGATCTCCTTGTCGAAATACGCGTCGAACTTCTTCCATATTCACATCGTACACCGTCTCGCCTGAATCACCCTTCCCGGCTACTTTAATCTGCAGTACGTCCTCCTTCATTGTCGTAACCCGTCCTTCGATTCCTCGCAAATTTCCCTTCATCACTGTCACCTCATCGCGCACACGAACGAATTCTCGATTCGTTTCCCGGACAGTGTCAATACCTGCTAATGTAAACAGCTCCAACTCCTTCGCATTTGGCTTACAATGTTTCAGTAAATGAAGCCCCGTTACTTTCATGCATCATAACCCATTCAAAAGGTAATGTTCTTCGTTATCTATCGTCCATGACCCACGCTCCTCCCCGGGCTGCAGACGTTTCCCATCGAATCCCGTCCATCCTTCCGTTAGTTCTCGCGAGAACAGCACTTGCGGGGCTCGCTCCGTTCTTGTCTTCCCTCTTCCTCGCTTTCTAGTCCTTTCCCACAGCCGAGGAACTACCTCAAACTCCACGACGTCTGAATCGTCTTCCGCGCGTCGTACTCGTACTATGTCTCCCATGAACTTGCCCCGCCTCAGTCTCGCCCAGGAGCCCGATTGGAACCTTATCAACTTATCAGTGTTCCCGTTCAAGCTCTGTTTCAAAACCTCTCCGTCGTCGTCCGGAACACGGTCAATTCGTCGGTGAACATAAGCTGTCTCCACACTTGAAACGCACAATCTCACTATCGCGATTGGCACTATTGATTTTGCGCACTCCACGTATACTCGTCCCTTGAACCACGGTATAGCAACTGCTCTCATACCATCCGGTAATAGCTCATTCATCCGCTCCGCTGTGTTTGCCTCTTTACCGCCCTGTAAAACGTTTCTCAGCTTTCCGTTCTATACCACTTCAAGGTAATGCTCTACATACTCGCACGGGCACTATCCAGTATCCTACATCATCTAAATCCTCATTAACCTGTCGCTGCCTCATCCGCAACTTCTCATATAACGCCGCAAGTTCATGTGCTTCTTCTTCATTCACCGTCTGCAGAGTTCGACCCAAGTACGCATCATCATAGTCCACAGGTCGCAGACCATCTTGCTTGTCATCTTGCACAATGAACGCATCTGAATTTCATGCATCAGTTTCACGCTCTCACATACTGCTGACATTGAATCTCTGACCTTCGTCATCCTCGTCGTCGTCGTCGTCTTCGTCTTCATAAACTTCCGCCTCTAAATCCAAAAACCTTCTCACTTTCTCGTACGCATTGACATCCGCACTCATAACGTCTCTTACACGCACGCTATTAACTCCTCAGCATGATATACAATGTCCTTGCATCTCATTTCTTACTTGCGCTTCTGCTTCAGGAACCTCGTTCAGTGGAAAGAAAGGAACATTACGTCACACAAATGCGGAAGCAAAAACCAACTTCTGACCCGTGTAACTTTCTATCCAAATAAGAATCCACCACTGGCACTACTACTAGTACATAGTACATCAGGGAAACTACTTTCTGCTGAAAGTGACTTAAGTGTTACTTAAACGTCCTGAGAGACTGAAGTCTTAAATAAGGCAAGCTTCACTTATTCATGCATGTCCTCCCATTATTCAGGACAAGTTGGCTGAAATAAGTGCGGGCTGGCTTAAATAAGGAAAGATGGCTGAATCAGTGCTCTAAGTGTTTCAGGCATTCAGCACCCCAGTGCTCCAGTGTATCATCCTTTAATTACAGCAGTAGACAAGTGTTGTAAGACAAATTGCAGTGCTCAAGAGTCTAAGTGCATAAGAACGATCCAAGTATTTCATTGCATCAGAAATATATAAGACAACATTATTTAGCTATCAGTGCCTCAGTGTTCAAGTACATCAGTCATCTACGCAAGACTAAGCATAGCAGTCGCTATGAAGGGATCCCCCACGACATTACCGTGAACCTCTGCCGTGACGGGCAGTGGCAGGTCACACTTCGCTGCCGTACCTTCAATTCTGCATGTTCTTTGGCGGACCAGTAGAAACGAAGGCTGCTCTGCGAGTCGATGGTAATATAATATTGAGCGCACGGACAGAAACGAAAAGAAGAGGCTCACCAGTGATCGATTTGCCCTTAGAAGTCTACGCAGTCCGTAGCCGAATCCCATTTTGAAGCGTCGTCCTCCTCATGATCACCATCTCCACCTAAATCCTTGTCCTCGCCCTCGCCCTCGCCTTCGCCCTCGTCCTCGTCCTCGCCTTCGCCCTCGTCCTCGTCCTCGCCCTCGTCCTCGCCCTCGCCCTTGTCCTCGTCCTCGCCCTCGTCCTCAATCTTCTCAACGCCCTCGTCCTCGTCCTCGCCCTCGCCCTCGCCCTCAATCTTCTCAACGCCCTCGTCCCCGCTCTCGCTCAGGTCGTCGTCGCCCTTAGCATTAGCATGTTCGTCCTCTGCATCACCTTCCATCTCGCTTCTATGTTCAGCCCCCTCACGCTCTTCGCCCTTATCGTCGGTTCCGTCTTCCCAATTATCAGCGCCTTCGTCATACGCTTTCTCGCAGGTCGAATCTGCATCTACACCGTCAAAATACAAGGAAAAGTCCCTGCCAGTGATACCCGATCCAACAAGTTCGGTGTTCTTTCTCGTGTCGATATCTGTACTGGCATCGTAAGCTAGGAGGCGGGATCGAACCTTTTCCCAGTTTGATTCAGTGAAAAGAGGGATTCGACAACAAGTTAACATAGTCGTCCGTATGAGGCTGCCACAGAGCGCTAGTGAAATACCACTCAGCGCCGCCAAGTTCTTCTTTGATATTTTGCAACCGAGCCACCTGTTTATCAATGGCAACCTTGACCTATCCATGAGAAGATCAGCGGATAAGGACAATATAAGTACTGAAAAAATAGATACCGCTGTTGCCGCAAGGGCGAGGGCACCGATAGGCTTTCCTATGGTGTTTCTGTCCAGTATTTTATGCCGACCCATGGCCAAGACAATGTGTACGGACAACACTGAGACCACAAGGTCAGAGCAGAACAGTCCTTGCTTCTGTACATTTAGGGTCAATGCATGGACACAAAACGCGACAATAAACACTCTTTTACTTACCCTCTCCATACTATACCAGCTTTCCCATAGAAACGGTTCGGCTTTCTTCTTGTCAACTAGCGTCTGCAACGTCTTCACAATTGCTTCGTTTTGCATTGACTTTAATTGTTCGCCGCTGATAAAACTGGCAACTGATTGCTCAGCTTTCTCAAAAAGTTTCTTGCGCCAGCTATCAGAGCATCTCTGGGCCGCCTGAAATACGAGGATTGCATCTCAATTTGGTAAAGGTAACTTGAGAATAAGTAAAAATGACTCAACTAGAGAACAGATATCAGCGAACTGAGTTTCGTAACTAAGTTCCACAGAATCAAACACTTTCCCCCACAGTGAGCTGATGAGCTTATTGTCCGGGGTTTGCCATGGTGTGACGGATTTTCCAACTGCGCGAAATAGTGAAGGTAATAGAATATGAGTCCAACCTGCCTGAGTACCGGGAGGGAGACACTGGTTCGTCGCCCTTTTCCTGCCTGGCACGCGAGATCCTTCCCTTCCTTCATTTCGATCCTTGTCCTCAAGTCCCACTGATGTCTGCATATAAGTAAATCAACAAAATATGTCATAGAAATGAATTTGATTCGACAAACTGAGCTAGTAGTCCGAGAGACTTTGCGATGACCAGGATAAGCCCCAGTCACTAACACTTCGGGTCCGGGAGTGCAGGATACTCTCGTCATTGCAAGCGACTGTGTTCGGGGTGCTAACGACATGTTTCGACCACCAGACTATTAAGAAAAGAAGGTGAATGCTCACATTTAGAGTGTATCAATCGACTCTCACTTACTTCATTATCAGCCACAAGCGACTGCCTCTTGCGATTAGAGGTAGCGGATCCAATCTCCGGCTGCAACACGTCAGAAAGCTGTTATCCAAGGCAAGTGAGCAGATCGAAAAGAAGCACTTACCGTCGTATCGGCCTCAGGCCGATAAGGAATATCAGAGGGGTTCCTCTTCTTACTCAAGTCCTTTCCGCCTGATCAGATACGAACTTAAAATGCCGGTTACCATAGAATTGACACTTACTGTGGCACCGGCCGGTGTGTCCATGTCAGTCAACAATGACTTCTTGATCTTGACAGTTTTATTAGCCAATTGAAATGGCTGAAAATAAGTAAACATAAAATAAGGAATTCATTGCACATCAAGGTAGAAGAATTACCACATTAACCTGAGAGTCGGTGTCTGGTGGCGACTTCCTCTTTCCGTTCTTTGTGACTGTGATTTCCTATTCATATGCACCCATTAGCGATCGACTCAAAGTGAAGAAGGAAACGAATAGTTGCCACAGGAGAGCACCGGAAGTGAGCCTAGGGTGCATCGACACTCACACATACCTGTACACGGGGTTCCAAGGCTAGTGATTGCACCTTACAACCATAAATAAGGGGGGAACGAGAGAAGTTGAAATAAGATAGACTTACCGGTGCGCTAAGCTGCGAATTAGCAGTTCTCTTGTTTGCATCCTATCAAAATACCAATTCAGTAAGCAATGAAGGAAGGATGTACCATGAAGATCACTGTCTGGTACTCACCTGTCCACCTGGTTTTATCTTGGGTTCTTATCCTCGAGTACGGGAAGGGATTGCTCAGTAGATTGAAAAATGTAAATGATATGACGTCGCTTACCGTTGAAACCTGCGACCCGGAAAGAGTGTCATGCAATAACTTCCTTTTCTTCGAGTTGACGTTGCTGCTACCTCCATCCTGTTCATGACACGGCAGTTGGCAGATAAATAATAACGAAGGAATATGAACAAACAGTCATGGAGTAACTGACATGAATCGAACAGTAATCAGTCGGACTCACACAAGCTTGAGCCGGCCTTGTTAGCCTCTTCGGATCGCTTCCACCCTATAAACAAGTTATTCAGACTGCACTTGCCATTCTAATGCTCCATCAACTCACTGCATTTGATTCCGAATCGACAAGATGTGCCTTCTGTTGTACGCTGATTGTGCTATTTTTTACACCATGATAGCTTGTAAGGGTTATTGTTTCTCCTTCATCCTCCCAGGGACTTAAGTTTTCATCATCTGGCAATGGGATGGTGTGTCTGGTGTAGCTTTGCGTCAGCAAGACTCATAATACAGTGGTAGCAAAGACAAGAGCGTCCGAGTCAATGTTGCAGGTGAAGGACTTCCAAGTTGGGTCTCGGCCCGGGAGTGTCACGCCGGTCACTGGCACTGCCAGTGCATCCGCTGCCAGTGGCAGGCTCATTAGTCGTAATCTAGTACTAGTCGGGATGATGTTTAATAATTGAGTCTAAATCAAGCTTCGCACTCACTATTACATCGACTTGACAGTACCAGATACTGATTCAGACGCAATGCAAGATTCAAACTTCAAACTCACAAATTGATCCTTTCTGAGACTGGCAACTCAAGACCTCCACCCTCTTCACCGATGAAAGTGGAATCATCTGTGTTGCGAAGCGCCCTGACAGGGCGTTTTGTCTTGTCGTTCCGCCTTGACGAGCGGGCGAGTCTATTATGTCCGTTTCTTCACCAGAAAGACTCTCGTTCGGTCCTGCAGGAGCGTGAAAGAATGCGTCGCTGGGAGTGGCGGCAGACCTGGACATCTTTGCGGTCTGCACACGTGTGCGAAATGGAAGTTCACCTTTGGAATCTTCCTTCCTAGCCTTTTTTGCAGGCTTCCTGTTTGGCTCATCCATACTCGCTGCTTCGCATGAACGTGAGTCACAGTGTTCAACCTCCAAGCTTTGAGATCATCTGAAAATGTATAGGCAATGTTACTCACGAATATCCAAGTCTTCGTTGTGTCCATCTTCACAACCCGATACGTCTTTAACATCGTTCTTCGAGCCTGTTTATGCTAGTTCAAATCTGTGTCATCACTGATCTAAAGTTGAAGACTTACTACTAGCTTCGCCTTTTGGCTTTCTACGTCCACGTTTGCCAGTGAGTTTGGGCACTGTTGAGCCCATCTGGGTGCGTGTCTCAAGAGCCTTCGACAAGTTGTTTTCAAGCTCTACGGTCTCTAGCATCGCTGCTTCTTGGTTCTCTGCTGCAGTCACCTTCTTGCGAACCTTGTCAGCTGCCTCTTGTTCTTTTGCTGCCCGTTTTTGCTCCGCAGCGAGTTTTTTCCTCTCTTTCGCAACCGCGACTTGCTGGGCCGCAGCTCTGCGGAAAGCTGCCCGCTCTTCCTTCTGCTTTTCCTTCTCTTCCTTCTCCTTCAATGCCTCATCCCGCCTTTCTGCCTGCCGTACTTTCTTTTTCTCTTTTTCTTCCTTCTCCCGCAATATCTCCTCCTGTGTTCGTCTTGTTCTGAGCTGTTCAACTACTGCTCCGGGGTGCTGATCGCTGTTCTTAGCCCTTGTCTGTCTTCGAGTTGACATTTTGTGCAGTGTTTTGAGTCTTGTATGAGGATAAGATGGATCGAAGGTGCAAGTTCAAGATCAGGGAGGCGGGGGCGTCTATCTTAGACAAGTTGAAAATTTACGCCCACTACTGCTATGACTAATTTTAACTCCGAGTCAGGTTCACTCAGGCTCACTGGCAGCCTCAGGCTGAGGCTCAGGTGTGAGACCCAAAGACCCAAGACGTGTACTAGTACTTCTACTGAGGCTACATTCAAGTTGATGCCAGCGACACGGAAAAAGCATGATCCCTTTCATTTTCCACCAACTATTCGATGCACCTTGCCCGGCTGTAGTAGGACGTTCAAGAGTCAATCTGGAAGAACAAGACATGAATATTCAGCTCATCCGACGTCATTCATGGCAAGTTCTACTGCCAGTGGTAGTGGTCATGACTATGATTCTTCACCCATTCCAAGTCGACCCACACGAGCTCCAACTTTTCAAGTTCTCCCTAGGTTGTCTGAACTTCCAACAGAAAGTCATCTTGAGAGTGGCTCTGACTCCTACGATTACGATATCTCCATGCTTACACAAGATATCTCGATGCTCAGTATAGTAGGCCGAGACGAACTGCTTCGAGACCTACTAGTAGGCGGACCTGATTCTCAGTCACATTCTGTCATTGGAAGTGATGACCGTAGCGCGTCCTCTGAAGACTTGGACTTAGACATTGGAGATCATGAGGAGAGCGGGGATAACTTGAAGGTGTATCACAGATACTTGAATGGTGCGTGCCATGTTTATTGTCCTCGGTTTACTGTAGTACTCTGACACCAGACACCGTGCAGCCACTCCATGCGATGCAGAAGGAACCTTCTTAAAAGACGAAGAACCCCCCGTTCCTCGAAACAAACCTACATCAAATGATTGGTTTCCCTATTCGTGCCGAGCAGATTTCGAGCTCGCAGATTTTCTCTATCGAGAAGAGCAAATGTCTGCTGGTAACATAACGAAGCTTCTTGGAATCATGAAGGCATATCAGCTAATCCACCTCGCGGATAATGCGAAATCTGGCGGATATTCTGATTTCGACGCGACAGAGCCTGACGAGGACTCGGATTTGGATATTACTAGTACGCTGCTCGATGGAGATGCACAGAAGTTGTACAATGTCATTGACGCTACGAGAGTTGGTGATGTGCCTTGGAAATCCTTCAGTAACTTCTATACGAATGACAATGGCCAAAAGGCAACAAACGAGAACTCCGAGTCATGGAAGAGGAAAGAGTATGATGTATGGTATCGGGATCCTTTGGAAGTGATCCGTAATTTGGTGGATAATCCGGCTTTGGAAAGCGAATTCGACTGTGTTCCATTTCGTGAATATCAGCCAAAGGAGGACTCTGATGCCAGTGACAACAAAGAACGAGTGTTCAGAAATTACATGTCCGGAAATTTTGCTTGGGAACAGGCTGTAGGTCATGACTCATGAACTCGCAGGAAACATACTGATTATCCTTGACTTAGAATAAGATCTACGCCGAAGATAAAGCAGTCCATGGATCTATGTTTGTCCCGGTAATCTTAGGGAGCGACAAGACAACAGTCTCTGTCGGAACTGGAAACAACGAATACTATCCGTTATATCTCTCCATCGGGAATATATCTAACAAGGCCCGGCGGTCACAGAAATTGAATACAGTCCAGCTTATAGCATTTCTAGCAATACCAAAGAGTGTGTACCATACCATAATATTTGATTAGTTCTGACACATTTTGCAGCTGAGCGGCAATACGAAAAGTCGGATGAATTCCGCCGCTTTCGACATCAAGTCTTTCATTCATCTATATCGAGAATCTTGAGACCACTGAAGAGCGCAATGTCCATGAACAAAGAGCGAACCATTCTCCGGTGCCCTGATGGTCACTTTCGTAGGTCGATTCTCGGACTCGGCTCGTATATAGCCGATTATCCGGAACAGGTGAGTCTATGCGCAATATGCACAGGATGGTGCTGCAAGTAAGTACCGTCCTTCCCCAACATCGCATCCGAGCCCGAGAAAATGGCTTAATGTGTCTTTATAGATGCACAGCACCTCACAAGAACCTAGATAATCCGGAATTCTTTACAAATCCTCGAACAAAAGAGCTGCACGAACGATTGATAGAACAAGTCGATGATAACAGCATAAGTAGAGCAACAATTCGTAAAGAGTATGGGTTCCACCAAGATATTGTGGTAAGGGTTCCGAATTCTCCATTGGATGTGCACTTACCACAACGATAACCCGTAGCCCTTCACCAATGACTTCCCGCGTGCAGATATATGCGATCTCATTTCTCCGGACCTTCTGCACCAAATCATCAAAGGCGTGTTCAAGGATCATCTTGTCGAGTGGATATGCCAGAGCTTGACCACAACAGAGCTGGATATTGTGGATAAAAGGTGCTATTCTCTTACAAGTAGAATAATATGAGTCTCAGTGCTAACTTTCGCATAGAATCAGAGTCGCTGCTCCTTTTCCTGGTCTTCGCAGATTTCCCGAAGGTCGAGGCTTCAAGCAATGGACAGGTAATGATTCAAAGGCACTTATGAAAGTATATGGTCTTTTCATCTCGTTCGACGCGGTGGTTTGCTGATATTTGATGCAATCCGCTTAGGTATATCTTCCGGCTATTGTGGGCATTGTGCACGATGATATAATTCACGCATTGAGTGCATTTCTGGACTTCTGTTACCTTGTGCGTCGGTACACGATAACAGCCTCGACTCTTGATCAGATCAAAGCCTCTCTGGATCACTTTCATCAATATCGGCAAATATTCATAGCGAAGGGCATCCGGGATAACTTTTCGCTGCCACGACAACATGCCATGACCCATTATCCTACAATGATCCCTCTCTTTGCTGCACCTAGCGGGTTGTGTTCATCTATAACAGAAAACAAACACATCTACGCGGTCAAGCAGACATGGCGACGTTCAAACAAAAATGATCCTTTGGGTCAGATGATTACAGCAAACCAACGACTCAGCAAACTTATTGTGTCGAGGGCAGACTTCAAAAGGCGTGGACTGCTGGACGATACGCTGGCTGAGGCTACGTGGAAAGCCTTGCGAGACGTTTTGCGGAAAAATATATCAGAGACGGTCACGGATGACACTGAGAGGACCCGTAATCAAAGAGAGGAAATGCAACATCATGGCGTACTATTTGTAGGTGCAGCCAATGATACAGAGGACTTCTTCGATGATATTGCGGCCAATCAAGAGCCAAATGAAATTGCAGATCTGGACGATTCGGAAGGTTTAGCGGATGGGCCACAGCGTGGTGCGGTTCATGGCAGAGGATTTGCTGAATGCCAGTTCCACTTGGGTGGCAGAAATGACCCTTTGAGCTTAATGCTAATGGCTTCGAGACAGCGTCAGTAACACGTCTTTCTGATGCTGCACATCTAACTTCCTTGTTGTCGTCCACACAGAGTCCAGCAAGGTGTACCCTAAACAGCTCAGCGCTCTTGCGGCAAAAAAAGGCCATCCAGAGCTCCGACAGCTCCGACAACTCATAAAAAAGTACTTATTCAACAAGTACGAAAGGTGCAACCACAACTCCGATTCAGAGTGCTCTGCTGGCATGGCCGAATCGGACTACAACAGATTTGAACACTTTGAACTGGATATGAGCAATGACTTTTCAGTTTTCCATTCGGCCACCGCTTTCTTTGCCTACCGTGGTGAATCGATTCCCATAGAAACAAGCAATGAGGGAAGTGATTAGGTCTAGCCCCTCTTGGCGTGGAAAACCTCGACGAGATGCAGTTCTTGTTCGAGTTAGCTCCGGCAAAAAGGGATTTGCAGGAATGAGAGTTGCCCGTGTTATGCTTCTATTTTCCTTCACCGACAAAGTGGAACGTCATGAATGTGCTCTCGTCCAGTTTTACAAATGCGTTGGAGACTCGCCTGACCCAAAAACAAGTATGTGGATAGTCGAACCAGAGTACGAGTTCACGACCCCTACCTCTCAATCTGTCGCAAGTGGTCCTCAACAGAGTGCCAGTGGCAGAGCCACCTACCGCTCTAAGAGTTCGAAGTTTACCGTGATAGCTCTAGGGGATATCTTTCGGTTAGCTCACCTCCTTGGGGTCCCGAAGGGTGATGAATCTCCTCCGAAATCATTGGAACCGGAAGGCTCCTTGGACTTTTACGATAAGTTTTATGTTAACAGATTCGCTGATATGCACATGCATGAAACATTATACGAAGCCAGATAACTTGAATAGAGTTAAATCCTATTTCTAGGCGTTAGCATGCCTGTGAGTATGTTGGCATATATGACTATATAATTTGTACCTTGAGAGAGCACGGCAAGGGCATGTCAAATATGATTTCAATGATTAGTATTCAAGTTGTGATGAGGTCATGGCGGTGTACCCTCCAAAATCCGAACTTGAAGTTATCCTTGACGAGGAGTCGGCGTTAGAAAACACTGGCAGTGGCACGCCGAGTCCGACTCCGAGTCGGGTTGGCACAGTACCACTGGCAGTGGCACCATGACTAATTTGATTTGATGTATTATTCCATTATAGTGACCGCAGGCCCTTAAGTAGGGCCTATCATGATGATGGCGCACTTAGAATACATTGTAATTTAACACTACTGTAACTTGAATGTAATTGTAGAACTTGAAAGCGCAGAATAATTTTAACAAACAAGAAAAAGTGCAAAGGGTATGATCAGATTGAGATATGCCGAATGACGGTATTGTGAGGCGAAGTGTTGCTTGAAGGACTCTCAGAGGGGAGTGCATACAGTTACAGGAATTGTTCAAGTGTTGATACAATATGTTGGTGATGGTTTTTATACAGTGCTCCGAGTCCGAGTCGATGGGGGGAACCGCTTTCGAGAATCCGAGAATCCGAGTCGGAGGCGTTCCGAGTGTATACTATTAGTAAATAAACTGATAGTACTAGTCGTAGTAAAAAATGGGCCGAGCTTTCAAATTGCCGGCACTCCGAGTCAGGCTCAGGCTCACGCAATTCCGGAACTTGAACACAGTGCCCTTCCTTTGAGCGGGAGAGAGAGAAAAAGCGAGGAATAAGTAGAAAAAGCCGGGTTCATTGAGTCGCGATGGCCGGGAACAGGTGGGGAAAGTGTTGTCCTTGATGTAGTGCAGGACTAGGTCATGCCTGGTACCCTTGCCCAGGGTTGATCTCAATGTGAAGGGTTTATTTTTGAGTGACGTTTGGAGTGCTCCGAGTCGGCGGGTGTCTGCGTACACACTGGCAATCGACACTGGCACGTGAAGAGATAATGGGAGACCGGATCCGGAACTTGGCAATTGAAACAGAGAGGAGAGTCAGTGCACAATATGCGGGCCAAGTGAGTATTGAGTGGTGTGTATCCCGTCCGGAGTTGTGTGATGATCACACACTCGTTCCGGCTCCGATCCTTGCAGATTCTGCGAACGTGGCCTTTGTATTATGTTTATAATACTTATAGTGAATGTTTGGCACTATGTGCCTGACCCATAACCCTCCCGATAAATTAGAATTAACCATTCTTTCTGAAACTTGTATGCCTTATATCAATTTGAAACAAGCTCCGATTGCCGTGAAACTTTGTACAACGTAAGAATCATATATAAAGAGTCATTTGAAGCTATTAACACACATACATAGTATGTGTATATGCATATGAGAGAGGAACAATAATTGCATGCACTCCGAAAATAGTTAGTGTGCTAGAGCTATATATAGCCCCCGCGTAGCTATTCTAAGCTCATATTATTGTTCTCCTTGTTGTTCTGTACCATTTCGACTATTTATACATGCCTTTACGTGCAGTAGAAGTGCTGTAAACAGAAATAACATTTAAATAAAAGAATAATTTGTAACAATATGAAAAATGCGTATTTTGGCGCCGTCAAAGCCCGTTTCAGCTCTTCTAGTACGTCCCATTGGTATCCCATCAAAAATTGCATTCCGGAGGTATTATAATGTGGTGCAATGAGCCCTATTTGATTAGCATTATAAATAGAACATGTTAAGCTGTTCTATACATGTTCCCAGCTAGTATTAACATATTTAGCTATGTAATTCATCTTTAATGTGCTTCCACTAATATATTATGATTTTCGTGCATTTTATTTGCTGCTGGTTGGCCCAGGGGAAGCCTGCATATATGCAGGGGCAAATAAATATAATTATCTATTTTATGATGATTTTTACCGCTTTTGGAAGGGCCCAGTGGGGCCCAGAGCACCCTGGTAGCCTAATATGGTCGCCCAGAAGCGTAGTTCCCACGCTAGGGCAAAGCGGCAGTGCCCAGGATTATTTTCTGATTTTTTGGCTATTTTTGCGCTATTTTTAAAGGCCTGTAGGGCCTGCAAAGGCTAATTTGAATTTATTCCCACGACTCACTCTAAAGCGGTAGCAGGCACCAAGTGATCTGGACCTCAGGGTCCTGGACCCTGGTGTGCCTCATATCTCAAAATGGGCAGAAATTATGAAATTCTAATTTATGACAGCATACTGTCAATCAGTAGTGCCTGAAAGCTATAATTAACCCAAAAAAGCGGTGGGTATGCAATTGCATTATCTATTATTCAGTAGTATATTCCCAATTGGTATAGCAGGCCTAGTATTTCCTCAGGTGTGCATTTACTTCATCAGCTTCAGCAAGGCTGTAATTTCATTCAATCAGTCACACAGCATTTGCTGTAGCTGATGCAATAACTGTTCTACAGCAACGCTGACCTTCATTCAATGAAATGGCTGGCAGCAGTGGCCCGGTTGTGCTTTGGGTGTGTGGATGACTTGAAGGCCAGGCGACTTTCCTTATATGTCTCACTGGCAGTGCTGTGGCGGCGTGTCTACTACACGCAGACATACTACTTACTCAGCCTACTAGTAGTAGCCTGGTCTGGGTACGTTACGAAAATAGCTAATACTAGTACCGCAGCCACTCAGGCTGCAACTACTCTATAAAGTATGACTTGAAGAAGCTTCAATGCCAGGTCCTCGCCCTTTGCCCTCCTCGTCCTCGCTCATTCATCTGAAAAGTAGTATGTCCTTTCCTCCCGTGTCACTATCCTTCCCGCATTCAACTATTGTCTGCTCTCCCATTCCCCTTATTATTACTGACTGTCTCTTGCAGCTTTTATTCACAATACGATGAATCCGGGCAACCAAGACCGGATGAAGCGTCCGAGTCGTCCCGGCGGCTCACTGGCACAGCAAGTCAATGCCAGCCTCAGGCTGCCAAGTGGCAGCTCTTTGAATTTGGAAGTGAGTTATGTCTTGGGCGTCTTATACTACAATTTCAAATTTGTTATCTCACATCCAACTTGGACTTGAAGTCATCGCCGGTGGGCCGGGCTCAGGTACTAGTATGTACTGCTGTTTAATTGAAATTTTCACCATGCTGAATGTCACCGATCCCCCATTTACCTCAATTAGCCATTTAGAAGGCCAGTGGCGACACTGAACTCCGAGTCGAGTTTTTATACCTGTCAGTATTATATCGGGATTCGGTCCAACCCTCCTCTAGTTGGCAGATCGAACCATGATCGGCGGCGAAAAGAGGACCATCAACATCGGGGAAAAGAAAAGTTCTTGAACGTCCTCGACAACGACTGCCCTCTGATCGGGCAATGGCCCGTTTTGCTACCTATATGTGAAGACGCTTTTGATCGCTTTCACGTCAGGCATACCGTGACATGCATAGATATATGCAAGATTGGATATCATAAAGACGGGAAGGGGGAAGACGGGAGGTCAGATCCTGTTGTCGTGTGGATTGGAGTAATACCGTCCGAGTTGGAGGTGCTTATGCCCTCCGACTACGAGAGGCCTGTTGGTGATGTTTATTGTGAATGCGCCGACGAGATTAGAAGCTCCATTCGCAAGCGCTGGACATTCAAGTTATCAGGGCGGTTCGAGGTAGAATTTCGCGAGGCCATAGAATTTCGTCTTGTCGACACCGACGAACAAGCTGATCATGATGCAGACCCCCTGGTCTATATGGCTATAAACCAAATCCCACCTGAGACGTATGTCCCTGTACCTGATGTTGAACGACCGAATCCCGAACCTCAACCGAACGCTGCACCTCTCAGGGAAGTGGATGACGAAGTTTGGGGTCAGCTCGTCCTCATGCTGCCACCCGTTCCTGACCCCTCACAATCTGATCTGGGATCATTCATGCAACGGATGTTGCACAAGGTCCAGACCACTGTCTCACACGCTATATCGGTGCAACCAGGCGTTGCTGTCAGCCCCCGAGGAAAGCGATCGTACGGAACTCTGGGACTTGTTGTGCAGATTCCAGTTCAGTCGGAAGGACAGGAAGCCAGGCTTCTATCGCACTTCATAACGTGTCGTCATGTATTGCTTCCAGACACCATCTCACATATCGACAATAGAGTCGAGAACGCCACCGCCTACAACTTGAAACGCGTGCAAATTGCACCTACGATCCACTACGATTATGTTTACAAATCGTACCTGAGTTCGGTGGAGGAGGAACTTCTAGAGAGAAATTGTTACGCCATGCACAGACCCGGGTTGACTACGTACAGGCTATAGCAGACGTGCAACAAGTAAGGAGCGAACTGAACAACTTCAAAACTCAGCTTCAGACATGGCATGCGGATACTAGTGACAACTCAAACACCCTGGTCATCGGCGCAGTAGTCTATTCGCCTTCACCAAGGCGCGAGAACTACCGAAGCATGTACGACCGCGATATTGCTGTCGTCCAGCTGTGCCATACCGTAATGGCTAACACAGTGGTCCCATACTATAACGTTTTGAACTTCGGTATCTACGCGCAGGACAACACTATTTTGAACAGGATACGAACATTTTTCAATGAGCAACATGAGTTATATCCCGAAAATAACTCGTTGCCTATCAGGGCCGATATCATCCCGAGCGCTGAGATGAATGTTTCGATCCCCAGTTATAAAAGCTGGTGCTTCCACCGGTGTGACAGTCGGCATGGCCAACCCTATGGAGGCAATCTCCTTCGTCCGCGTCAATGTGTGCTATCGCAACAACCGTCCCACATACATTCTCACGTATGACCAACACCTGTACTGGACCGTGTATTCGCCGCTATCGGACGTCTTCTCGACAGCAGGTGATTCTGGAGCTGTCGTCGCTGACTTACGAGGACGGTGGGGAGGTCTCGTCGCATCTGGGGTCGGGGTTGATGAAGATTGACTCGACATAACATATACAATCCCTGCTTTCGCAATCCTCGAGCAACTCTATAATGAGGCTGAATTCCCCAGAATTATAATACCTCAGGCTCAGGCTGACACTGACCCGGACTTGGACCCGCAGCCTTGAAGTTGACAGCGAGAGCAAGTCCGAATCGACGTTGCCTATCTATTTTTTCCCCTTCACTTGTCCATCTCTCCACTAGCATACTGGTTTTGTTGGTTTTATTGCGTGCCCTTACTTAGTAGTTGCAAATTGTGATACAAAAATATCATGATGTTCCAAAGCTGTTACAACTTCAATCTTGCAGATCAAACCTTGAAATGGGTAAAGTTCTAGTTCAAGTAGAGCTCCAATTGTTGAACGTAAAGTCAGATTGGGCATAGTGACTTATAACGTGAACTTGAAGGCATCTAAATCGTACTCAGCCTAAGTAGTATCACAGCCTCCTGAGTGATTGCCAGTGCTATCTTCGACCCGGAGTCGCAACTCCGACTCGGAGTCGGAGTCACTGGACTCCGAGTCGTCACTGGCACTCCCAGGCACTCCCAGCCTCTGAGGCTCAGGCTGCCACTGAGTGCCGGCGTGGCAACTTGAACACTACTAATATAAGAGCGCCGCCAGTGTCTTCCACTGGCACCCCCACCCTCTCAGGCTTCCCACTATCAGTTGGTAACAATGTCAGATGTCGTGCAACTTGAATTTGACGTATGCCCTTCTTTCAAAGTTCATATATTGCTATCCGTATTTACCTGTTGCTCTCAACTCGAAGGCAAAGATAGTACCACTCCGACGCGATGCCACTGGCAGTGACGGCGCACAGGCTGACTCCCACTCACTGGCAGGATGGCAGTCGGAAATTTACAAACTAATATACAATGTGTGTTTTGTACTATGCCACAAGAATTGTTTGGTGGCCTCTTACTAAGTTATACTGACATTCTGCCTTTCGCTTCTGCTCAAGCTTTCCAACCTTACTCCTGACAAGAGAGACTTCATCCAACAATTGATGCAGCCAAACTTACCGACTAGTAGCAACAACAATTCAAACGCCGAACTTGAAGTAAAATGTCTTGATTTTCTTTTAATCTGCCATGATGTTGATGTGTTCCCCCTTCTTACTTGTTTCAACACTGCCTGACATCAAGATAACGTTTGTTTACGATGGCAAAAAAGTTAACAACCGAGTATGTCCTGTTCTCATTCTCCCTGTTCCATCTCTATCTCACTGGCAAGCAGGATTCTGCCAATGCTGCGGTTGCCTCGCCAGTTCGCGAAACGCAATTGTCAAAGATTGATGACAGCGTAAACGTATGTCGTGCTACTTTTGTTTGTTATCATGCATAATGAATTCTCATCGTCTCATCTAAAGACGTCCAATGCGCCTCCAGTAGACAGTAAGCAGAAGTTGCCGCCACGAGTGACACAAGAGACGTCCTCGGGAGTGAAACAACTCAGCCTGAGTTCCGGTATCGCTACAAGCAAGGAAGACTCTCAGGCTACCGATACTGCGGTGGCCGCGCCAGTTCGCGAAACGCAATTGTCGAAGATTGGTGACATCGTAGATGTATGTCGTGCTATGTCATTTGCTTTTTCCCCAGCCATGCTGATTTGTTACCGTTTCCCCTTCTGCCTCCATTAGACGTTCAATGGACCCCCAGTACATGGTGTATGGCCGGTACCTCTACCGCCGCCACTGGCAGTGACACAGAAGACAATCCCGGATACGACCCTTCTCACAGACAGTTCTAATATCATATCATTGGAAGCGAAAAAACCTGTGAAGACTCGGAGGATTTGGGATCTGAAGGATCATCTCAATTATTACTGGGGATGTCCGACCAACGCTGTTCCTGTCGGGCGTAGTGGATTTTTTGTGGGACGCCAGGGGAACATTCCGGGACCGCATAAGCGCGAGAAAGCGATGAAGCACATAAACGTCCTTGACAACAACTGCCCTCTGATCGGGCAATGGCCCGTTTTGCTACCTATATTTGAAGACGCTTTTGATCGCTTTCACGTCAGGCATACCGTGACATGCATAGATATATGCAAGATTGGATATCATAAAGACGGGAAGGGGGAAGACGGGAGGTCAGATCCTGTTGTCGTGTGGATTGGAGTAATACCGTCCGAGTTGGAGGTGCTTATGCCCTCCGACTACGAGAGGCCTGTTGGTGATGTTTATTGTGAATGCGCCGACGCGATTAGAAGCTCCATTCGCAAGCGCTGGACATTATCAGGGCGGTTCGAGGTAGAATTTCGCGAGGCCATTCCTCAGTCCTGTTCCGCAAGTGGGGTGGTACCAACCCCTAATCCCCTGGACGACGGAAAACCTCTCGAACACGAACAACTACCTGGCCCCGTACCAGCACCTGGACAATCACATGTAGTCGATGGCCTTGCCGCTCCCGCGTCTGGGTTCGGAAGTCTCGGCCAAGAAACGGAGGACCCGACAGAGAATGTTCCCTTACCTCGTTTTCGACCACTGGCATCTGAATCCAAAATTCCGTTCAGCCCGGCTCTCGTCCTTCCGCCCAATAAAATATTGATTGGAGACCCCAGTAAACCCAGATCTCCTGAATCTATAATTAATTCTCTAGAGGCATACACTTCAACCCTTCGAGGAACAAGCATAGGAGTTAGTGGTCAGGACACTTTCAGTACATGGGGTCCCATCATCAAACTTCAAGGGAGCAACAAACTGTTCAGTTTGATCAGTCGTCATGCTGTCGTTTCCGACTCTAATTGGATTATAATTGATGAACGTGTCGACGCCTTTGGAACCCGCCGAAATGACAACTCGGAGGACCAGGGTTCAGCAGATGATGAGAATCGGATGTCAGTTGACGAGGTCGAGACACCAGAACCCGTGGTACCAATCATCGAGGACAAGCAGTATCTAGTCCATATTCTACCTGATGCCCGCGTCATCAGTATCCGAGAAGCATTGGAGAAAGCGTGGAATATGTTTTCAAAAGAGTATAGCGAACTCAAAGCTGTTGAATGCTATCGGGCTCTGGCGTTGATCTCGCAGAATTTAATAGCAGATGATAGCGAACGCATCGCAGTCCCAAATATCCCTAATTATTCTCCTTATGGTGGAATGACAATCAATATTTCCGAAGAAAGGAGAAAGGTCCGTCAGCTCTCCGAATCTATCAGTAATGCATTAGAGGGCTGTAACCGAATCCATAAGAAGATTGAAAATTACGTCCTCACCGAACCTACTAATGGGACTCGCGCTGGGACCATTGGCTATGTTGTCTATTCGCATCCAGACGGGGTTACCTGTGCCGAGATTGGGCATGAATTCGGTTTCTATTCTGAGTTTGCCCTCGTGAAGCTGCTCCACAAGAAAGTCAACGAAACGAACTTTCAGTGTAATGTCATTCACTTCGGGCAGCATCCTGAGACCAACATCGAGTATATTCGGTCGGCCTATGGAAAAGCAAAGGTTCCGTACCCTACGAATGAACGTCTCGAGATCAAGTCAGGGTATATCGAAAGGTCGGTTCAATTCAATCAAGAGATTGCGGTGATAAAGGCTGGTGCTGCCACCGGTGTAACAGTTGGAGAAGCGAACCCGATAGAGTCTGCGATCTACGCAGTCATTAGTAGGACACTCGGCGGCAGCCCGACGCCACTGCCAACGTTGAAACAAAGGGATGTACGGTTTGTCTGGAATATACCTTCAAAATACTACTACAGTTTCGCAAAAAGTGGTGATTCTGGTTCTCTGATTGCTACCTTGGATGGCAAATGGGGCGGAATAATTACCGAAACTTGTGTCAAGGGTCTTCGACGTTGGACGAGGGCTGATCTCGGCGATTTCACCTATGCGCTCCCAGCATTCGCTATTGATGACATGCTTACCTTTGCCAATTTTCCGCGGATCGTTGTACCAACGACACGCAAGGACTGACTCTGAACAATGTATCTTTACTTTGTTAATCTGTCTTTCTTCCGCATTCCTCCACTACTATTCTTACTAGTTTCATGCTTTTCTGCTTTTGTTGTGTGTTGTTGTACGCTAGTACTAATGGAATATCTGTTGCGAACTTGAGCATTGAGCCTGAACGACTCTAGTATAGTGATATTCCTACTACTAGTACTACTAGGTTCAAGTTAGCCTCACTGCTCTATTTCAAGTTCAAGTTTGCCTAGTACTACGGTCCGATATGGACTCCGAGTCGGAGTCGTCACGCCACATCATCATGATCATCACAGTACTATACTACTACTAGTAGTATAAGAACGGTGTCCTGTCTTCAAATCTTGCCTCTCCACTCTCAGGTTTCCTATCAGTGGATAAGAATGTCGAAGTCCGACTTCAGTCTGAATTTTAAAGTATGTCCTTCTTTCTTGTATCGCTGTACTGGTATTGACTTGTTATTCCCCCACTTCACCCCGACACTATTATCTTTATTCTGGAAGGTCATTGTTGCACTAGAGCGCAGTGACACTCGCATAATATTTGATGTATGTCTTGTTGTCTCAGGCTTATGCAATTTTTGTGTAGTGCCGGTGGCTTCAAGTTCTTATTAGGTTTTACTGATATTCTATCTTTCTCTCTTCTCAACTTGAAGCTGTCCAACATTCCTGCTCAACGGAGAGCCGCTACTACGGAACAATTGTTACGGTTACATTACGATCCTAACAACAAGGCAAAGGTCAAAGTACGATTCACTAATTTATTCTTATCTGTCATGTTGAGTTGACCCCTCTCCATCTGCCTCAACATTGCATCACCAAGATAACGTTTGTTTACGATGGCAAAAAAGTTAACAACCGAGTATGTCCTGTTCTCATTCTCCCTGTTCCACGCTGATTTGTCTCTTTCCCCCATCTCTATCTCACTGGCAAGCAGGATTCTGCCGATGCTGCGGTTGCCTCGCCAGTTCGCGAAACGCAATTGTCAAAGATTGATGACAGCGTAAACGTATGTCGTGCTACTTTTGTTTGTTATCATGCATAATGAATTCTCATCGTCTCATCTAAAGACGTCCAATGCGCCTCCAGTAGACAGTAAGCAGAAGTTGCCGCCACGAGTGACACAAGAGACGTCCTCGGGAGTGAAACAACTCAGCCTGAGTTCCGGTATCGCTACAAGCAAGGAAGACTCTCAGGCTACCGATACTGCGGTGGCCGCGCCAGTTCGCGAAACACAATTGTCGAAGATTGGTGACATCGTAGATGTATGTCGTGCTATGTCATTTGCTTTTTCCCCAGCCATGCTGATTTGTTACCGTTTCCCCTTCTGCCTCCATTAGACGTTCAATGGACCCCCAGTACATGGTGTATGGCCGGTACCTCTACCGCCGCCACTGGCAGTGACACAGAAGACAATCCCGGATACGACCCTTCTCACAGACAGTTCTAATATCATATCATTGGAAGCGAAAAAACCTGTGAAGACTCGGAGGATTTGGGATCTGAAGGATCATCTCAATTATTACTGGGGATGTCCGACCAACGCTGTTCCTGTCGGGCGTAGTGGATTTTTTGTGGGACGCCAGGGGAACATTCCGGGACCGCATAAGCGCGAGAAAGCGATGAAGCACATAAACGTCCTTGACAACAACTGCCCTCTGATCGGGCAATGGCCCGTTTTGCTACCTATATTTGAAGACGCTTTTGATCGCTTTCACGTCAGGCATACCGTGACATGCATAGATATATGCAAGATTGGATATCATAAAGACGGGAAGGGGGAAGACGGGAGGTCAGATCCTGTTGTCGTGTGGATTGGAGTAATACCGTCCGAGTTGGAGGTGCTTATGCCCTCCGACTACGAGAGGCCTGTTGGTGATGTTTATTGTGAATGCGCCGACGCGATTAGAAGCTCCATTCGCAAGCGCTGGACATTATCAGGGCGGTTCGAGGTAGAATTTCGCGAGGCCATTCCTCAGTCCTGTTCCGCAAGTGGGGTGGTACCAACCCCTAATCCCCTGGACGACGGAAAACCTCTCGAACACGAACAACTACCTGGCCCCGTACCAGCACCTGGACAATCACATGTAGTCGATGGCCTTGCCGCTCCCGCGTCTGGGTTCGGAAGTCTCGGCCAAGAAACCAAGGACCCGACAGAGAACGTTTCCTTACCTTGTTTTCGACCACTGGCACCTGATACCATAATTCCGGACAGCACGGCTCTCGTCCTTCCGCCCGATAAACTATTGATTGGAGACCCCAGTAAACCCAGATCTCCTGAATCTATAATTAAGTCTCTAGAGGCATACACTTCAACCCTTCGAGGAACAAGCATAGGAGTTAGTGGTCAGGACACTTTCAGTACATGGGGTCCCATCATCAAATTTCAGGGGTTGGATAAACTGTTCAGTTTGATTAACGGACATGCTATATTTTCCGCCTCTAGTGAAACTACCATCAACGAACTAGTGGACGCCGTTGAAAACCCAGCTGACGAGGACCAGCGTGTATCAGACGTCGAGGACAAGCGTGAACTATATCTAGTCCATATTCTACCTGATGCCTACCGTTCCTTTATCGACAACGAATTCTGTCGAGCGTTAAATGAGCTTGGAAGACAAAGGCAGAGATGCAAAGAACGACTTGACAAACTGGAATTGATCTCGAAGGATTTACAAGCAGATGGTAGCGGAAGCATCGCAGTCCCAAGCGCTAAGTATGCTCCTTATGGTGGAATGACAATCAACATTTCCCAAGAAATCGAAATAGCCTCTGCGCTCTCCAAATCTACCACTAAAGCAATGGGGGACTATCGCGAAATCCATCGGAAGGTTTACGAAAATTTCAACCTACTCGAACCTAATGGGACTCGCGCTGGGACCATTGGCTATGTTGGCTATTCGCATTCAGGCTCGCAGACCTGTGCCGAGATTGGGCATGAATTCGGTTTCAATTCTGAGTTTGCCCTCGTGCAGCTGTTTGACAAGAAAGTCAACGAAACGAACTTTCAGTGTAATGTCATTCACTTCGGGCAGCATCCTGAGACCAACATCGAGTGTATTCGGTCGGCCTATGGAAAAGCAAAGGTTCCGTACCCTACGAATGAACGTCTCGAAATCAAGTCAGGGTATATCGAAAGGTCGGATCAATTCAATCATGAGATTGCGGTGTTAAAGGCTGGTGCTACCACTGGTGTAACAGTTGGATATGCGAACCCGATGGAGTCTGCGATCTACGCAGTCATAAATAGGACACTCGGCGGCAACCCGACGAATCCGCCACTGGCAAAGTTGAAAAAAGGAGCTGCACGCCTTGTCTGGAATATACCTTCAAAATACGACTACTGTTTCGCAAAAAGTGGTGATTCTGGTTCTCTGATTGCTACCTTGGACGGCAAATGGGGCGGAATAATTACCGAAACTTGTGTCAAGGGTCTTCAAGTTAGCACAGGTGCTGACAACGGCGATTTCACCTACGCGCTCCCAGCATTCGCTATTGATGAGATGCTTACCTATGCCAAATTTCCGCCGATCGTTGTACCAACGACACGCAAGGACTGACTCTGAACAATGTATCTTTACTTTGTTAATCTGTCTTTCTTCCGCATTCCTCCACTACTATTCTTACTAGTTTCATGCTTTTCTGCTTTTGTTGTGTGTTGTTGTACGCTAGTACTAATGGAATATCTGTTGCGAACTTGAGTATTGAGCCTGAACGACTCTTGTAGTAGCACTACTATTCTTAGTAGCAGTTTCAAACTGAGTCACTGGCACGCCACCACTCAGATAGTAGTAGCCTGCCAGTGAGTACTCTACGTAGTACTACTACTCGCTTCAAGAAGAGGACACTCAGCCTGAGGCTGACACTAGTACTACTACTACTACTAGTAGTAGTAGTACTACTTCTAAATCTGCAACTCTGCTGCCTGAAATGTTAAACTCGAACTTCGAACCCTCAGGCTCTCGCCACCGCTGTGACTGGCTCCTGACGACGCGATCCAGGAGCCTGAGTCCCACCTGCAGTTGTGGTCATTGTGTCTGGCGCTGCGGCCTTACTACTAACAGTGTCACACCTGTATCGTCGTCTCTGGCAGCTGGCACTCAAGCACACCGGTATCAGGAGTTAGGTCAAGAACTTGAAGAACAACAAGAAGTCTCGGACGACCCAGGTTGCTCGCACCAGTACCATACTACTCATACTACACTGGCACAGGACCGAGGTAGACCCACGCGGGTTGACTCCAGACGTACTCGCAGCCCGAGACGTAGCCTGAGGTCTTCCGAGGTTCCAAACAACATCATGCAATTCCAGAAACAGCATGATGCCACGCATTGTACTCGCAGCAGTGGTATCTCAAAGTCGCTGAATCAGTGGGACCAATTGCATCGACACCAACCAACATCGCGGCGAACTTCTTATAGGAAGGACTTGACGCCATCCCACTCGGCTCCTCCAAGTCAACGATCTGACAGCGCCGGGGGAGGGCGAGCTCAGTCTATGAGTCTCTTAGACAGCCCGAGGGGTAAGGCGATGGAGGCGCAAAATGGTCCGGTGGAATATACTCTTGATAATGTGGAAGGCCCAAGAAAGGAACCTGTCTGGGGGGTCAAAGCTGAGATCAACGAGTCAAAGTCGGCTCCTTCAGGTATTAACTTATCTCAATTGATATCTATGGATAATTGCTTATTAGCGCAAATTATAAGCCTTTATCGCTATGGCAACTCTTAAACAAGATATAATTCGGCAAAAGGATATACACAGGTGTCTATCTTCCGGAACGAATGAACACGACGAGGCCATGCAAAATAGTTGTGATTTAAGTGTATTGGATCCTGCTAGGACGGGAGAGCAAGGAGGGCAAGAGACAGGACAGGATGCATCAGTTGTGCAGACGGAAGACGAGGATCTTCGTGCAGAGGTAGCCGCTCTGAGAAACGAGGTGACGGAAATGAAGAAGGCATACCATGCAAAGTTTCAAGAACTCACGAGACTTAGTGAATCCTTCAGTAAACAGGAGAAGCTCGTCGAAGAGGTTTTTGAAACTGTCGATCTATTATGTGAAAGTGTTGATGGGGTATGTAATGGTCATACTTCTTAACATTGATTCTAAACGTCTGACAGTCTTCATCTAGAATCAAGTGGCGAAGGATGGGGTGACCTTGAGGTCTTTCCTGGAGGACCTTCAACGCTATGTTGTTCACGGCTCGTTTTTCCTCCTTCCCTTTGAGAAGTCTGAGAGGGAAGCTTGCCTTCAGTTCCGAGGCCAGCGAAAGATAGAATGGATGAGCTTCAACCTTCAGATGAAACATATTTTTGTGAACTATCATAAAACTCTTCATGGCGAAGGAAATTCTCTCCATCTGATTCAATCGAGGTCCCCATTGGGAGAAAGTCTATATCCGATGGACGAAAGAACGCGCTTTCGAGAAAGAGGACCTCTGCCCAGTCTGCGAGAGCAGAAGTACTGTCTGAATTACACTGACAACAAACTCGAGCTTCCCATATTTAAGTCTGGGATATTCTATTTCTTCATCCCCTTGTTCCTAGCCCATTACGTTGCGTATAGGAACCACATCGAACTTCTGGACGAGATGATTCACGTGTTCCGCAACCGCATTGAACTGCACGAGAGGGAAGGAGGACGGGCAGGAGGATCACACGATTACCAGACGCCGGCGCAAAAAGCGTGTATTATTTTTACCAGCAACGAGGATATCTATCCGGATGGGTATGATCGATGGCCATCTGTGGGGGCGATTGATTTGAACCGTTTACTGATATTGGTGAAACGCGACCTATCGGCACGGGAGGTGAACAGCAAAAATATCGATGTCAAACTTCAAGAGGCAATTGCTGTTTTCCAAGGCAGCGATATGCTTGCGTCCAAGGACTTACAGAAGGAATTGGAACCAACTGTAGCGCCCTTTCGCCAGCAACGTATGGCTGCATTCGAGGGGCACCGTAAACGATTGGATCGAAGTATGGATTCGACAAATCTACGAAAGCAAGGACCTGAAGTTCATTCATCTGGCTACATACGTGACCATCGCAAGCGTGCCCTTCCGGATCACACAGATGTTATGGATGATCCTCAGAGGAAACGTCCCCGCAACTCTGACAATGAAGTGGTCCCTCCCGAACCCCAGACATTGAACTTCTATTCTTCGGCTTTGAATAAGGCGGAAAATACCCAGAGAGCTCTAATTCATGGATATACGACAGTGAAAAGATGGCTCGCGATAGTTACCAATGATGAAATCTTCAAGCACGTCGTGAACAAGAAATCTGTTATGGGCAAAGCACTGAATGCGATCGCACATGAGCGAGAGTGGAGTGTCGAGAAGATTTATGAATCCGCTACAAGGCTGTCAAGTCTGTTCGCTTCAGATGCCGAGGAATCCGACGGGACACCCCTCTCAGAAACCGAGAAAGCAAAGTTCACAGACGCGTTTCGGGAGGTGGTCGCAGGTGTTTATGAGGTCAGCGGTGATCTTTTGGGTCCTGACTTACCACCTCCACCAAATAATAATGGGCAGTTGAGAATTGCGGCTTTCATCTCACGCGCGAGGGCTTGGACAGAGCCCGAAGAAAAACAGTTGAAATCGATAGTGGGATGTGCTGAATTTGATCATTTGAACATGGCGTAGTATGTAGCAGGGAAATTTGAACGTGTCGGATAGTATCGGGTTTTCAGAATGAGATAGACTGTAACTTGAACCAGATGTACGATCATGATTGCAACTGCCCATAGTACTGTAGCCCTTCCTATACATTTTCACATAGTACATATTGCTTTTTACTTTGTATACCACTAGTGCTAGTTATAGTTTGGTGAACACCCAGGGAATGGGTGTGCTGGATAGCATGAGCAACACCTGTCATACTATAATGATGATGATGATGAACGAGCCTGAGCTTGAAGTCTCAATACATACACAGTAGTAGTAGTAGTTGGCAGTAATGAGTGGCGGCTTCGACTTCTATACTGAATCTGCTGATGAACTTATCTTGTACTTGCCATTTTACTTAAACTGTGCACGCTCGTGCTTAAATCTCACTTGAGCCTGGCTTGGCGCCTGATGTACAACTTCCCTCCTTATGCACTGATTTCGTCCTGAAACACCGTGTTCTAAGGCCATCAGGCAGCCAGGCAACGCTTCAGGTAGGCATGGCATCGCTTCATCCCATTTAAGGAAGCTTCAGGACGCGCCAGGACGCGCCAGTCGCCGTAAGCAGACGGAAGTTTCCCTGATGTAGTAGTATGTCTCACGCTTTCAATCTCGGGCAACGCCCCGTTCAGCGCGTGTAGCCCCCATTTCGCTCTTTTTCTTGCACGTCCATCATTGTATAGTAGCGCACACACATTGTCCTTTCGCTGATCAGTCGCTCATGTCGTTATAGTTCCATCTGCGTCCCCTCCATTGTAATGTAATATGATAAATGATAAAAAATGCCTTATACACGGGATAAAACAGTTACTTTTACAATGATAGCTCTCTTCTCCCGTTGCGCCGTATGTCCTGTGTCGATGAGCGGTAATGTCCGCAAATCAATGATGTGAATGGATAACACAAATAGCATTGCATGGATGAACCAATTCACGTAGTTGCTTCTCTGTATGAAATCAGTCAGTATGCTTTATTTCGGCTTGCACTTCCCACTGACCTTGTGAAAACAGGGTCCCATTTCGCCTTCGTTTCCCGGTCCAGGCGTTCCAGACGCTTGTCCTCCTGCCTTAGATACTCGCTCGGATGCTTCGTAAACAACGTAGGCTCGAATTCTCTCAAGAGCCTGATCGTGTCCGCTCCGGAGCTCCGTGACAATGCGACATAGGCATTGAAGGAGGTCAAGCCTCCCGACGGTGGCCAGCCGATGTCCACAAGGACATTGTTCATGGTTTGTCCTTGTGCGCGGAAATCTGTCAAGGAATATGCAAGTGTCATGGGGAGAGACGTCCGCGTCACCTTCACCTTCCGCCCATTCACATGCACATTTTCGCATACGTCACGGGATGTCTTACCCTACAATCACTGACTACGCTCAAGGGTTTCCTCTCTTGCAATTGCGCGCTCCCATTCTATTACTTCCTTTTTCTGCTCAAATTTACAAATCTCCCTTGCTACATCCAGAGGGAGTAAGGGATTTGCCGGCGCAGCTCGGCCTGTTTCTAGTCGATGGAAATGCGAGAGTTATATATTATTGCAATTCGGATCGAGAGGCGAGATGGTTGAGAAATTGCGCATTCGCACAGGCTAACTTGAATAAGTGACTTGCATACTCGCACAATCGGCATCAACTCTCTCTTCCAGCATCCACAGAGCTGTTACCTCAACCCCCGGGCTGCTTGTAGTGGGTCTGGAAGTGTCTCGTCCCTGAGCTCTCGTCGACAATTGCCCGGCCAGAGAAGCGTTAAACGTACTGAAACTCGTCAAATGCCAATATGACTTGCAACTAAGCACTTCACACAAGATAATGCGCAGTGACCGGGATACGATGCCCGGCACAAACAGTAAAGAATGGATGATGCAGGGACTGAGATGCTGGTGCACCACCATTTGGCACGAGTTTTAGAGGTATGAGGTCACTTGCTCTAGAGCACCGTTTCGTGAGTCCATGCCCTCTTGCTCCTTATCGCCATGTCCTCGATATCTTCGACAAGAAACGCTGATCAAAAACCTTCCTTGTCGCAGTTCCAGTATCAATATCTGGGGGAATCGTCAGCATCGGTGATGGACACAACTGTTCGGCCGGAAGTAGCGCTGAGGCGTGTCAATAAGGCGTGTTGTTCATGCAGGTACGCGTGGGCTGCATATTCTTCTTCGCAACTCAACATTCGTATCTTCAAAGACGAGATAAGATCAGGTGTGACGGTACAAGGCCTTGTTCAGGTATGCTTCTGTACTTGACAAGTATCTCATTGCTGATTTCTGCCACATCTTCCAAGGTTGTCTCAAAAAGGGACTCGCACCAGAGAAATGCATAGACGGGTGCTTTCAGTGTCGACGAGCACGCACAAGATGCGACGGAGCACATCCTTGCTTGACCTGCGTCGAACTTCAAATTGATTGTACAGAGGAGACCGCTTCTCCTTCGTACAACCGAGCCGATGTACATGTAAAGGCGGAAGGGAACACCAGGAAGCTTAAATCAACGGACAGAGCGAAGCTTGCCTGTTTTGCCTGCAGACGGTGTGTAGCACTCACATTATCTCAAGACAATATTTGTAACCAATTCTCAGCGATAACAAGAAATGCGATGATGAACGTCCTTGTAAACGATGCAAGACAAGGTCAGAAGAGTGCGTGCATATCGAAAGGGGCCCGAAGGTTGTGAAAACGCGGTGCAAAAGATGCAGAGAAGAGAACCAGAAGGTGATTCCTGTCGAAGCCCTCGTGGCGTTGTCACAGTTCATTAATATCGGATACTTTAATACAGTGTGAAGACCGTAGACCGTGTAAAAACTGTGAGGATGCCGGCGAGTATTGCTCTGATATCCCACGGAAAGGACGCGGATACGGACAAAGAGTGAAGGCCGCGTGTATGCACTGCAGACGGGACAAAATCCAATGTGAGACCGAACGTCCTTGTCGAGGCTGTGTCCGGCGAGGTCTACAATGCCTTGACAGGACCTGCGCCTGTGCGGAGAAAGGGAGAGGCCACGAATGTTCTATATGTCGAGCACAACGAGCACAGGGTGAATCAAGCATACACAATTGTGCGTCCGTCTGTAAATGAAGGTGATGAATCAATGTTAACGTCCTGTTTCCTTCAGACCTTGCACCGTCTGGTCAACCCGACTTTCCGAATCCCACAGAGCCGGCACTATTGTCACAGCCTCAAGCTTCTTTGCCAGTGGACCACAAACCCAGCTTTCCTCCTCAGAATGCGACAGCTTCTCAGCCTCAGTCGTCGTCAAGCAGTAGCTTACTGGAAGCTCTAACTAGCCTACCCGTTGGGTCTTTCCCTCCCAACACCACATCCGCACAATCCAATCCCGGTGCATTGCCCAGATATAACGCAAGCGCAAGCGTCACAAGAAATCTGCTTCCGAGTTATGGACCAATCTCCGGTGTTCGTAATGATCCTTACTCAGAAAGCACCGGTACAATGCCTTTCTATAATCAGATGTCCATGCCAATTTCTGCAATGGATCTTCAGCGGTCATTCACGGCGGGTTCACGAGACTTACAACAGCTGTATATGCCAATGATCGATCCTAACATCGAGAGATCAAGCCAGACTTAATTTTTCATTTATTGCTTCATCCACTCTATTCCAGTGCACTCATTTATGTCTTACAGTATAATAGACCCACTTCATTCCAATAAAATTCTAACGACCGATACAAATCTATGTATTCCCTATAAGACAGTGCGATAATGTGAAGTGAGTGTGTAAGAATAAAGATGCAACTTTTCGGGCGGAATGACCAGATTACTCCCGGTTAGGGGTGTGCTTGACGGTATATGCAATATGCGTTTAAATCGTAATACGATATGCTGATATACAATGCCGAAAGCAGGAACCCCGGATGCATGAAGAAAACGGAACGAGAGTGGTGGTACAGTATGTTTACACGAGAGGAAACTTCTGGCAACGTCGGGACTTTTTTATGCGTTAGGAATATACAATGATAAGCCGTCAAGGCTGGGTCTAAGCGGGCTCCACCCAGAGTAAGCAAGGGTTTGTGAATGTGTATCTATCATGAGAGGTCGTTGCGGGTATCGAGGCATTTGGGCTGTCGGTCCGTTGCAACATACAGCTTTACTGGTAAACGGCGACGTAGTTGACTTTCCACTTCGCGAGCTCGTAGTTCGTCGGATCGGCTACCAAAGCAGAGCATGAACCGGAGCAACCATCGCCGTTGAAGGAAGCTCCGGCCCAGTCGCCGCACAGGGTGATATCGAACACCATCTGCAGATTGTTGAAGTGGCTGCCGACGTTGCAGGTAGATGCGCTCCAGAATGCGTTGGGCGAGCCCCAAGTGGTCGGGTCCGGGAACTTGCTTTCGATGTCCTGAGGGATCGAAGAGCGATCGAAGTGCCAGATCGAAACGCCGGTGGAGTCGACAAGCGTCGCGTACACACCACCAGCGAGTTCGTTGAAACCATGACCGTATGTTGTGGTAGAGCTCTCAAGGAACGCACACCCGTTGTTGTTCGATGGACCAGATGCACACTGTGTTCCGAGCACCTTGGACGTGAAAGCCTGGACCTTGCCCGTCGCATTGTTGACGAAATGCGCGGCAGGAGAAGTGTCAAGTGTGCAGCCAGTCGAAGTGTGGAGAGTGTACTGGTTGACGGTGTTCAAGTTGACGCCCTCAATGATATCGATCTCACCACCCGAAGGCCAGTTAGGGCCCACCATCCACCAAGCCGGCCAGACTGAACATCCGTGAGGCATCGAATAGATGTCGGCAATGAAAAGGCCACTGTCGTAAGACTTCGTAGACTGGATACGAACGGATTTGCGGTTCTGGCCATCGCTGAGCTTGGTCGTGTCATCCACACCCATGACAGCAGTGCCATCGCTCTGAACGAAGGCAAGGTTGGATGAGGTCGCTTCGTCCTGTGACACGAAGTCCACAAGACCATTTGTCGGATCGCTCTGGGTGAAGAAAGTCCATCCACTGGGATACACGTTAGAATCGCCCTATGCTCAAATGTGGTGTATCACTCACTCGAAGAATGAATCTCCTTGATGCAAGTCGGTTAACGTGAACGATTTGGCACGCTTGGTAGCCCCGAACTCCCTGCTGTGCATCCTTTGTCTTAGAAAATCGGCGCCGTGTGCGCTGCCAGCCAGGGCAGCCAGAGGCAAAGAGGCGAAGGTTAAAACGGAGAAACGCATAATATCTAGTGTCGTTGATGTTCCTTCGTGATGTTACTGGGTAGGCGGAGTCCTGTAGTTCGGAGAAGGTGTAATAAAAAGAGGCAGGGACTGCAAACGGCGCAGGAGCAAGAAAAGAAAGGCAGGGAGAAAAGAAGGTGGTGGATAGAAGACAAAACTCGTTGACCTTTTATGCGTCCTCTGGGCCCAAAAGTCGCGGTGGTCTACAGGTCGGTGGCAGGCCCTGGCGCTTGTGGCCTTATTGTTCGGTCCCTAGACACCCCTAACCACTTTGTGGCTATGTCGCCACAGTTACGCGACGCCGGCCATCGGCTGTCACTTTCTTCTCAAAAGGAGTCTGGTTTCATGCATCCTATTTTCCCAGACGTTTAGGAGCAGTTAGGATTCTTGGGAACCGCCGGAATTCAGATTTCAAGTTACGGTAAACGCTATGAATGTTTTGAGCTCGCATCTGCGCTCGGATGAAGCAAGTAGTGCTCGAGAATGTATCTCTACAGCCTGAGCGGGTAGTACGTCAGATGTTTCTACACTAAAATCCCGAAAATATCATACGTACGTGTACGGGACACATCATGCACGCAGCTCATCTGTGAGTTGAGTCACGGACGACATCTTCATGATATCCCACAAGGTCTCCCAATCGTTGCGATAGCCGCCCGACCGAAGCTATAAGAAATCATCTTGTTAGCCATGCTGTCAATTATTGAAGGTTTGGAGCGACAATCACACGAAATTCTACTAGGAATCATTAGCGTTGTAGGTCACTCCAAACAATTAAAAATAGTCACGAACATATGCAAAGGCATGCGCAACACCATAGGTTCAAGTAACCGACATGTCGTCGCTTATGTTTCAGTTAGCTCCTTCGATATCGCTACTCATATGATGCTTGAAGATGCTCCATGTGTCCCATGATGATAAGAAAATGGAATGCTTGGTATCGGGTGGTAGTGGTGGTGGTGTTTAACAGAGAGTCAATCATTTTCAAAACGGGTTCGTCGAGAGGGCAACGAGGCCACTGACGAGGAGCAACATCACCTACAAAGAAGACTATGATATCCACCCAGGCAAATGAATTATGTAAGGAAATACTTACCACTTGTCCTCCAATTTACAAATTACTACACGGCGCAACCGCTGTTGAAATCGCAAACAAATTATGACATCAGTTTATGAGCGGACGCAACCGGCACGATGTCCGACACACACATCTGGCAAAAATTCGGGTGGCACCTCGTCCGAAGCAAGCAAATGGCAGCAAGAAATGAGCTGGCGCAGTCGCTTGGTGAGGTCATGCAAGAAAGTCTTGATATTTTGTTGCGTGTCGGCGCTGTCTTGAGGCTTAAAGTCGTCCTTGTTGTTGTGGTCGATGAAGAAGACGCGACGCGACTTCACGCTACGGATGTTCGCGTGCTCCCGCTTGTCACGAGTCGAAGTACTCCATCAGGAAAATAACCATAAATGGTAGTCAAAAAGCTTATCGTTTACCGATCGGCATAACGGGATATCCGGGGTCTCAGCACGTTTAATTACTCCCCTCCGAGTTGCCGAACGGACTTCAGTGATGGCTTCCATTCTCGGACTGTGTCCCTCGACCGCACCATTGTTCCGTGCGCAAACAACACCGTTCTGTTTGCCCGCCTCTGGGCGTCGCCAGCGCAACAACGGCCAGGCCACACGCGCTCTGTTTTCTTTGAAAATCTTCTCCATGATTGTCCGTGGCGACGTGGCTACTTTGTCGTCAACATCACCATGATGGCCCGACCACTCAACCGAGCTGATCGACATTGTATCTACTCGAGGGTACGGCGGCATAAGGGGAGCTAATGGGCTTGATGAGTCGTCACATCTGGTCTAATGCACAGCTTGCTGTCGGCTTGCAGCATGCTTTCATCTGCGATTGATAAAGCGTGCTGTCTGCTATACATGAGGTACTTGTTCTCATTGGTCCAAACATCAAGAGTGAGATAGGTTCACACTCACTGCTGCCCCATGCCGATGCTCGGAGAATGATACATCTCCTTTCCCTGATCCTGTATCGTTCTATCTACACAAATCCACAGCTATGCTTTCCTAGCCCGTCGACTTTTTGATGCATGCGTTTTTCTCCGTTCCTCGCGCTACTTCCTTCCTGCGCGCCAGGCCATCTGACAAGACACGCCTAGAACTTCCTTGTGATACAGTTCACTTGTAACGGTGAATTCATGCCTTCTCTAGCCGTCCGGCACCCGCATTGTCAGCGTATGCCAAGGGGGATACCTGCGAAGGAGGTAAATTGCTGCTGCGCTCGCCTGTCTGTCTCCGATGCGGCTATGCATCGGCAGCCCATTCATCAAATGTTTCTCCTTCCTTCTCATATCCTTGATTCTTCTCTTGACAACCGCTGGAGCATAAGGAAACTGGAACAGAAGACACTGAACGTGCCGAGCTCCAGAACATCTCACATCCTCAAAGAAATTTGTGTTCGCCTCGTGTTCAGGTAAAGTTGCAATTGATTTGTTTTCAATCAATCTCCATCAGGGAAGTACAGAGCAGATATATGCGGCCCTATAAGTTATGCCCTCGTTCTACTTAGTGAGATCTGTTCGAAACGGAATCGAACGCAGACGCCATCATTATGTACCGGACTCAAATTCAAGTTGGGAAACAACTTGAATGAGTCATCATCGGTTGCTTAGTCATCACCGACGGATTGAACGAGTGTCTAGCTTCGTCAGTACATGTAACCTCACCTCGACGTTCACCATCTACTTCTCAAGATCCACATAGCCGACGTTATGGTCTGCAAGAAATGTGAAAAGGTATTATCTCTCCACATTGTGATATTCAAGACGACTATTCTCTGACATTCTATATGTTTGGTAGAAATTATCGAAAGTCGCGGCACCAGACCCATTCACCTCATCTTCAAGTAGCATCAAGTCGGGAACAAGGAAAGTGGGAGAGAACAAGCTAGGGAAGAAAGGTCGATTCTCGGTATGTTGCATAAATTGCTTCTCGAGCTTTGTCTTTGTCCCGATGTCTCGTAATCCCCTGTCCATTATGCCTTCCGAACATCTCCTTTCTTTATCGCTAGGTTTCTCTAGCTGCAAGCTAACTCCTATCCTTCATTCCGCAGCCTTATGGCAGCAATTGCAAAGATTGTAAGCAGCCGACGACGCAGAACGGGGCAAAGTACTGCCATGGTACGTTCCGTTTCACCCTATCCTATGGTTGACTCGCGGGAAGACTGAAGTTGTGAAATCTTGACAGGCTGTGCATACAAGAAGGGGATATGCTCGATATGCGGAAAGCAAATACTTGATACGTCTGGATATGTGATGTCGAGCAAGTGAAGAAATGAGACCTCCGAAGCTTGCTGGGTTGACTGCGCATCATTCGCTCTCGTTCCTTGACCCGCTTGAGGACCATCAATGCGTTTGTGTACTCGTGTGGAGGGAAACCGAGCGAGAAGCTACATGCTTTGCAGAGAGCCTGAGGTTGATAATGTGATTGGGACAGGACATTTCTTGTGATAAGTAACTTATACTCTGTTCATTATGTATTTTACTCGCATATGTACCATTCGACAGATTAATGACAATATGTGCATGGATCAACGCCACTGGTTGGGCAGCTTTGAAGACTTCTCTAGAGCAGGTGAGTGCATACTGAATTTGTTCATAATGCCATCTTTTTGTTGTGAATTGCGCAACAAGATATGTTTCGCGGATGATGTGGAGGCGCAGCGTATGATCGAGACATTTCGTATACTCCTGCCATCATTCGCTCTTGATTGCTGCGCACTACGGGGTGAACGAGAAGATTAATTGTCGATCTTGTCTGCTTGAAACATTCCGAATCAAATTGGAAGTCCAGACTTTGTTCTTACGAACGGAGAATGAACGTTATCACCAACGACTGCATAACAAGGCATTCAGCACTGACGGATGACTTGCGGAAGACACGCCGGAGCTTTCGGTCATCAATATTTTCTGACACTCCGGGGACATCAAGCACATAGACCACACACTGTTCGGGCAGTCGGACAAGCGGTCTTCATTGGGCCCTTTCTTTTCGTCCTCGTCAAAGTTCCACCGCATCGCCCGCATAGGATGAAGCCGATGGGAAATGATTCCGGGGAGAAGTAAGTCCGGGGCTTCCGCTGGTGGTCGGGATTCGGAACCTTCAAGCGCAGAGGACCTGCTGTGATACGCTGTCCATAGGCTGTCGGAATGTATTCACGGCACACATGACGAGTGTACACGGTACGTGTCGGTGTGCATAACTTGTCACATGAAGATACGGTACAAGGGTTTTCTTGCTCACACGACACAACGCTTGACACGTCGATGATTGTGCGAATGGGGCCATGGATAGTCGGAGGGTTGCAAACACGTTTCAAAGAGCGTGGGCACGTTCCTTGAGGAATGTCCGAGGATTCAGCTGAATACATAGTGAGAGCTTTCCGCACCCTTTCAGCGCAATAAGTCTGAAATTTGTTTTAGGTCTATCCTTGATGCTGGACTACTCAGTGAACTATGAGAATACGAAGCCATGCGTTTTGACTCACCAATCTGTGAATTTTGGCAAGCAGTTGCGATTGACTCAGTAACAACAGAGTGACAACGTCTTGGAAGTACAGGGATATGACTGTCAGTCCCTCAAACGCACTCAAATATCCCCGTAAGTCTTAGACAATATTATTCCGCTTAAGTGATCATTGATAGTTAAATTTGTCTGGTAGAATCAGCCCATCAGCAAGTGACTGAGTCGTCAGTGCTTTAGCAACTTAACTAAAGGTTACATCTTCTCCTCATATCAGGCATCATTCTTCTCTGACACAGGAATAACTTCTTCCTTTGACAGGATCAGACAAATTCCTCTAAAAATCCCTACGAACTTCTTTGACGGACACAATCTCTTCTAACTTCTTCTTGCATGGCTCCTAGAACCAGAGTCCAGACCGTCTCTTGTCTCAGTTTGCATCGCTTGCAGTGGCTGAACTCGCACTGCGCTTCTCTTGAGTGACGAGCCGGATACTGACTTTTGGATAAATAATCAGACAAGTTATAACTCGTTTGATTTCGTCTGGCCTGTCTTTTCAATTTACACACTTTGAACTATTGCTCATTATCTCTGAAGTGCCAAGCTATTCGGCTATAACCGAGCCTTCTGCGATCACTCCCATTGTACCGTTGGCATGGATGTGCCTCGTACGTACGTGCTTCCTTCGACTACGATCGACTCCTCCGACCTTCTCGGCGCACAAAACCTGGTAAATATGCCGTTCTAGCTATTATAACTGTTGCTCATGTCCGTTCCTAGCTGAAAGTGCGATAAGTATAACCTCCGTGACATGCTTCTCATCTTGCGCGAACGAATGATCTCCCATGCTTGTCGGCGCGGACAGCTGGCCAGACCACAATTTGTACATCCATGCATCAAAGAAGCGGACAAAATGGGTCTACTGCGCCTTGCACTGTATCAATATACGGCTGGTCATTCGGCCTTGTTGTATCAATTGACAACAATGGGAAATGCCGTCTACATCCAGCCAAAGTCACCATTCGTGTTGCTGAAGCGATGTTCTCAAATCTCAAGAATTCGTGGTAGACGGGCCTAGATGCTGGGTCTGATGTGCAAGAAACAGGTACAGAAACATAGGATGATGTCGTGCGACTAGTAATGAGATGATTCATTATAAAGTCACCCGTACTTACGCTGAGTAAGTTGGCTCAGTGGCTTGTCCTTTGGCCTCGTCGTAAACTGTGCATAACAGCGAGATGCACCTGGCTATATCATTTTTCTGTCTGGTCCAACTCTTGTTATTGAGCGCACGCGCTGAGGACGATTGGTCCACTCCTTGTCATCAAGGGGTCTGCTCCTATGACATCCCTCTTACGCAGAACTCCATGGGAGCCAAAGTCCTTTTGGTGCGCACATGCGTTGACAAGAATCTTGACATCTGATTAACATATGCTCTGCACATAGTCTGGCCCGCCTAGTGCCATCTCCGATCTCACAACCGCCTCCGGATGGGAGATTTTAAGCTGCTCTCCGGGCTCGGATCAACAAGATATTCGGATTGTCTGCACAGGAAACACCACTAAATGTGACCATCTCTTCCTAGATGGTGCAGAGGATACAGTTGTACGCTTGCCTTCAAGAGTGAGCTTCTATATCTTAGTTCTTAGATAATTTCGACGTTTACTAACGCTATGAATCAGTGCGGGAACATACCCTTCGCTCGAATTGTCTACGTAGAGCGGTCCCCTGACCAGTCATTACCCAGTTGGTTGAAAAAGGAACTCGCAAAGCATGCTGGGCCTTTTCCAGAAGTGATGACCGTGACAATCGATACCGACTTCTCGTCAACGTGAGTGCATAGTCTCAAACAATTCAAGCGATAATGAGCGCCTTCCACAGACGTGATGTCCACTATTTAGTCGTCGGCTCTTCCTCTCCTAAGGTTCTCAAGGATGTCGACCACCTTGTTACTTCGTGGTCTCCATCGCGAAGCAAGCGGCATACCGAGAATTTTCTTCGTAAGATTGATGCAGGTACGAGAAGTTGTCCTTCACCTTGTTTGCTCGTTGGAAACTAACGCAACTAATTTAGAATTGAAGGCTCGAACCATTGGCGAGGAAAACTTTCAATTGAGTTCCGCAATAGATCTCGCCCCCATCCAAATCAGCCCAGTCATAAATGTATTTCAGCAGTCGTTGAGTTGTCCAGCCGGCACCGGATCCGTCCTCCTTCAGGCAACCGTAACACTGGATTTCGACGTCACGTATCACATCACTACCTCAGGTGAACTTGCACTTGACGATTTCAATCAATTCATCATCACGGCGGGTAGGGCAACTTCTCACTCATGCGAATTCGACATTAAAAAATCTTTTATCGCGATCAGTTGTTAATACTGGTGAAGTTTTTGGTCATTTAGAGCTTGCCACTCAACACACTGCGGTTCGTTATACGTTCCGCTGCTGTCTACTTTTGCCTCTATACCAATCTACGAACTATCTAGGGTACGTTTAGTGGTTCTTCCAATACTCCATTCGCCGTTTCGCGCGCTCTTTCTGTTGCTGGGTCAGTCAACTTTCTAAAGACTCAGGTATACTCTTGTACTGACTAGTAGACCGATAGAATCTTTACCGCTACTCCAAGTTTCAACCTCGGCATCACAGCCAATGGACAATTTGCTTCACATGTTGACATGAGCGCCAACTTTGGATACAATATTAACAGTATGAGCATCACGTTCCCAACATTCTCTGGCTCGCGTAGCGCCACAGTTACCCCAAATGCGCGTACGTCTTCTGAACTTGTAATATCATGGGAATGTTGGCTGTTCGTGCTTGCTCTGCTGACTTAACTTCATTATGAACTACATAGCTAGCCTAGGCGTCGACCCTTCCATGACGCAAAACGCTGCTTTCTCCTATACATTCTCTCCTACGGTGAGATTGCCACTCTGAATTAAATACGCTTCAGACTATATGAGGCTAAAGGAAGTTTTATAGTTTAGTTTCGCCTTGAGTGGAGGAACAGGATTTGGCACGTCGGAAGTGACCTTCGGATCGACATCGACTGGAACTTTGTCGTCGACCGTATCGGGCGGTCAAGTGTGCAGCACATTGCAGGAGCAACTCACCATCTCGACGGAGCTTGAAGGCAACTTCTTTAATATAGGTGATGGTTCGAGTGGCAACATTGTTTTAGTGAACAATAGCTCTTCTACCCAGGTTAGTGGGCATAGTTACTGATGTGTCCTTTCCCTGTCTCGTGCTGACTCTCAGCCACTTTCAAGTCTTGTAGCACAGCTGTTCAGAAGCGTAGCATTGATAGCAGTGACGTAAATGGTGATATTTTATCTACCGCCGGTGCACATAAGCGTCAGACCTCGATATCTTGCGCTGCGTAGATCGTTAGGATACTGCATGCTTATGCAGTAGCTATGCAAGAATAACTTTTGTAAATACTGAGTGTAGTACTATTGCAGTACTTAGTATGTTTTGGGAGGCTTCTGTAAACAACCTTGACAACTTCAGTGAATGATTTACAAATAGCTGGTCCGGAAAGAATTTGTTGGTTATTCGTCATGGTAATGAGCAAGATGGAATGATTATGAAAACTCAATTGCAATGGCATCCTGACTTCGGAAGAGAGGAAGCAAAAAAAATTCAGATACTATTACGGCATCATAATCGTTGTGACATTATGGTCTTGTCGTCACTTCTCGCTCAGCTGCGCAAACCCTACCTCTCACTCACTACAACGATGTCGTTACAGATAAACCTTACAGGACGGGATCTTCTCCAGGCATATCAAGACGTTCTTGATGCGAAAGGAATAGATTGGGCATTGTTTACTTATGAGAAGGGAACAAATGATCTCAAGTTACAAGCAACTGGTGATGGTGGATTAGAAGAGCTCGAAGAGGAGTTTTCAGACGGACGGTGAGTCGCTTTACTATTCTGATATGATAATGCTATCTGAATAGCGATCTTTAAACCAGGATGCAGTATGCTTTTGTCCGAGTACGAGATCCTAATGTATGTATGCACCTCGTTCAAACGGAGGTCCGTTCCTGATCTATTATCTTTCAATAGACAGAGTTGCCAAAGTTCGTTCAGATCAATTGGTGCGGAGATGGAGTTCCAGAATCAAGGAAGGGATTGTTCTGTATGTAAATCTCTTATTATTATCTCTACACATTCTACCGACTGACGTATCGTAGACTCGCATTCGAGCGCCGTAGCTCGCTTTCTCAAGGGCACGCATGTTGTGATCAATGCTCGAAATGAGGTGTGCTTGTTGACGATAGTGCAGCACTTTTTACTCAATGACATACACAGTCGGATGTCGCCCCCGCCCTCATTATGAAACGCGTTGAGGGTGCATCTGGGGCGAACTATTCTGCGCACAAGGAGCAACCCCGGAAGTTCGAACCTATCGCTCCTGTGGGCACAAACTACACACCTATCGGGGTCGTTGACCTTAACGAACTTCGGAGAAACGCCAGGCCAGTAAGTGTAAAAGTGACCAAACTCAGGCGTAATGCTCAATCCATGGCAGGGACCAAGTTCAGCATCTGCAACTCCTCCTGTCCCTAATGCCCCGAGACCGGCTGCAGCATCGAAGCCTGTAGCTCCATCATGGGATGAGCCAGCCCCTGCTGCTGCACCACCTCCCCCACCTTCAACTTCAAGACCTGCTCTCCCAACTGCTGCAAGACCGACAGTATGATGCATCATAGTACTTAGTTCCCTTACTTAACTAACCTTCCTTTCAGCCTGTCTCTTATACCGCTCCCAGTGCGCCTGTTGCCTCATCAGTGACGCCCACCAAACCATCTGAAGATAATAAGATAGGGCCAGTGGTAAGTGGGACGAAAGCGATTCCTTCCTACCGCCTAACATGGCTATAGGGAACCGCTTATACCCCGGTGCATCTTCCTCGACCCAAGAAACTAGTAAATCCGTTCGAGAAAATGGCGCAACAGTCAGAGCAGTCAGCTGCTCCGCCCCCTAGGACTACGCAGAAACTGACCTGGAGTGAACGTCAAGCCCTTGCCAAAAAACAACAGGAAGAAGAAGAAGAACGGAGTAAGGCCGCTTCGTTCAAGACAATATCCCCTGCGTCGACTGGCTCGAAATGGACCCCTCCCAGTATAACAAGCAGAAGCGCTGCTTTTGGAGCAGGTTCTGGCTTTGTAGCGGCAGAAGAGGACAAGGCTATCCCGGTTCCCCCACCTCCACCCCCCATCGCTCCCCCTCTTCCTTCTGCCGCTTCTAGACCTGCTGCATCTTTCTCGGAGCCGGAACCCGAAGTTGCACAAGCCGCCCCTCCTCCGGCCGTGAGTCAATGCTCATGTGCTTACAGAAGTGCTTCAATTAATGATCATTTGCCGTGTAGCCTCCCCCTCCGCCGCCTCCGCCGCCGCCACCCCCTGTTGCTGAAGTGGCCGCCCTTAGTATTGAATCTGTTCCCCCGCCACCTCCGCCACCAGTGGTTGCGGTGGCAAAAGGCCGAGGCGTCTGTGCCACTGTACTGTATGATTACGAAGCCGAAGAAGAGAATGAGATGTCCCTGAAGGAAGGCGAAACGATAGAAGAAATCGAAGAAATCGACGAAGGCATGATCTTCTATTCTTCCTCCATTTCTCCATTTTTACCAATCTTTCCGCACAGGTTGGTGGTCAGGCGTGGGGGCTAACGGAACGAAGAGTGGCTTGTTCCCAGGTATCTTGCTTCTCCATCATTCTACTTTTTATTCTAACCATCTATTGTCTGACATAGCAAACTACGTGGAGGTTATTGCCCAGTCTGAAGAGACAGGCGAAGAAGCAGCCGCCCCTCCACCTCCTGTAAGTTCCGGCTCTGAGTTTTACAGTTTCTCTGAATCTGACTATTTTAAAGCCTCCACCGCCGCCGCCTCCGCCCGTTGAGCCCGTGCCTCCAGCGGCACCTCCCGCACCGCCAAGGCCACCTACACCTCCAGCTGCAAGCGACGAGGGTGTCTGTGCTGTTGCCCTATACGAGTGCGTACATACGCTTCAGACACTTATGTCAAGCTGAACTTTGGTCTTTACAGCTATGATGCCGCGGAAGATAACGAACTTTCGTTCCGTGCCGGCGACAGGATTATTGAGATAGAAGCTGCTTCTGAGGATTGGTGGCAAGGGAAAGACAAAGATGGACAAGTCGGTTTATTCCCTGGTGAGCCCTTCACAAGAATCTTAATTAGAAGCATAACCTCATAACACCGTTGAAACAGCAAACTATGTTGAAGTGCAAGAATGAATTAGTTGGAGGATGTACGGATCAGATAGCGTTAAATTTGCTAAAATAAGATATGACTGAGAAAGAAATCTTGAAGCTAGAAGAATCGTTTTATTCCTTCGTCTGATCCATTGATTATCCGCGTCTTTTGATGTGGGTGAGTCCTTACGCTTTGAATAAGGGACGAATGGAAGAAAGAAGTACATATGGCTCAACAAAAAGCAGAAGGTTCGGAACGCGTTTTGTCACAAATGCACATGCCGTTACTTCAAGTTGATGTCACGGTAGGAATCAGTCAGTGACATGAGTTGTAGACGCGTCGTCAACAACTTTGTCTCGCTCATACTGCACGGCTCCATTGAGGCTTTCAGCTCAACTGATTTCACACTTGGTACATGATAAAAAATCAACAATATACGGCCCCCTTCATCCTCTCGATGTCAGAACCAAGTCTGAAAATCGCACCGACGACAAATGTTCTCGCTTCATGCTCTCCCCACCTCATGCCATTCCACATCTCCTACACGGGTGCCGCTCCCATTGCTACTTTCTTCCGGGTCCATAATAGTCCCTCCACACTACCTCAGGATGCTTCGCCAGATCTGGCTTCTAAACCTTCTATGAAGAAACGTCTTTTGGCGACATTCCGTGGCAGGGAAATGCACGGACTTGAGATGCCTATTCCTACAGGATATGGCGGGATCGTATTGCGATCCAAAGGACCGGAGACCTCTAATTCTCCAGCTTCGAGAGTCCAGAAGAAATCTGATAGTCAGAAAAAAGGTGGCCGTCACTCGCTTAGAAATCTCCGAGGTGCTAAGGCCGTTGTTGAGATTGATGAAGATGTGAAGGAGGAGATTGCTTCTCTGGTTCCGGAGGATTCATTTGATGGGACACGAGAAGAGCTTAATACTGCGCCAGTAAAGCGGCTTACTCCTTCGCATGTTTTCTCATCAATGGTGATCTGGAATTCAGACTTTGCCGTTGACGAAGGGAGGGAAGAGTACATTCAATCATTGGATGAATGGATAACTCTAGGTACTGAGGTAAAGGACTTCTTTCTTCTTGTGCTTTCTGATGGCTTACGATTTCCCGCAATGCAGCTCCATCTCGCCGAGGAGTAGTGCAAAACTCCAGTTCGACAGCGGTGCCGCCGTCTCATCCAGTTAAACTGCTACAAGTAGTTTTACTACGACACCTTTTCTGTCTTCCCCCCTTTCCGTCATTCCTTGTCTATGTATCTTTATCCCGCAAAGTGTAGACTAACCAAATTCATGACAGCTAGTTTTACTCACTCTTCCCTTTTCCGTGGCTGTTCTTGCAAGCTTTCCTGCTATGGTCGACAGCGCAGGGACCTCTTGAGCCCCATCGGAGATCGCTCACCAATGTCCCCTGCGACGTACAAGGTCCGCGGAAATGAAAGTGTTTGCTATACAGTATCTTGGACCATCACTTGCTCCGCTACCACGTAAAGTTCAGAAGACATGCATGTGTCGTAACAATCTTCGCGAAGGCCATTGGTCCGTAAAGAAGATAATAATGTTATTGTATGTATTTCCTGAAACATAATTTCGTCTTACGAAGATCAACACAACTGTGTGAAATGTCTAAAACTCCGTGAAGATGTAGCCTCTTCATTTATGCGGCAGAGCAGAAAGATTGTAGAACAACACTGCTTTAGTTAGCAGTGATTCAATTTCTCTATAAATATCTACTATGATCTTCCTCAGGCTTCAAGTTGCAGGATGCAAATCGTGACAGACCCATTTGGGGCATCTGTTGATCAAAGTTTAAGACTTTAATTTAAGTTAATGGAATTCTGGAGCAAAACATATAAATGCCTCAGAACTTTGATGATTGCTTGTATTTTCCATAAGACTACAATTCCCCTCATGCACCATCAGAACAGTAATGCAATTCTCTACCTTCTGATTGCTATATGTCTCAGGTCTACTATATCTCTCACATCTGCAGCTATTAGTATGCATACATCTACACATGACATAGCATATATACACATACACTGGCACTGGCAGGCAGAAATCCTGTCTTTGGTTTAAACTGACAATCATGGGCTTCTACCAGTGCTGTACCAATGATATCAACTATCTATTATCTATACAGTGAATAATCAATGTTTGCATCAGAAGAAGCATCATTTAATCCTGAGTCATCATATCTCCGAGGCAATCTCAAGTTTCTTCTAATAAATATCAACTTGAATGCAGTCACATTCATCTCTCACTTCCCCCACCACTCTCTCCTTTGCTTTCTTATCATCTTCACTGAGAATGTAAGAAACCAGTATATTTCTGATAAACAATCTAACATGTAGATAATAGGGATGATATCAATGAACTCAATTCTGCTTTCCTTCGGATAGAAGGAAAAGTACAAAAAATGTATGTGTCAAGATTTTCAAGGCTTTACTTTTACATTCAAAATTTATCATTTGCTCTTAGTGACTACTACATTGATTCCAAAGGCCTGTTCATCATACAGGGACAACATTGCTGCACTCCTTTTGAAGCTATCTTTGTCTGTAATATGCAGGTTCTTAACTTACTATCAATTAAACGACTATCAAAAAATTACATTTGCAACAATCCCGACATAATTGATACCAGTGGTCGTCCAGACACATGCAAGATGTGCAGAAGACATCTGGGAATAGAAGCAACTGGAGCTGAAGCAATCTCCAAGCTTATTTCTCACCAGCTTTCGTGCACTGCATACCAGTGCGTATTCATTCATCCTTACTCCGAGAGCAGAAGCAACTGATAGTTGCACCACAGAGAGAGCCTCAGAATTGAGCAGCTTGAGTCAGCTGCTATTCAAGCTGCTTTGTCGAACCCACCGTTGAATAAGGAGTTACGTTTGCGAACTCTCAAAGCAGACCCATTCATCTCAAAGATCAAGCCCCTTCGAGTTCTTTGCGTCGCGTGTAACGGATGGAAGAACCTTGGTGGGGAGTATACCTTGTATGGGTGGCATAAACACAAGCGAATTATACATGGCTACAAGAACCATAGCAGTCTCGACGGAAACCAGGAGCGAATGAGGCTCTTAATGGAGGATCAGCTTGTCGGCGAAGTCCAAGCCTTTCATGTCTTCTGCAAGTCGTGTGGAATCTGGCTCAGGTCTCGGGACCCGCATAGAAGGTACTCGTTGGAAGATTGGAGGGAGCATAAAGCCGAGAAACACGCCGGCAGGTCGAACAGAGCAAATGTCAAGCGACAAAAATCTTATTCCTCCGACGAGGATATACTCTCGTCAGACGAAACGGATTCCGAACTTGAGAATTCGGTGCTCGACATCGACAATCTCGTTGACTTCAAACACAATAGCGGGCCCGAGCTCAACAGGTCAAGTACTCTTGTCGACGTCGACAGGGAACAGGCTATGACTCAGACTAGTGGTGGTAAACGCATAGATGGTCAGTGGCCCAGGTTGAAAGTCAGGTAGCACTCAGACTCGCTGATAAATTCGGACCGATCGACAGAAAACGGGCGGCCTTCTACAATTGTTATCGAGAATTCCTATACGAAGGAGGTAAGCATAACATCAAAAGTCGGAAACAAGAAACATACATAACGCTGAACAAATAACTTTCACAGGTAACAAAACTCCTTGGAAATGTGTTGGACGGTCACACAATTCCGCAAGATGTCTCAAAAATTACCATTATGTTCAACTGACAACCATTGTGACTGGCGCAAGTGAACATCAATAACAATAGACAGTTTCATGTCAAGATAGTGGTGCGATGAATTAGATGTAGTTGCATTAATGATTTTCCATGCTAAACAATGCGTGCAAATATGTCAGCGTAAATGCAAATGCACTAATGGATAAGTCCAAGACTATAATACGAAAACTCCAAATCCCAATGGAATGCATAGCTGACCAGACTCAGATATAAACGAAACGAATGCGATGCGCCACAGTAGTCGCTATCATGATGGCGTACGTGTGTGTCGTTCAGAACATCGTTACAAATACGAACGCAGTTCCGACGAGGGCTACTAGAGCCTGAAGACCACGCGCCTGGAAGTCAAGCATGACTGGCGATGCGCTGTTTGTAGATGCAGTCGTGGAAGATGCACTGGCACTCGACGTTGACGTCGAAGTAGCTGACGAGGCCGCGATGCTCGTACGAACGGTGGTCAGGGCGGGCGAGCTGGATGTCGATGTCGAAGGTGTAACGGAGGAAACAGTAGCTGAAGAAGCAGGTGGACTTGATACAACGACAGTCGATCCCGTCGCACTAGTCGAGGCACTTCCGCCACCTGACGCGAGGTATGTAGGAGCAGCAGTAGCACTGCTCGGATCTGTTAGCGCGCCTTTTCCCCAGGGAATTGCGGCACCGCCATTGGGCTGAGTAGACTCAGATGGAGGGGTAGTCTTGCCATCGGCATCCGCGATCGCGAACCTACCCGTCCAGGTCAGGTTCGAAGACGCAGGGGAAGAGAATTGATAGAAGTAGATCGCTGAGTTCGGGGTAACCGAAGGACAAGTGTAATCGAAGGTGTTCTTGGTGGCGTCAGTGCCGTCAACGGTGGCAACAGCTGGAAGAGAGAGGATCTGTTAGCCTAATTGTCTACTTTGAGACAGACGGGGAAGAGGACAGGAATGTAGAAAAAACGATTGAAAAGCGCAGCACAATCCTGATGATTTTGAGGAAAACAGTGTAGTTGAAAGACCAACTCGAATGAAAAAATGATATTCGATCTCTGATTGTAGTTAAATGAACGAATTGCACGAGGCAAAAGTTTATACACCAGCGTAGATCTGCATGAATGAAATTCTATAAATCTGTTGAACTCACTCGTGAGGTGGACCATATTGAAGTTATCGCCTGTCATAAGTTCGATGTTCATAGTCGTCCATTGGCCAGTCGTGTCAGGCGCCCATTCGATATGGCAAGACGAGCCCTCATTGAAGACTTCACCGGGAGAAGGTGCATCGGGGACTGGGTCTGCAAGAGCACGGAGAACGGGGAAAGCAACGGCGAAGAGGACAGCCTTGAACATGATCGGTAGAAAGTGTTGCTGGATAGAAAAGGTGTAGGTTTAAACAGGAAAAATCTGGGCGGTCGGTTAGCTGGTCAGCCTCGAGCAAGAAACCTGTTCTCCACATACTTTTAAGTCTCAAAGGAGTGCCTTAGGAGATAGTTGGAGGAGGGAAAGTGCGCCGGGGATGTGATGGGGTGTAAATGAAGGGACGACGGTAGTGAACACCGTCAATGTGGTGGAAGTCAAAGTTGCGTCTGGCGTTACGCTCAAACGTCGCGCCCACTGGCAAAGTCCAGCGCGCTTCAGCTCTTCTCTAATCGTGGAAACATGTTTGTATTCGTGAGAAATTGTGTTTTGGATCTTTGGCGTTAACTTTCTCATCATGATACGGCTTCATTAAGCCGAGATCTTCATCAAACCTTATTTTGGTAACCATGCACATAACATAGTGACGCTACACGTAGATCTTATGCAAAGTCAGGAAGCGGGGTTTATCATAGTCCAAATCGTAAAATACACTAAATATCTAACGGAAATTCAAAATGAGTGTATCTGCTGAATGAGATACTTAGCGCAATGCAAGCCCCCAGATTGACAATTATACCTTAGATTAAAATATGAATTGAGAAACCTAACTATGTCTCAGAGGCGGTGTACCATGTCTGTGCGGCTTGCAGAGTCCGAACCTACGGGCATACAGATCCGCAGTTTTTCGTTAGCAGAGAGGATACGACGTGTCTGGTCTCTTAAAGCCGGGGAAGAACCAAGGCCGGAAACAGATTGTCACCAATAGCAGAGCCACAACGGCACCGCTGAATTGCACACCCTCAGCATTACATTTCTGAGCGGGTTTGATTTAGAATCAAAACTTGATAAAGCGGACTGTCCTGGTCCGTATGAACACAGCACGAGTGACCATGCCTTGAGACAGAAAAGTGGACTTCGTTTCGTAACTGAGCAAAAACTGCCTCTAGACCCACGCTTGTATTAGTTGGTTTTACATATATTCCTGAGATTAACAATGATTAGAGTAGGTGACGAGCCAAGGGAATCTAACTTACTAGAAGTCGTGACTTGATCGTGACGTGTGATGGAACTTGACGCACTAAATCAAGTTTCGTTCGGGACTAGCTCTATCTTCTTCAGCATAGTCCATACGGTGAATCCCGTCGCTGTTTCGTTCCGAGTGGTAACAGGTGGTAAACCAGTTACAGTGACTTCCTTACGGCCGAATACTGGACTACCAGTAGTCTAATATACATTCAGCCCATAGTTGATACGAGAAGCTCAAGGATCATATTACCTCAAAGCCAAAGTGTTCGTAGATTTCGCGACTGTGAGGTGTGGTAGCCTCAATGTAGACAGGTGCGTCTTTAACGATATCTTCGAGGCCTTGCCGGATAAGTAGACTGCAATAACCTGATCAGATGGTAAGTTCAATAATCAAGCGCTACAAAGAAAGAAGTACACACCTTTCCCCTCCTCACTAGGGTCAGTCACCATGTCCATCAGATGCCAAGCAGTTTTAAAATCCACAGCCTTCAGCTTCAGCGCTTCTTTCTGCGCACTATCCATACGCATTTCGTATTGAAACGCTGCGCGCTAACGATAATTATTAGAACCAAGACAGATCAAGCTTCTAATGTTATTCTACGCACCTTCAGCCCCGTCAGCCCCCATCCTCCAGGTCTCCTCCAGCTCCCAAACATTGTCCTATATTGCTTTGACCTCAGAATTATCCACGGAGTATCCACGCGCACGTTGGGAGGGAGCCAGAGGCACGCAGCCGTTAGGAGATCGCGTCCATCGTCATCCTTTCTGAAGACACCCATAATTCGCCCGTTCACCATGTGTGTAGCCAAAACTAAAGAGTGATGGAAATAGTAAAGAATCTCTAGCTGCTTTGATACGCTCGTTAGTTTCGCCGGATCCATGGACGACCGAGATGGGAGGACTATCTTCCGCGGAACAGATCCCATCCAGTTCATCAACGGGTCATTGTGGAAAGCGCGAGCAATGACCAAAGCGACTTCTTCGTACTCATCTGGCATAGCGTCGCGTACATACGGAGAGTTCCCGACCATCTTGTTAGAGATGAAGAAGGAAAAGTAACAGCAGTACGTAGGAGCAGCGGAAACTTGAATGTGACCAGTGAAGTTTGCATAGTAAATAGTAAACTATCGTTCTGTCTTCGGAAACACGCGATACCCTTGGCGCCGGCAAACTAATAGTGAGTTGAACGAATTGAGACTGATTTGTCTTCTCATTATTTAGATCATGCGTGGAGTAGAGGAAAGGCCAGAGACGGAGTTGCTGGTGATGTCGATCAATTCCTCTGGACATGAACTCGGATAAACAGATGCAAACAGGCATTGTAGGTTAACGATCCCAAGTTACCCTCCATCCATTGTCCTCCTCTCATGTACAACGACATGCAAATACGCTCAAGACTCTCTGTATCCTGGATACTGCTTGCATCTGTTTCTCTGTGGAATGTCCACGCAGGTCCGATGTAACCTACTTGTAAAGGAAGGTCTGCTCGTCGGGATGGCGCTCTGCTCGATTGCACTTGTGCGCTGTGGATTGCCTCCCGACGTACTCTTTCCCGACGGTATATAAAGATGGCGGAAGAGGTACTGAGTACTCATCAGCACAACGCCCTACTCTCGAGCATCCAGTTTGACTCTCACTCGAAACTTGATTTCACCTCAATTACCGAAATCCAAGAATGTCTTCCACAGTCTTCTCGTCAAACTACATGAACTTCCCTGCCTCGGCTTCTTCAGCTTCTCTACCCAGCGCCTTCTCCTTCTGCGCCCAGTCACCACGGGACGCGTACTACGCCAATGACGCATTCACCCAGTTGATTCGTCCTCAACCGGCGAGCCAGGGGCGTCGGAGGGACAGCGGCATCTACCCTTTGAGGCCCACTTGGAAGAAGCTCCTCGGGATTCATTAAAATGTTCTCGATATCACCTAATGCCTAACGGCTCTCCTCTATCGACACGCGATTCGCGGTGCTCCTAAATCAAAGCTTACCACCAAAGGTTGGACAACCAACTCGATCCTCAGCATTGATCCTTTGCCTCCTCGCACCGACCTCTATCGACACGCGCCTCGTTGCGCTCCGACTCGAAGTTGGTCAATATACATATCTGCGGGAATGACCCGTACACTCTCTACCATCCACCGAAGGACGACGCATATACGAAATTGGATACATCCATTAGACCGTTCACGTCCTTTGGCACACTGTCTTTCGACATATCACTCCGGTGCATCGCACGAAACACAGCGACGCAACGCGCCCATTATATCCCATTCAATCAACTGTATTGATATCCTAGATCATTATTCTTCCTACTTATTCATCTGTCATATGTATATTAACAATCCTCACTGTATTACGATCGTGTACTTAACAAAATCTTTTCCCCCTTTATAAAATACTTCTGACACACCTATGAAACATGTTATTGAGACACATGCACAAACTTCGTGAAAACAAGATTAATATATTTATGTTCAACAGTGCGAATAAGTCAGAAAACATGGATATATGATACAATTTTACTTGGAACGAAAAACTATAACTCATCCTTAACATGGTCGGTCTCGACAGCAGATTCAGCGGGAGCCTCAGGTGCAGGAGTTTCTGCTTCGACGACAACAGATTCCTCCGCAGGCACGTCCTCGGGCTCCGGTGAGGGTGTTTCAGCTGCCGCTTCCTCCGTCGCTGTGCTGGATGGCGCCTCCGTCGCAGCCTGGTTCACGTCCTCCGTCGCCGGCATACCACCCTTTGCCGATTTGTGCGGTACCTCTTGCTGTGCGCTACCATGAACATCGCCTGCGCTTCCGCCCGGAGCCACCGGTTCGTCGTCCCTCTTGATGTACTTCGAGTCCGGGGGAGAGCCCATCATTCCGGGATAGCCGTTCTGTGCGTGGAAGTTCTTCGCGCTGCCGTCCAGCACAGCCGCCTCGAAGTCAATCATATCCGCAAAGCCACCGTGCGCGAGCTTGAGCATCTCTGCCTCCTGCTGGCGTTCGATCTCGAGCTCCTTCTCGTCCGGGACGAACTCCTCCGCCGCAGCCGCCGCGTTGAGCTGGTCAAGGTCTGCCGTTCCATCCACTATCGAGTCAAAGAACTTCGAGAGTGAGTCGAACTTCATGATGCCCTGGTACATGCCCGGCTTCGTCTCGCCGGCGGGGTAGATGAGCACTTTCGGTTGACCGCTTTCACCAGCCTCAAAGCCCATCTTAACCGAGTCCTTGCCCTTGCGATCACGGTGCGAGAAGAAGATGATCTGGTCCTTGTACTTGTTTGCTAGAGTCGACCAAAGAAGTGGCATCTTGTTTGATTTGTTCATCAGAAGCGCACGGGGCTTCTTAGCGATGTCATCTGCGTTGATGGTTTTCGGAATATCCTCGAACTTGCTGATCTTCTTATTTTTATGAGGGATACCGCGTGACGCCCAATAGAAGAATGCACTAGCAGTACGGTCACCCTGGTATTCTACGGGCGGTTGGTCTCTACCGCGCGGGAATAACTATTCGAAGGCTTGGTTACAATACAGTATAGCTAGCCTGAATTCGACACTCACTTTCACAGTGGGGAAGCCCTTCACACCCTGGTCTGCACAGAGCTTTTTGTTCTTCGGTGCGTCACAATCGACCGCATAGAGGGGTACAAGAGGGTATAATCCAAGCGCAGCTTTGCTGTATTCCGGCGCCATTTTTTGGCAGTGTCCACACCAAGGAGCAACGAAAGCAACAACAGACGTCAACTATGCAAGCTTTTTCGTTAGTGTCGGATATGCATGATTAATGCTTTGAAGACGTACATTCTCCTTCATTGCTTGCTTAAATCCCTTATGGTCCAACATCTTCACAAGTGAGTCCTGAGGGAATATAGCCGCATTCACCAGGTTCGGCGCTACAGCCAACGACAACGCGAGTAGTTTTGGCAACATCATCATCTTCAAGGTCCCGACGACAGTGAAGTCGCCCGCAGCAATCCAAAGAAAGGGGGAAGGAGGGGGAGGTTGGGAGGGAAATGCGAAGTTTCGAGACGTAGGTGCGGGACCGTGGCTATAAGTAGGCAGTCGGTGCTGGCGTGTGAGCTGACGTGGCCGACTCTCAGCGTTCCCAATTCGCTCGCACACTCACATATACACTCATTCCGACTGCTCTGCCGGTTGTTTCGAACAGCCTTCGCAGGGAAAACATGGGAGGCCATCACGGTGGGAGGCAAGTAATCGTACGCCGTGGGCGGAATTGTTGAGAACGTGCGAATCGCGGCGTGTCCCATTGCTATTCGAGCGAAAGAACTCTGTCTGAGCAATACCAACATATCCTCCAAGAATCCACGGCGTCGTCTTTTGCTTGTAATGACTGTACAAGATGCTATTACAAGCCTGAGAATCTTGGGAGAAATGTGAAGTGCACCCAGGACCTGAGTACGCGGAGCTTCGGTGCAGCTGCCATATACACTCAGATTTTCCCCGGAAGATCTGTATATTCCTTCTTCGTAGTATAGGACCCTCCCTGATTTGGTTCAGAGAATTGAGAAGTATTCTAATGCATACTACCAGATACATGCAACTCCACCTCATCCTAAACTACTGAAATTGATTATCCCAGTTCAAATAATTTATAGTGTGTCAATGTTATCTTCGGGTATCCGGATAACCCACCTCTGCTTCTCTACATCACACAAAATCTATAAAGATGCCTCCTGGTTCGCATCCTGTATTGTTAGACCGGACAGGATGTATCGGGGTCATCTTACACCTAAAGGAGTCCAGATCACCCGAAGCGTGAAGAGTAATTAGGGATCTCAATCCAAAACAAATGAAGAAAGTATCGCAATATTTATTCTGCTTTCGTCCACTCATCATAGTACTAAGATGTTCACTACATTGTTTTGCAGCGCGTTTGCGTACGCGGCGCAATCACGTGATACTGTTTGGAAACGAACGGCACATCGACTCAACTTGTAAAGCGGTCCAGTTACCGATATCAAAGTAAATAAAATTCCAAGTGGCAATTAGTTCTAATGTAGCGCCAGGGTGATAGGTCGAAAGACGGATGGATAAGTACAGTAAAGATGCGATGGCAGAAAGAGTCGGCGTAGGTCAGAGCATTTAGATGACATGCAGGACTAGATGAAAGCGCTAATCCCATCCATATGTACGGTTATAGTTTCGATGCACTAGCCGACGGTGAAGCACCGTATCTCTTCCGTCGCAGACTGTATGAGATCCGCTGGTATTCCAGACTTATTCAGTGTGGGGAGGCATACGATCGATGCTGAGGATCGAGAACGTTGTCGAGCCTTCGGTGGTAAACGGTGATTTAGGAGCACCGCGAATCGCGTGTCGATAGAGGAGAGCCGTTAGGCACTAGGCGTTATCGAGAACATTTTAATGAATCCCGAGGAGCTTCTTCCAAGTGGGCCTCAAAGGGTAGATGCCGCTGTCCCTCCGACGTCTCTGGCTCGCCGGCTGAGGACGAGTTAATTTGGTGAATGCGTCATTTGCGTAGTATGTGTCCCGAGGTGACTGAGCGCAGAACGAGAAGGCGCTGGGTAGAGAAGCTGAAGAAGCCGAGGCGGGGAAGTTGATGTAGTTCGACGAGAAGACTGTGCAAGACATTCTTGGATTTCGGTGAGCGAGGTGTAGAAGTCAAGTTTTGAGTCAAACAGGTAGTGGCGGATGCTCGAGAGTAAGGCGTTATGGGCACTCAGAGTCTCTGCCGCCATCTTTATATACCGTCGGCAGAGTGTATGTCGGGAGGCAATCCACAGCGCACAAGTGCAATCGACCAGAGCGCCATCCCGACGAGCAGACCTTCCTTTACAAGTAGGTTACATCGGACCTGCGTGGACATACCACAGAGAAATAGATGCAAGCAGTATCCAGGATACAGAGAGTCTTGAGCGTATTTACGTGTCGTTGTACATGAGAGGAGGACAATAAGATGGACGAAGAGCGATGGCACAAATGGCAGAAAACAGAAAACAGATGATTATGTAAGCGCATCTGCCAGTGTTTGCTCAAGTTCCGGACCAGTCGTCGCAAACCCGCAAGTATCTTCAAAAGCAAAACAATGTAGTTTCTTTACGCTTGATGAGCTTCTACTGGACAACATAACCTCTAGACGCAGGTACCTGAGTGAGTAGGGAACAGATACATCGATTTCCACCATAATGAGTCCCAAATGATTGTATAGATATAATTACATACTGAACCAAGCAAAAAGGTAGAACTAAATTATGAGCACAAATATATATATGTAGTAAGTAAGCTAGAAGGTGAGTGTATAGTCCAGGAGAAAGGTGGTACTCAGTGGAAGTCCTGAGCGTCTACAACCCATCTATCCGCGTCCTCTCGGCTGACTTCTATATCATGAGAAGATTTGAGATGACGCTTCAGATCGTATGCCCTCGAAAATACGAAGGGGCAGTCTATATTATCGTCGATATTCGGCATGAACGTCCGGAACGGACATGGGTGGACTTTCCGGTTGTGAAGAAGTGTCTGGGAACGATCAGCATAAGCAACGCCTGTGATGATATCGATGGCACTTGGCCCGGCGGAAGAATTCGATGAATCAGGGTTTTCCGCAACAAATATTTCGTTGATAGATGAGTGGACGCGAGCCACATGCCGTTCCAGGAGGTGTTTGTATCCAAAGGTTGCTCTGCACCCTTCGATATCGCAGATGAAGTCGCGGCGCTGCAAGTGGGTGACTTTATGGTGCGTGTCAAGTGCCTTTTTCTGTAGACGTTATGTTAACTCTGAGTGCTACGAGATAGATACATTAGATACTCACTGATTTAAATTCTCTTCCACAACCCTCTGATTCACATATCCAGTCCCTTCCAACCTCACCTCCTCGACGTCTTTTCGCCATCCTATGCTCACTCTCATCGTCCGCGTCTCCGTCTTCAGTTCTGATAGAAGCTATCAGAGATTCTTCAACTTCCCGTTGCTCGTGGATTTTCAAGTGTGCTCGCAGGCCCTTTTGTTGAGAAAATGTTTTGCCCTTACAAGTCGGATAGGGACATATTGCGGGGTGGGCAGTACGTGTGTGGGCCTGGAGGGCCGTCCAAGTTGGAAAATAAACGGCCTCACAAGCCGAATGTGAGCATGTATAGCGCCGCTCTGTCCGTATATTAGCGGATGTTATCTTGAATATGGAAGAAAAAAGAAATGAACCTTCATGAGTTTTGGAATGGGCCCTGAGCTTCTGAGCCGAGATAAAACTCTTCGTGCATTCGCTATGTTCACAGATGAAAGGCTTCGTCCCTTTCGGGAAGTGAGTCTCGGCCATGTGAGTCCGTAGTTGATGATGTTTAGAAAACATCATATCGCAGCCCGATTCCGAACACTATAGGTGATGGTTTGTCAAATAGTCAGAGCAAAAACATATATGTTGGCGAACCTTGAACGGTTTCTCTCCCGAATGCAGTGCCTCATGCCTTTTGAGATGCTGAGACGTCCAGAACTTCTTGTCGCATCCCTCACGTGTGCAAACGTGAGTACGAGCAGAGTCTGGCAAATGTATCCTGAAATGTGCTTGCAAATGGCATTCGCGAAAATAACTGTTTCCACAGGCGGAGCAAACGAAGGGCCTCTGCGAGCCGCACTCAACACGTCAGTAATTTATTTTTGTACAATGTTATAGACATTCTTACTTCGCCGGTATGTGTTCGTTCATGCTCTTCCAAGCGGCACGGCTTCGTGTAGGATTTGTCGCATCCCTGAAAGACGCATCTATACCTCCGTTTCTCGTCGAATACAACTTTCCCGTTGACAATTATCGGCGCCCTATCAAGCCTTATTTTGCTCGACGATGCGATGGAAGTTGCAGACAGATTCGATACGGTGTCACCTTCGGATTCGCTTCCGCCCGAGAGTTGTAGAACTAGGCTTTCGCGTCTCTTGCGTTTCCCAAGGACTGGAGGGACTACCACAGTAGTTCTTGTACCACTCATCTTGGAATTGAAGGCATAGAGTATCAGCAGAGCGAAGAGGGTTCGAAGGCAACAGAGTACAAGAGACGGAAAGTAGGTTGTTGAAATTTCTTGTTCTTAATTTAGCATGATCTATTTTTAGCGCGTCAAGTTTGGACACGTCGACCTCATATAACACGTCGTGCTCAACATTCTCTTTCTTCTTTAACACCACTACCCGACGACAAAACATTGAGTGAGCGGCCATGGCATTGGCCTACTCGCTTCCCTCGGGGCTGCCACCTTCGCTGGTGACAAATTTTGCCTCCCTGCTGCGCATCCTTGCCCTTCTTTTCATTTCTGGAGCTGCTATTTCGTCAAGACTTTTCGCTGTTATCAACTATGAGAGTATCATCCATGAATTGTGAGTCTCATCGGAATACGGTACCTTTTGTATCTTCTAAATGAAATCCGCAGTGACCCGTGGTTCAACTTGTAAGCTATACGCTACCTACCAACAGATCAAACAGACCTCTAAAGCGACCTATTTACAGCCGAGCGACAAAAGTGTTAGCTTCCCAAGGGTTCTATGTGAGTATATATTCAGCTAATTCATCGGAATGACTGGCTTATCTTTATGTAGGAATTTTGGAACTGGTTTGATCCTACCGCATGGTACCCTCTGGGTCGTGTAGTAGGAGGAACTATCTACCCTGGTCTGATGGCGACGAGCGGGGTCATCTACAATGTCCTTCATTATTTTAACCTCCCCGTGGACATTCGGAATATCTGCGTCCTCCTCGCCCCTGGATTTAGTGCCCTGACTGCATGGTCGACTTATATGTGAGTTCAAAGAAGGCAATATGGTTTTCTATTGAGAGAGGAAATGCACGAAGCTCTGGTCGAGAGCACTTTCGCTGTTATTCTGGTTTTTACGATTTTCTGTTCGAGTTTTCAGAGCCGCTTCTCTTCTCTACCACCATGATGATCTCCGTTTTTGTTTCTTTCGAAAAAAATATTCTTGACTTTCCCCTTGTTCGATTCTGACCTTACTCGTCTAGGTTTACGAAGGAGATGAAAGGCGAAAGCGCCGGTTTATTGGCTGCAGTGTTCATTGGTATCGCACCGGGTTACATCTCGCGTTCAGTTGCAGGATCGTATGACAATGAAGCTATTGCGATCTTCTTGCTCATGTTCACTTTCTACCTTTGGATCAAGGCTCTCAAAACAGGCAGTGCATTATTTGGCACTTTCGCCGCTCTTTTCTACTTCTACATGGTTGCTGCATGGGGTGGCTATGCATTCATTACGAACATGATTCCTTTACACTCCTTAATCCTCCTTCTGATGGGCCGTTACTCGTGTCGTTTGTACATCGCGTATTCTTCATGGTATGCGATAGGCACACTCTCGAGTATGCAAGTTCCCTTTGTTGGGTTTCAACCTGTTCGTACAAGCGAACACATGGCCGCTCTTGGTGAGTGTCTGTACTCCACTTAGTCTTTCTCTAACATGACATTGTTTGCATCAACAGGTGTCTTCGGACTGTTGCAGCTGGTGGCTTTCACGGACCTCGTGCGCTCCCACGTATCCTCCAAGCAATTCCAACAGCTACTTAAGGTCTCCGTTGTTATTCTCGCTCTTCTCGGTGGAGCCGTATTTGGCCTCCTTACTATGAAGGGCTGGATCGCTCCTTGGACTGGTCGCTTCTATTCACTATGGGATACAGGCTATGCAAAGAAATACATCCCAATCATTGCCTCTGTTTCCGAGCATCAACCAACAGCCTGGCCATCCTTCTTTATGGACCTGCACATGCTTATCGTACTATTCCCTGCAGGCGTGTTCCTGTGCTTCAACGAGCTTCGCGACGAGCATGTCTTTGTCATCATATATGCCGTAGTCGCCAGCTACTTCGCAGGCGTCATGGTGCGCCTGATGCTCACGCTTACGCCGGTAGTCTGTGTTGCAGCTGCCGTGGCCTTGTCGAACCTACTGGAGACGTACATGGATCCAGTTGAGCCCGACGAAGAAATCGAAATCAAGGATGATGCGAAGAGTGATGCCGGTCTCAGTGACGCAAGCGGCGCTTCTGCGACGGCTCACCAGAGTAAGAGGAGCAAGAAAGTCGCTGCGAATGTATCGGCGAATATTTCCGCTTCCGCATCCTCGCAAAGCATTGAAAACAAAATCGCGAACTTAGTTTCGCACAAAAGCACCAAACAATTCGGGATCTTCGGACTTGATACGCGACTTGTGGTACTTTTCAACGCATTTATGATGCTTAGCGCATTTGTCATGCACTGTACATGGGTCACCGCCAATGCGTATTCTTCACCATCCGTCGTCCTTTCGTCAAACAATGCCGACGGCTCAAAGCATATCATAGATGATTACCGCGAAGCATACTACTGGCTTCGTCAAAATACCCCTCAAAATGCTGTGATCATGAGCTGGTGGGACTATGGATACCAAATCGCCGGTTTCGCGGATCGAACTACGCTTGTCGACAACAATACCTGGAACAATACCCACATCGCCACCGTCGGACGTGCTATGGCCAGTCCCGAAGAAAAATCATATCCCATTCTGCGCAAGCATGACGTAGATTACGTTCTGGTTATTTTCGGTGGCCTGCTTGGCTATTCCGGCGACGATATCAACAAGTTCCTTTGGATGGTACGCATCGCGCAAGGCGTTTGGCCAGAGGAAATCCAAGAGCCACAATACTTCACCCCTCGTGGGGAATACAGGGTCGATGCTCAAGCTAGTGACGCTATGAAAAACAGCTTGATGTATAAAATGTCCTACTATAGGTAAGTTTTTTTTAAATATAACTCTTGTTCTTTTTCTTCATTTGACGACTGTGTTCGTGTACAGGTATAGCGAGTTGTTCATGGGCAGCCAGCCTGTAGACCGTGTCCGAAATCAGCAGCTCCCTAAAGCTGGCCCGACTCTTGATTACCTTGGTTAGTCCTCCCGTGACGTTTTTATATATCAACATCTAACTATTGGACTTTACCAGATGAGGCTTTTACATCAGAAAATTGGATTGTAAGCCCACCTTAGCTTTGCGAAGATCGTGCGCTAAAGTATCAATCATGACAGGTTCGCATTTACCAAGTAAAAAAGGAAGATCTATTGGGCCGTGATCTCAAAAGCGCGAATGCCTTCACGGCTGGCAAGAAGCGTAAGCGCGGGCGCCCTCTTTCGCGTCGTAAAGCTATTCTATAGACAAGACGTTGATATGGAGGAGGTTGTAATCAAAATTTATGTATTTATTCGTGCTGGATCGAAGCCAAATAATGATAATGAGCTCATTCGGGCCAAGTTCATTGTGGAACAAGACTTCTGTCGCTTCGAAGACATCAAGCGAAGGCGCAGGACAACGGAGATTCTTGGACTCAGTCAAGTACATCATGTCATCGGCTCTCTTTTCCCCCGTTCTTCATGGGAATACACGTACTGAAAACATCGTACAGGTGGCTCTATAGGTCAACATGGTGCAACGACTACATACAAGTCATTTTCATACACGTCACGTCGGTCACGAGCAATACACATGGGTTGCTTCTGAAGTTCTTGATCCTTGTCTGAATGTCAAATGAGGGAAGCGATTCACTGGTAGTGCGAAAGGAGTTCGGCTCCAATTATAATGAATACCCAAGGTTGCTTCTGTGTTCAGGGACATGAAACTTCGACTATATAGATTGCGGAGCGCCAAACGTATATAAACCAAGAGCAGGCTACACTGGTCGCAGAAGTCAGACAGCTTGCTCTCTTGTTCAGGCATGCTTAACGATACTTATCAGTCTCCATCTGTGTCCTGGTCTGATAGTCTGCCAGATCTCTGGCCATCCAACCAGATTGTCCTGGCTGGTGTGATCGGCGTCTTTGGCTTGGTTATTGCTGCAGCTTGGAACAACAAATCTCTTTCTGGCGACCTTCCTGTCTTGCATGGTGCTCCTATCATCGGACACTTCCGATTTTTCAGCGAAAGATACACATTCGTGAACGATGGTTTACGCAAGCTCGGGTCCGCTTTCCAGTTCAAGATCCTCAACGTGAGTTTTCTTACATTAGTGTGCGATGTTCTCATCATCTCATACATATGTTTACTCAGTACAGGGTCATCGCAGTCTCCGGGGAACAGAGTCGGAAGGACTTCCTGACCAGTAGCGCCCTCAACTTCAGAGCCGGCTATATCACATTACATGGCTCTGTGAGTAAAGCCTATGAATGCGGCCGTCCATGGTCTGATAACAGCTCTACCATAGGCTCCAAACGTAGAGGATGTTGGCCTTGATGCCGAACATCACAACGGTGACGATAGTGTCTGGTATGTAAATACTCACTACTCATTCTTAGTGAGGGCGAATGCTAAATTCGATACTCCAGGTTCTCGAAGCATCTCATAGCTGTTCTCAGGAAGGATCGTCTTGAAAAGCGTATGCATATTCTTTTCTTTGCTTCCGGTGACATTGTCTAATGGAAAAATCAAGTCCTTCCGAAGCTCTTTGAAGACATTGAGCGAATGATGGAGGGTTGGGGCTCATCTGGCAAGTTTGATCCTCTTGACGAGATTTATCGGGTTGGTCTTTTTTGCGGTGTTCTCGATAGAATCAAACTTAATTATGGACATTTACATTTCTACAGATTGTCTTCCAGCTCACGGTCCGAGCAGGAGCGTGCCGCGAAATCGCCGAGAATGAGGCTGAGTTTGACAGGATGCGAAAGCTTTTCATGCTATGCGAAAGGACGACGAGTGCGAAGACTGTGCTCATGAAGTGGTGGCCTAGCGAGTCTCGCAAAGCAAAGTTGAACGCAACGAAAGACCTAGCGAATATGTTCCAGACGGTCATCACCAGTCGGAGGAAGAGTGGCAGGAAAGAAGAAGATGCTTTGCAAGTACTACTGGATGAAGGCTGCACAGACAATGATATCTTGCAGTTCATTCTAACGACCTTATTCGCTGGCCAGAGTTTGTTCCCTTTCGCGTTTTCAGTCATACCCATTTTGACGTTTGTTCCTAGCAAACTCCGGTATCATGTCCGGCTGGATGCTCATGTTCCTGCATACCAACCCAGAATGGAAGGCTAAAGTCGTGCAGGAAATACAGACCTTTATCACCAAGTACGCTCCAGACACCTCAGACAGTGACCGACCTGAAAGCCTCGGCACTCGCCTCTCACATATTCCGCCAAATGTATGGGAAAATGAAATGCCCGCTATCGACCTCTGCCTGAGAGAGACGATTCGTATTGTCCAGACTTCTGTCCTGATAAGGCGTAACACCGGTGACGACCTTCTAATTGGAGGTCATAAAGTTAAGCACGGGGACTTCATCATCTACCCGACCTCTGATGCTCATCACAACCCGGAAATTTATCCTGAACCTCTCAAGTAAGCGACATCTTTTTTTAAACTTGTATTCTTAATTCACGCACTTTCTACAATCTAGATTTGACCCTTCTCGCTACGAACGTCTCGAGGACAAGAAACAAAACATTGCTTTCGTCGGATGGGGCGCTGGGCGTCATCCGTGCATTGGAATGCGCTTTGCTAAACTTGAGATCAAATGCATCACGGCCATGTTCCTCTCTGGCTTCGACTACGACGTCGTCGATGATAAAGATCAAGTCCTTTACAAGTTGCCTGAGCCATCCAGGAATAATACGTGAGTCATACCACCTTTGAGCTGTCTTTTTACTACTTGATTCGCTCCATACTGAGAAAATGGGCTTTAGATTCATCCGCACGAAAAGGCCCGACGACAAGCCTTTATGTGAGACTTTGACTCTTCTCAACAAATGCATACCCTCCGTTACTGACAGATATAATTAGACATTCGCTACCGACGCAATGCGATATAGAACGTGTTCTCGAATTAACGACCGGGTAACAGTACCGCATCCCTATCACGTCCCTTCTTCGAGACAGAAATACGCATCACCCCTTTCAGGGAACGATATGGGTGTGTCCTTGGTCAATAGTCTTGTTGTTTTGGCCATGGCTGTACGTATCGTAATTTTTTCATATTATAAGCTTCGACAAACTCTCGTCTATCTGAGCTCAGCGGCTTCAGCCTATGCACATTGTCTTGCTTTTTGTTGCCCTTATATTAATCTGATTGAGCTTGAATAACCTTCCCTTAGTGTGCCTCAAACAACTAGCAACCGAATCAGAATCAAACTGAATTATAGGATGTAGGTACCTCTCAGACGAACGAAAGGAGTATCTTTTCATCTCATCTTTGTTCGCAACTTGACTCGCAAGCCCTGAGTGTGTTTGCAATTGTCGGACCATGGAGGTGTCGGTTACGAAATAAATAGCGATAGGCACAGACTTACTCAGGTAAACTTATGGCCTGCTTTTCCGGAAGCTGGCTACGACGATTTGTAGGTTAGTATTCCGTTGAAGAGTAGATCTAGGTATGCGGGATTTGTCCTTTGTCAAGGCTATGAAGAATACTCATGGGATTTCAAGTTTCCCGCGATGATGTGAATGGGCGCCTACTACTAGTAGTAGTATAGTAAATAAACGCTAAACTCCCAGCCGTGCGCGCTTGTCACTTGCTTCACGCCAACACAACGTCGCACACACATTCGGCTTCACGCTATGCACCGCGCTCTACAGTTCCCAGACATCTTGACTATAATATTGGAGAACTGCACGACGGAAAGCATAGCAAGAGCAGCTTGCGTATGTCGGTCATGGGAGAAGGTAGCAAACGACAAGTTATGGAGGAACGTATCGAATGTCTGGACTCTACTGCAATTGCTAGGGCCTCTGGAGGACGGAGAAAGGGGCACAGTGCGTTCTCGTATCACCTCAATTTATGTTCTATGTGAACTGACCGTTTGGTCTTTAGACTTTCTCTCATCCGTTTGCTGAGAAGAATTGGGATCGATTCTTCCATCAGGCAGAAAGGGTTAAAGAGCTTGACTATGACTATGCAAACAAGGGCCAGAAGATCATATCTCAAGACTCGTTGATTCTTCTCTCGGCAATGCGTCCTCGACTCACACTGCTTCCGAACCTCGATCGTCTTGTTTGGGTTGTGGTTGATGATGTGCATTTCGCCTTTGCAAGGCTGTTCATGCATAGCCAGCTCAGGAAGCTACAGCTCATCGTCCTTCCAGATGTGACGACCAGCGGATTGCGCGACTTCATAGAAGGGCTACCCAAGCTGTGTCCCGAGCTCACCGATTTCGACCTCAGCGCGAATGTCGGCATCACCGTCCTCGAGCCTGTGCTCAGCACCGCGCTCTCGTCCCTTCCACGGCTTGAAGAAATCAACTTCCCTGCCTTCGGGATCACCTCTTCAGTCATTCGCGCACTTTCGCGGCTTCGGCATCTGAAGAAGGTGTACGCTCGTCCATTCTGGGGAATGGGCTTCTCGGGTTCCCCAGAAGACGTAAAGACAATCGATGTGTCTGATCTCCCCCACGATTGCTTTCCCAACCTACAAGAGCTCGATCTGGATGGTGGATTTGGGGTTCTGCGCTCCGTACTCTCTGCACAATGCATCCCACGCACGCTCACGCGCTTGTTCTTTTCGGCGTTTGAGGGCGAGCCTCTATACTCCTTAAAGTCCTTGCTCGATTTCATCGCGAATGAATTTACGGAACTCACATTTCTCGGTGTTGTGTACTTGATCAAGCCGCCTGAGCCACATGGTCTGCATGACGCAGGGAACGATGGGCAAGCTCTCGCAGAGACCATCCCCCGCATCACCTTTGACATCTTACGACCTGCTCTTCGCTTACGCAAACTGCGTAGCTTCCATGTCATGCATAACCGTCCACTAGTGCTCACGGAATCCGATATCGAGGAAATGGGATACGCATGGAGAGATACCGCTCTACGTTCTCTTCGACTTGTGCCAGATCCGGTGTTCTCACCAGGGGTCGTCCTCGACTCAGAGCTGACCCTCGGGTCCCTCCAGACTTTTGCACGTTTCCTGCCCAAGCTAGAGAGGCTGGAGCTCTACATCGACGCAACGCGAGACATACCCAGCGAGCCACCCGAGTACATTTTCCATAATCTGACAACGCTTGACGTTGGAATCTCTCCAGTTGCACAGAACGAGCATGGGGCAATCGCTCGTTGGCTTGCGAGGATAATTCCGAAGAAATCTATGGAGCTCCTTTATGGTGCAGACTGGAGTCTAAATTGGGCCGAAATAAACTTTTCCTTAGATCTAGAGTATCTGCTGCCGCGTCGGAACTACTGGCAGCGGATCGGAGAGATACATAACCAGCTGTGCATCGCTGCAGAGGAGATGCAGAAGTCAGCGCAATCGAAGGCAGATGCCCATGAAGCCAAAATCAAGGCACTTGAAGCTGAATTGCAGGCACTCAAATTAGCATATCGTCCAGGTAAATCATCTATGACACTTGTTTAATCATGCAAAATTCTGACAGACATCGCAGTTTCTTAGCAGCAGCCTGAGCTGGGCAAATAAGTGGACATATTCACGCGAAATCTATGGCTATCTATTCTGGCTGCTCATCAGACATGGACTGGATTATTTCTTGTTATTTCCGGTGGAATGCAAATATGCACACGAATACGAAAACGTGGATACAATTGCGCCCAGCTATGCGATCAGGGACTGTTTTACATCTGAATAAACGAGCTCTCAAGAGCTTGATGTCGAGTTACCAACGAAGGAGGCGCAAACATTTGGGTTATGGACCTTGGACGGATCTTTGGTGAGATAACCTCTCTTTACTCCCTCGAAGTACGACCTATGCGAAGGTTGTTAGTTAAACTCTTGCTGCGAAGAATTCGGATTTGCTCACCACTGCCGTGCCAAATCACCTGCCGTTTCCGAAATTTCTACTTTAAAGTTCCAGAACTAATTCCCCTTGGTTAGCTTGCTTTTACTACACATATACCCGGTCAACCTACGATCCATCCTGCGCCTTGACTATACGCCAGTTTCTGTGCGTCGGCCCAGTTGACAAGGAAATCGTCCGTTGCGTCGAACTGCGTCGGCAGTCCCCACTCACCGAACCACAGCGGACTATCACCCACTGTAGCATCTGCCTGTACGCGGTTGAGGTCTGATACACGGGCCTCGTCAGCATCATTCTACTTGTGTGGACAAGTGCTAGACATACTGCAGATACTCGACATGTATGCATCGGGGTTGGCATCTGCGACACCGCCGAATCTACGATACGAGGAGATTTAATGCAATGATATTTATATAGACATATTGTATAGAGATTTTGGATCACTCACGAGTAATAGAGATGGTTATCATATCCTTGGGGCCCGATCGCTGCGTCGGCAGGGTTGGACGGATTGTCATTTTGCCAGTGAACATCCATAAAGCTGTAGATCTCTCAGCTTCGTATAGCATATAAGTAAGGACAGCTATACTTCGTGACCAAAGGCGTTCGAAGGGGGTGTCCGCCCACGAGGATGGAGCCTTCACCTAGCTGAGCAACGACATTTACGAGAATCGGCGCCGCATCGGCGAGCGCCTGGGCCACTTCCGTCTCGCCCATCGAGCTCGCGCTTTGGGAGAGCTGAAGGAGCGAGGCGGTGGCATTCTGGTTGTGAGAGACCGGGAAAGGCGACCCGGAGATTCCGATCCCAAGAGCCGCTTCGACCGCACGCACAACGAGGACGAAGTTTTTTTGGACTGAGCCGCATAGTAATTAGACATTGTACTTGGATGAAAGGAAGTTGATAGGATCTTACAATCTCCGTATCCGGGCGTCTGAGCGGCATCCATTATTGGTTCGTTGACAGCCTCGATGGCGAACACGCTCCCGAAGTCTGGGTCGAGGTGGCTTAGCGCCGTCATCACGGTCGTCCACACGAGTGCGCGGTGGTAATTGTCAGAAGTCTTTGAAAGTAGGTCAGATTGACTTCATTGATCGGCCTTACCGTTTAGAAACGATAAGGGCGATTTTGAACATACATAGAATTCGACATCACTTGTGCACCTAAAAGGAATGCGCCGCGATGAGATTAGTTCATTGTTACACGTGCAAAAAGAGTGGATCAGAAACATGCCTTCCGGTGAACATCTGTCCGGGTGTTTGTACGCCTGGAAGTGCATGGTGGTCCAAGATCGCAGAGATGCCTGCGGCCTTAAGTTGACCTAAACCTCGTTTCTACCATTGCAGAATCCGTTATGTCAGAACTTTCGAGTGAAGGAACTAATTGTAAGGCGCACAAGCTGCTTTATACCTCCGCGAGGAAAGAATTCGGTTGATCGGTCAACTAGAGGCTCAACAATCCAGTATCCAAGCTACCATTCTAAAATATGAGTAATCTCTCTTCCTTTCATATCAAGGTTGCACGCACAGGAACGCGGACGGTGTTGATTCCAAGCGAAGACATCTGGTTGACGTCGTCTTGTGAAAACCAAGTTGTCCTAAGGAAGCGGTCGGTTATGGTATCTCCGATGCCCATGGAAAAAGTCAGCCTACGAACCAGTGTTTGTTGAAAATCTGGTCGACGGTTTTGGGATAAGCTTGCGCGAAAGCGCTGTTTAAAATTCGGTGTGAGCAATATTGTATGCAGTGATGTTTTGATGGAATTTCTTACAACTCCGTTGCAATGCAGGTAGAGCAGTCGTCACATTGCTGACCGCCCATAGCTAGCCACTCAGCGGGCAGCATCCATGACTGAGTTCTTGTAAGCCTGATGAAGTACCTGGATAGGTTCGACAATATACCTCAAGAACAAGCCAAGATCCTGCGAGAATCGTTAATCGACCCGTCCTTAAATAATCGAGATGTAAAGCATACCAAGGTTGACACCGTAGATTTTACCCTTCGGGAATCCAGGTGAGGCAGCAGACACTAGCGTAGAAAGGAGAGGTAGTAAAGAAAGTAAGAGAAGCATTTTGAGGGATGGGGACGGGACCAAAACCAGGCTGAAGCATGCTGGCATACAAGAACCAGTGTTGTTTTTATACTTCAAGGTGGCTGGGCGTCAACTTTAATCAGCAGACTCAAGAAAAGCTGGCTCATGACAACTAATCTGTCAGACAGACGACCTTCGCGGGGTCGGAGCGTAGATTAGAAGGTGAGTAGTGCAAGAAAAGCATCTCCCGGACAGAGATCCCCGAAAATCCTGCTGATCTTCGTCTTCCGCTGGAACAAAAGAGTATTAATAAAATTACCGGGATGCTCGGCACGCTCGTTCTGCACTCTATATTTCCATAGTTCTGAGCGTAGAAAACCAATTCGACTCTCGACCCGAGCAGAAGAACACAGCGATATCAGCAGTGATGCCTGTTGTGTAGTGCCAGAATTTCGTTCCCTACCGGGGTACAAGAATAACCGGGTCCGTCTTTACGGAGCCGATTACTTACAACCGCAGAGAGTCGTCCATGATGCACGGAGAAACGAAGCAGCCCAAGTCACCAGCGCGCACATGAGAGGACTGAAGCGCAAACCTAGGTCATGAGTCTGATTTCGCATGTGGCTTAGGAATAAACAGTCCGAGAGAAAGCAGAAATCCAGGAGGATGACCAGCTTGAGTAAAAAAGTGAATTGGATCGACATGCACGAGGTATGAAGATTGCTGGCGCTCTTCTGCTTCGCGTAGTTTGAGCATATGCTGCGTATTCCTTGTGCCAGTGTCTATGCCTCAATTTCTGACGAAATTGTCCAGAAGACTATCAGCTGACGATCTGCGAGGGGAACTACTACGGCGCGTACGATACGTACACAGCTTCACAACCGTCCGAGCTTATTTTAACACTTGGACGCATTCGTATCGGAAGACCTGAAACCTGTACTGATAAATTGCACGTGTGGCTTTCAACTTGAAGGTGACTGAAGAAAAGATGGAGGACGGAGATTTAGTGAAGAGTATCGGATGGAAGCTGCCGTTCGTTGTCTTAAAGGTCATTCTTTCTCCATCTGCGATTAAATATCACTTGCAGCATACGAGATACTAGTGTTGTTGAAGATGTGTTCTGTGGATGCTTGGTGTTGAGATAGATGGTGGTAACATGCCAAGTGATAATGTCTCCCAGGGCGTCGCGTCTACGCACGCGTCAACATAAGACAACAACTTGAAACACGAGCAGACCGTCGAAACAACTTTTGTGTCTATCCTTGTCCTTCACACACTACCTTTATCGAAAATAGACAAAGACAGTTGCAACAGCACTTCAAAGAGTCCAACGCAACCACAGAAGGTGAAGAAAGTACCGTTGGGCGTCAAGTGCGTAGTTTGCTTTCCCTTGTGAATAACCATCAAATATTAAATCATTATATTATAGTGCACACTATCCTTCCCTAAATGTGGGCCATACATAACGCTGATACTTTATGCACGTATTCAAAACAAAAAAATGACAACAGTCTCAGACAACATGACCGTCTGTTGGCGCTGAACCCGAATTCTGACCAGGGCCAGCAGCCGTTCCGCAACTCTCTTCGAGCTCCTCCTCCTCCTGTCGCAATCGAGTCACGGCAGCCTCTAGCGCACGTCTCCGTCTCTCTTCCCTTGTGTCGAAACTTGTGACAGCGGTAGGGCCACCAAGGATATACGAATGTGCCTCTGACTCGAGTTGCGAAGTCGGTTCATATACCGGTCCTCCAGATCCAGCGAGAGTATGTGCACCCACACGTTGCGCATTCTCGAAATCAACGACCTCCTTGTTAAGTTGGGAGTTCAATGCTTTGAACTATAGGAATGAAGGGGTAAATCATACGCTCTTTTCCCCGCTTAAAGCGATGCTCACATTATTATCATGTTCTCCCCAGACATTATGCGCCAGCTCGTGGCACAGAACCTTCCGGATGTCCCCATACAGTCGGAAACCGTCATACACGTCTGTCCGTATACGCAGTTTGATCGCTTGGCCGGCATTCACATTCAAGCCCAAAAGATGCGGCTGCTCATGCGGGGCAAGTTCGGTCAGTACGCCAACAGCGAACTGGTGCTTCTGCATGATGTGCAGAATAGCCGGATCTGCAGCAAGTTTGGAAAGCATTGAATGTGCGGTGTGAGGTTCTGGGAGGTGCGCGAGGGGTACGATGTTATGAAACTTATATTGACTTGCAGCTGAGTTCGGTGATGATGTTGAACGGGGCTATGGAGCGACATCGGCTTCTGAGTAGGAGCCATTATACTAATCACAACGTGTGCTTACCTTCGGCAGCTTCTGTCTAGCTCTTTGGCTCAAAATCTCTTCTCGTCTGCGCTTTTCGTCCTCCGCCTTCTTCATCTCGCCCAGCTCCGATTCCGTCGACCCGAGAAGCTGAACCTTCATCCCATCCTTCAGACCCGCCTCATTCAGCGTTGCATCTGGAGGCAAGCGAGGTTTTTTGCCCTTGTAAAGCAGTTTCTGGAGTGAGGGGGGTATCGATGTGAGTTCTTCAAGTTGTAGTTGCAATGCTTCGAGTGTGGTATCCGGAAGAACCAATAGTGGGTGCGATGTGCCGCGGAACGTCACGGTGATGTTCATTGTAAAAGGAGGGGGTCGAATATGTGTCTAGTGTACCTCCAAGTGATCTTTGGGGAAGAGATGATGAGAAAGAGCTAGAAGACACGGTGAGCAATCCTGTCCGTATTACTGAGCAGCCCTTGCGTCAGTGAGGCATGAATCAGCAACTTAAGCGCCCTCTATCCCAGATAGGAAATTTGGGTTACCATTATGGGTTTTCGTACTTCACCCAGGCTCAGATACAAGATATTCGGTAGCTTCACGGTCGTGTCGAAAGGCATTCACCTGGATTTCATCTTTAGTAACGAGATGGAAGCCGGTCGAAATTCTGTTGACTGTTTTGCCCATTATCTTACTTCGGATCGTGGCTTCGTGCAAGAGACCATGAATTTTTATTCAAGGCGAAGCGAACGAAATTCGACAAAGTGGTTCCGTCTTCTTGCTACTGTCCCATCCCTCTGGGTACTTACGGGATAATACAGATTTTCTCTGCCTTGGAGTGTGGAAACAGGCAATCCTGGTCTCTGCCTGCGTTCTTTGGGTATCCGAAACAACCTAAAGTCAACATTTTATTTCAGTCCACGCCGAGTTTCCCGGTCAAGTTCTCTTGTGCAGATAATCGCCTGTGACAAAGAGTCTTCAACATATCGCTGCTCTCCGAGACTCAATGTGACTTAACAATAGCTCTATGGAGTCGGAAAGCTAGTCTCAGACGCAGGTCACTGAGACACGCCCGGCATGACGCTGGTGATCGACAATTTGCTTCCGCCTTTACACCTTTGGCTGCCGCCAAATTGTATATAACAGCATCAGTTCAGGGTAGAGTAATTATCACGCTAAGCTTCATCTTTACCCCGCAAACGCAACACTTCGCTTTCAACGAAATTAACGATTCCTAACGACAATCATGAAGACCTCATTCATCCTCGCTTCATCTACTCTCCTTGCCGCCTCCCGTGTCTCTGCAAACCCTCTGTTCGGACGCGCAGAAGAGGCGACTAACTCGACATCGCCCTCGCTGAATGTGACCGAGGTTCTTCAATTTGCCCTCACCCTCGAGCATCTTGAGAGCACTTTCTACCAAGAAGCACTTGCGAAATACGATGCGACAGCATTCGAGCAGGCGGGATTTTCCGCCTGGGTTCGCGGTCGCTTCGAGCAGATTGGCAACCATGAACAAACTCATACTGCCTTTCTCACCGAGGCGCTTGGCAACGATTCTATAGCTGCATGCAATTACTCTTTGTAAGTCAATAATTTACTTCTTAGTTAACCCGTGTCTTACTCGTCTTGAAGCCCGTATGATAGCCCGCAGACTTTCGTCGCACTCTCTTTCATGCTGGAGAGCGTTGGTGTATCTGCCTATCTCGGTGCTGCTAAGTACCTCGCAAACGACACTGGTGCTCTCACGGCCGCAGCTGAGATTCTCGCCGTCGAGGCCCGCCATTCGTCTTGGATAGAATCCTCTGTCAATGAGTCTTACCCCTGGTCAAGCCCCTATGACACGCCTCTTACACCTACAGCCGTATACTCTCTCGCATCTCAGTTCATCACTGAATGCCCGGAGTCTAACGCCACACTTCCTCTCACTCCTTTCCCCGCCCTGAACATAACAACCAGCGATGGAGCAATCGCTCCGGGCAGTCAAGTTGAACTTGTGTACAACGCAACCAGCAACGCGACAGAGTATCTTGCCTTCTACGCGGGTATGAACACCACCCTTGTCGAGATCACAAACAAGACCGCAACAATCCCTGCGGACTTACTGGGCTTCGTCTATGCAGTTGTAACGTCGAGCAACTCCTCTATTTCGGATGAGACAACTGTTGCGGGTCCTGTCATCCTTTCCTTCCCTATCTCCCCTTATGTTAGCAACTATTAATTGAAACGTAGAAACGGTAGAATTAGTCCACTACTTTATTAACTTGGGAATATTAAAAAATACGCTTAACATGTAACATAAAGTCGAATTATTCAGGCGTCTTTAAAAGGATGAAATCCACGTCCTCCCTTCTTCCCGCAAACGCCAAAATGCACCAGTTCTGTAATCGGGTATAGGCATTCACGACGAGATACTTCCTCACTTTTCCACCATAACCACTAATAAGTAATTAAGCAAAAGTAAGTAACAACGTGATTAGTGCACGCAATCACAGCTCATTTCTGGTACTTACTTCAAGTAAGATGTATGCGTGCACGGGCCATGCATGACCGTGAGACACGCGCAAATTGAAGTTCAAGTTTGCTCGAAGACACCCCCTCGAGCCTTCCTCTAATTATTACTTCCCTCTCTCTCCCTCCATGCTCTCATATTCTTATTAGAGTTCTCTGATGCCAGTCCGGTCGCTCCTTTCGCTAACTCGTCGTCGCTCATCTGCTCTGTCTTCAAAATGTATCAATAGTCCTCGTTCCCTTAAAATTTCTGCTTTCTATTCTGTAAGTAAAGCATTATTCAACCTGTTGGTTCTAATGCTGTCCTGACCGAACTCTTTCAAGGGATGTACTATACCTGCTGAAATCCTAGAAGCCATTGTATTATACGCTTACTCTTCTGATCGCTCTTTCGCCTCTATATCTGGATTTGCGACTGCCTCTTATGCTTTCAGACAAATTGCTCTCCGTTGTTTCTGCTCACACCTGCATATATGCTCCGTAAAACGATGGGACGGTATGCCTGACGCCGCTAAATTGGCTGGCTGGACCAGGTATACATTGTATCTCATACTTTATGGAAAATGCTGAAATCTTCACAGGAGTGTCAGCGCATCCGCGCATGCCTTAATCGCTCCAGCTGCCGTCCAACTGCGCTCATTCCACCTCCTACGTTCTGTACACATAACATTTCACGGTCATTCAATCGTCAATTACAGCCCTGCACTATACACCTTGTTGGACTATCTTCCAGAAACTATCACCGAGCTCAGTCTCCTCGACCTCCCCGACATCAGTCCAGGTTGTCTGAACGTCATTGCGAAGAAGTTTGCGGACCTCACTAGCTTAGAACTCAGCTGTACGGAGAGGCTCGATGACTCGTGCTGCTGGGGCTGCTTCGAAGAGAGTGCGAGCTGCGTCAACCACTCGCCAGTTCCAGATATTTTCCCGACCGTGGGGGATATGACGGTTCGTACTCACAGGATATATGCTCACTTTAATAGACCAGTTAGCTGCTCCGATCTAATCTACTCCATTTTTTATCCTCTGTCACAGACTTTCGTCAAGACTGCCCTTCGACCTCTTACGAAGCTTCAACATCTGCACCTCGGATTCTTTCTCTCCTCCACTGGCCTCATCTATGAACACCTTTCGCATGCGCAGGAACAAGCAATATACCCTGCCTTTGAGATAAACTACGACAGCGAAGGGGATATTATTGACGATGATGACACCGTCATTGACGACGACACTACTTCACCGTCGTCTGTTTCTAATCGCGATGCCGCTGCTGAAGCGGAGGCGAGCAGGCCATTTGGACCGGAATGGTGTCTACTTTGCTTCGAGCGCCATGCTACCGCTGTGCGCCTTGCGGAACTACAGGCAGGGCTCGAGCTTGCGCAGGCCCTCCGAGAACTCAAGACTCTGGGTTGGGGTTCGTTTTTCGGGCGTCAGAAACAGGAGATGTCGAGCCGCCGAACAAGTATATGGGTGTTCCGGAAGGATGGCAAAATTCGCGTTAGGAGAAAGCCGTGGGTAATGAAATAAGTTCCCCTCTAGACTATCGGAACGGAGATGCTACTTAACGCTCTACTTTCAACTCATCAATTTACTACTACTCGTAGACGAACGTGTTTGTAACTCTGATCATGTATTTTCCACCATTAGCCTCACAGCTCTTGCCCTCGCACTGATAATGATCCTACACTTGCCAAAAGTCTCGCACGGCGCCCGTAGTATGTGGTGAGTGTTTTGACTGAGGAATCAATCGAGCCTATTGGGAGGGCACAATCCTAAATATGGACCAACAATTCCACGTGCCGCCGACGAACTTCAAGTTGTACTTTTGACCGACGTGGCGGATGACTCGGAAAATCACAGAATCCACTTCTACTTCCATCTACAAGCTATTAACGACGAGCACATTTCTGTACTATGGCGCGCCGCAAACTCTCCTCAGTCTACTCTGAGGCATCGGATGATGCAGATGAATATCAAGAGCCAAAGGTATAACTCAAAGCTTTAGATTTCAAATTGCTCACAAACCGACTTTGTCGGCAGAGGCGGAAGACGGGCCAGGAGTCGATTCGGAAGCGAAGGAAAGCTGCTGGAGAAGAGGAACATAGTGACTCAGACTCTGAACAGTTTTGGATACCGATATCTGCGTTGGAGTTGAGCGTAGGGCCAAAGACGTTCGAGGATATTATCGAAAAAGACCTCTCTGGTTTACGCGAAGTCAGGCAGAGTCATCTGGCGGCTCTCATAGAAGTTAATTATTTGGTAAGTGAGGAACATTCTGCTTCTGTATATAACCTTTATATCTATACTCCTTCTTATTAGGGACAGCGACTTCGACCATTAACTATCTCGGAGGCTGCGTCTCTAGCCACTCGTCTGGAAGACTCCGCTACTTCGACAGGTAATACCGCTCTCGATAGCCTATTGACGCGGAAACTCAAGCTAGAGAAGGTGATTGTGAACTTTTATATTCAAGTAAACCGGAATAACTCACTGACTATCTATCTTTCAGTACAGACGACGGCATTCTCTACCTCAACCTAAACTTCGACTCAAGCCCCCTATACCGGCTTTAACAGCTCCTCTTGCCAATCCCGTTGCATCATCGCCGGATCCTTCGATTATTGATGGACTTGCGATGATCAGAACAACGCCCTTCGTCAGCTCGTTTGCGGCACGCCTCATACGATCCGACGTGAAAGAAGAAACCGTGTTTCTCCACCGGGATTGGTCCGCTCGTTCATACTGGATGGACCTCATGGACGATATCCATGAGCACTTCTCGTTCTCTCAGTGAGATGTGTTCCCATGATTGCAAAGTGTGCTCAGACTCATTGTGCAAAAAAAAAGCCCCGAAAGAGAACAAATCATCCGAGCGCCAGCGTCTATCGATTACCAGACGCTTCGCTCTTCACATCTTCAGCAAGTGCATGAGTTACTATCTCGGACCTTCTGGCCGGGAATTGATGGTACGTTTCTTGGGAATTCATTACTCCGAATGAGACTTTGCTTATTCTCTTGCTGTAGTGAGCGACGCACTGCACTACTCGCCCGAACTATGCACAGTCGTAGCCACCTACAAACAGCTTGTCGTAGGTGCAGCGTTCTTGTGCTCCCCACAAGAGACATACATCACGTACCTCGCTGTCAGAGCTGGATGGGAAAGCTCTCACATTGCGACGTACGTTATTTACTAGACCATGCTATTATCACTTTGAAGTGAAAGCCTCTACCAGTATCATGCTCCACACACTTCTGAAACGCAATCCTTCCAAGGATATCCTGCTGCACGTATCTGTCAACAATCCTGCAATGGTGAGTCCCCCTCCCCTACTATCATATGTTGGCGAAGCCACGCTGAGTTGGAAATAGCTACTGTACAACCGATTCGGCTTCAAGGCAGAAGAGTTCATAGTAGGATTCTATGAAGACTATCTAGACGCCCACTCACGAGCGAGCAAGAATGCATTCCGATTGCGCCTGCGACGGTAACCAGTTCAACTTTTCCGATGTCCCGGAAACATCTCGGCTCTTAGATGTGCACTCAAGGCGCACCGCAGGCCGCCTGGACAACTTAACGTCAAGTATGATGTAAATGGATTGTACCGATTACTTTTTCCTTTCCGTTTACCTGGAGGCTTCATGACCCGCGATGAAGGGCAGATGAGAGAAAAGTGAAGAAAACTTCCATTCAGAACATCGGCATGTAAGTCAACTTTATGAAGACATCAAAAAACGTACCTGGACCATGCAATCGCAGCCTAACGATGTCGTGTAAGGTAATCATGCGTCAAGTTGTTTTAGATGTGAATGTAAAGCGCTCATGGCTACACTTTTGCAGAGGTTGTTTCCAGCCACTAGTATACGTATAGTCTCGAGTTCGGGGGAGCTCATGTGTATCTACTCGGAATCCTCGGTTTCTCGTTCTCGTAGGTCGTAATATTAATCGATCTGTTATTTGCGCAAGTATCGATGTGGTAGTCAGGTACTCTGGGAGAGGGTGGCTTACAAAAATTGTAGGACGGTTTAATTGTTCATTGTATTTTTGTGTTTGTGCTGTATTTTTGTGTTCCGTGTCTACTATCTACATGTCTAAGATTATCGATTATAATGCAGCGAAAACACAAATCAAGAGTAGAGTGTTAGATCTGACCTCACCGACTGGTTGAACAGTGATAAAGTAACCTCGTATACCTAGGACCCTAAAAGAATTAAAATAATCGAGTGTCGCTACTATCTCGTGGTACGACTAGCAGCATGAGCACAGCGAGGAAGACTGCCATGAACCTCAGCAAACCGCTATTCGAATCCGCCCAACCTTCCGCCCTGCCTGTCAACGCGGACACAACCGTTCCTCTCACATCCTCTACCTCGCCTCGACGTTCCAGCTCCTCTGGCAGGTCGAACGCGACGCTACTTGGTGTCCCCGGCGATCTCTCATGATTGTCGTACAGGCCCCGCTCCGAAAACGCAATTGATTGTGCTGAGAGGCACGGCGTCCAAGGACCGGGCTCGTCCATTGAGAGTGGCCCATCTTTTCCGTCAGTGGGTGGATGCTGACCCAGCTTCTCTGGGCCGAGGAGGGAGGAAGAGGGGAAGAGCCACGCCTCGCCCAACGTGAACATATCCCTGTCGGGGAAGACTTCAACGATGTCCGCCTCGAACCCGTCGATCTTCAGTGTATAGCGACGCCACATCTTGCGCTTATCCTTCAGCGATTTGTTCTCAGCGTCCTCGTCCCCAATCAGCCCGGCCTCGATGAGTTCAAACTGCGGGACAGCGCCGAGCTTTCGGAATATCTGCCCGATGGCGTAGCCCTCCTGCAGGAAGAGCTCGGCGCATTGCGCGTTGGTGATGCGGACGGCAGAGGTGGCGTAGCATAGGGCGCGCCCTTCGCAGAGGAGGTTGACTTGTCGCTTTTGTACTGTTGGGTGCAAGGGAGTGGGGGAGAGCTGTGTAGCGAGGGGAGAGGAGGGTGTTGTTTGTGCAAAGACGAGCGAGATGGTGATGGGGCGGGCAAAAAATGCGCTGTGAAGGAGCAATGGTGATGAGTTGCTTGCGACAAATTGCAAACTGCACGGGTCATGTACCTAAGTATTCGTTGGAGGTCGCCAGTGGCAGAAAGGATAACACGTTCAAGTGGTGTTACACCTTTAGGCCATGGAAACTAATAATTCGAACAAAGCGTTGAGCAAACGTCGTAGAGCTATGCGCAACGCGTACCTCCACACTCGTCAACGTTGCGTCAAATCTATCCGCAGATACAGACGTCATTCCGAAATTTCAGAATCCTCGTGTTTGTCGTAATCACGGTAGTAAGCCGTATATTCAAAACACAGAGACGGGCAACAGAAGGGAAGAGTAAGGATTGATGCCAGTCTAGAGTAGTAAAAAGAAAGAAAGAAAGAAATCAAGTTGTGTGGAATGTGGCGAAAGTCAGCTCATCCGGAGGCGGAAGACCTGGACTTTGAAGGCGCGCTAAAGACGACTGACAGTAGCGGAATGAAGTGTTTCGTCGGTCGACACTTCGCAAGATAGCGCAGCACAGCCCAGGGGAAGGGAATTGTGGTACGAGAAGAAGAGATGCAACTCAGCGGAAATGAAAAAAAAGAACGCGAACCTTATGAGCTAAAATCCATTCAGGTCACCCCAAATTATCCTGAACCTCCTTTGATAAATCCCAATGTACATCAAGCACACTCTTCCAAAGGAGATACTGATCAGGGTTAAGAGGGGATGATCAGGGGAGTGCGCGGAATCAATCCATCAAGATTAATGTGGCTTGGGGTTCTTCTTTTGAGTCGAAAGTGCTTGAGTGTACATTGTTCACCCTGCAGGTTGGCGTATTTGAGGGAACGTAGCGGGATAGACAATGTACATGTGATAGTACATATGCATGGTTGATTGAGGAGAGAGGTCTTCGGGAACGAAGCGAAAGGGGGATCATTAAACTTACGGGGCGCACGAGGTAAATGCGTGTCATATTAATGTCGTTTTGATGAGTTTTTAAATGATGCAAAGAAAGCTATTTAGCAGTAGAACTAAAGACTTCTTTTCATGCAATGGTATCATAAAGAGGAGTAAGCTATACGTAGATACAAATAGATGTTGGTACAGGAGCACATGCAAAATTGACTTGATACTTGGTGCATTCTTTGAAACTCGAAGAGGCCTTCCTGGGAATAATTGGAAGATGTCGTTAGAACGGAATGGACAAAGAAAACGTCGCTGTTTTAATCCAAATACAACATGTCATTTAATCAAGCAAAACAGATAGCAAAGAAATATGGGAGTAGGCAAATGAGTAGATTTCTGGCGTGAAGGTATGCATCAAATGGAACACTAGAATCTTCCATCGTGTGCAAAGTTGGACAAAGAACATTAAATGTATTGCTGCACAAAACCCTTAAATAAAGGAAAAGAAATTGGTGCTGACGAAGAACGTGAGCTTAGATTGATGTTTAGATGCAGCGGACCGCTGGCTTTGACAGCAGGTTACAGATCCAGGACAAGCACATATGAGTTGAAGAAAGTTGGGTGGTTGTCACAGAGTAAGATATCATGTCGCCTCATAGGCGAGTGACAGCCTTCGAATCAAGAGGCATGCCTGCACAAAAGGTCAACACAAGTCGTTCAGAGGTTTCGATGGCGTAAACACACCTGATGGATCAATCCCGTTCGCGGCCAATATTCTGTTATGTCTGATTAACCTTGCTTGATCGAAACTACACCATTCAATATTCGTTTAGGTCCACTGCTAGCTCTGACAATTCTAACACTCACTTAACACGTTCCCTCCGCATAATCTCCTGAACCTCCCTCACGCCGCGCTCATCCAGGCCAAGTCGGGAGTCACCATCGCGGATGTTGGCCTCAATGTCGAACGCAGCGCTGTTCAGACCGGCAGAAGCCTGGTCCGAAAAGCTCGAAAGCGGCATATAATTGTGCAATTGAGGGAACATCTGTCGTATTCTGTGGGGGAGGTGGGGGATGACCGCTGCACGATAGTAGACAGCCACTTGATATTGTTAAGATTGCCGGCATGGAGACGTCGTCACGGGAAAGCAATACAATACCCCACATATCCGGAGCAAACGCAAAGGTAGCGAAGAAAATAGTACGCGTTGTCAGCCAAACTAATACGAGTCATTGCAATAGAAAGGCCTTACAAAGGATGATGAGCGAGGTGAACGCAAGGAGACTCAGGAAGAACAACATTGTTATAAGTGCTCTGCACTACAGACGGATATATGAGAGACAAGAAGAGAAAAGTATGTATCGGATAGTGGGTGGTGTAAGTCGCTGTGGGTGTCTTAGAAGAGGAGACGGATGGGGTACGACATGGAAAACGTTGGCGTCAGTGCTGTGCAGAGAGCGCTGCGGCCGACACCATCCGGCGGTGAGACGCCTCGGACGAATAAGGAAGTTGGTAAACGTTGCTGAGTCATCGCTGTTTTGCGTCATTCGTACCTCCTCAAAACTCTCGCTGCTCCCGCGCGTACCACATAACACCTGTACATTTACTAGCTATTGACACACTATCATTATTCGATTTACTCGCTAAAACCTCTTCTTCAACATGTTAGACAGAGAATTGTCAGTCCAGGAGATCTTACAGGTGAAAGCTTCACTCGAATGCGTAAAATCTTCACGATCTCATCGCACTCGCAGGAGGAATTCTGTCCTCCATTGGACACTGCATTAATCGCAGCCGTTGTAGCAGACTATCCACAAGAGACCAAAGACCAAAGAGTAGCTGCTTTAACCGACTTGAGGGAATTACTGTCAGCCTTAGTTCCTGACGCAGCGGCGGATCAAACCCAAGAGGACAGTGGCCGTGATTCATCATTGTCAGCTCCCACAGAAGAATCCGGAAGTACCTTTGGAGGAACTGGTGAGGCAAGCTCTGCAACATCTACGAATGGATCGGGGGGCTTGGAGTCCACACCATCCGAATCAGCTCTTGACTTCCTTCGCGCGTCGTTCCCACATATCGACGTCAAGAAACTTAGGGCAAAGCTCGATGAAGCCGAAACGGAGTCTAGGGAACAAGAGGTGTTGGATATGGAGAAGCTCGTCGAGGAGATACTGAGCGAGGAATTGGTCCGGGAGCTGGAGGAACGAGGTGTGAAAGATGAGGACGAGCTCGCCGAGCAGATGGATGAGTGGCATGTTGTCCGGAGGAAGTCGCAGAGGAAACTTAAGGGCGAAGAGGGGCCCGAAGACATTGTACAACACTGGCACTTTGTTCAAAAGTCGACATCTCAAGCGAAGAAGAAACGAAAGGGTAAGAGCATCACTTTGTCTGACGTTAGGCAGCAGCAACACGTCCGACGATCAACGCCGAATCCGCACCCTGCTGGCGACCCTTGGAACCAACTCACGTCAATTGCGACATACCTCGAGAGTCTGCTACAAGCTCGTACATCTGCCTTCTTCCTTTCGTATCTCCATAAACCGGAATACCATGGCCCTGCGGACGCAGTTCGTGCGGCTTTAGCCGCGATCGCTCAGGATCAACCTCCTAACCTTGCAACCGGCGATGTCCAAGAGGCAGACCACGCTTACTGCGAAGGTAGGAGTCACGAAGAAACTTTGCTTACCCTCATCGAGTTCCTCTGTATGGACCGAAAGGAAGTCTTCGAAATTTTCGACGAGGAAGCGCGAGAACGGCTGTGCCGAGATGCGGACTTGGCGCTGAAAGTGACGAATGATCAACCGGATTTCTCGCTTGAAATCGTCAAGCTTCTGCTGGAACTTGACGCAGATGGGGATGGCTCCCGTGCCATGGGTGTTTACCATTCGCCTGCTTCACCACGTCTCTCCAATGGAATCAACAAAGCACCTGAAATGACCGTTTCTTCGATACCCTCTCGGACGATTCCCTCGAGTGTTGTGCTTTCTCAGTTACCGGTTTCAACGGTCCCAAAGCCTAAACCACCTCCTGCTCCGAATCAAGCTACGACCTCAAACGGCAGTGGGTGGCAAGAAGTTAAAGTACGGTCAAAGGCGCATGAAACACATCCGCTTGCTGTACATATCCCGGCTTATGATCCATATAATGTCCCGCGACGCAAAGTTCGAGGCTCCGGCAATGCGAACGGCAAGGGCGGGAAGGGAGACATTGGCGAGCTCAAGTCCCCGCTCAAGCCCAAATTCGGACCTGTCGTTCGTACTGCTGCTGCCCCCCCACTATCACCATCGTTCAAAAGAGAGGCGCGTCTGGTTAACGGAGCGATATCATGGTCGCACAAACGCTCAATTAATGAGCTTCGGGCAAGGAGGGACGAAGCGCTTCGGCAAGCGAGCCGCTATTGGGCTCAGGGAAGCGCGCGTAATCGCGGTGGGGAGGTTGCGTGGCACTATGCACTCGAGGCGCAGAGGTTTCAGGAGGAAGGTCGGCAGCTTAAGCTGGATGCGGCACGAGAGTTGGTGGAAGGCAAGAGGTGGGTCTGGGGCTTTACGGGTGTCTACCCATTTCTGCACGCCATGCTAACAACATATTATACGCAGGAATGCAACGGAAAATCATGACGTGGTAGATCTGCACTACTGTACGACAGCTGAGGCGGTGACGATAGTACACGAAGTATTGGACGAAGGCTGGGTCTGCTCTGCGCGCCCGCTACACATTATCACAGGACGTGGGTCACATTCAACGAATGGTGTTGGCGTCCTTGGTCCGGTCGTTAGTAACGCTCTCGAGCGCGAAGGCTGGCGAGTGAGACAGCGGGATGGTAGTCTTCTCGTGTACGGTCGTGCTTAAACGGTATTTATCATGGCTGCCTTTCCGGTTTGTATCGTTAGTCGTTCACTTGTATACCTGGCTGTATCTATAGTTGAGTTGCTGTCCACTTATCTGGATGCAATCGTATCTGGGAATCTTTGGGTTAATAATCTTTTCTGCCATGCCGCGTTAAAAGTTATGAGTGCAATAACAGTTCAGCTTGCGCTGTTCATAGTTGTAAGAGCTCTCTGAGATTGGTCAGATGCAGAGAACCAGCTGTCTTCACTCTACTGTTCGTGCAAGCGCTAGTTTCAGCACGTCTGTAGGCACAGGAAGCACAAGTGGGCTCCCAACCGCGATGTGTTGCTTGAGGTTACCCCAATTCGCAGTTGTTGGCTTAGTCCCGCAATACACGTTGGACTGTAAGGGCCACCTAGCCAATCATATTGCTTAAGATCTCCAGTATAAATTGTTTAGAGTAAAGAAAAGAATAAAATTATAATAATAGTACACCCAATACAAAGGCTGATAGATAATACATCGAGAAAATAAATGAGAAAGACGTCTATGCACCGAAACCGTATAGCGTGCGGCCAGAACGCTTAAGTGCGTAGACGACGTCGAGCGCAGTGACTGTCTTGCGTTTTGCGTGCTCAGTGTATGTCACAGAGTCGCGGATGACCTGAAGTGAGAAAGAGCAAGTTAGGAAGGTGAGTTGCCTAAAGCGGACAGCAAGACGACGTACATTCTCAAGGAAGATCTTCAGCACACCACGCGTCTCCTCGTAGATAAGACCCGAGATACGCTTCACACCGCCACGACGAGCGAGACGACGGATAGCAGGCTTCGTGATACCTGAGCATGTTCAAGTCAGAACATGCATATGAAAAAGCAATGAAGAGACATACCCTGAATGTTGTCACGAAGAATCTTGCGATGACGCTTGGCACCACCCTTTCCGAGGCCCTATTCGAACTTGGTAAGAATCTGAGTCAAACCCAAAGTCAAGTCAACTCACCTTGCCACCTTTGCCGCGTCCAGACATGTTGATTTAGAAGTTGTTGGAGTGGTGGAAGATAGATAAGTGTTTTGTTGAGTCGCTCGAGTGGTGGACGAGGGCGAAGAGTGTGTTGTAAGGAACATTTACTGTGTCGTATCTTATATACCGCGAAGCGTGGTCAAGTGGCTGTGCGCAGTAAATAAGGTTCATGCACAACAAAGGTAATTTGACGCGGAGAGGCGCGCACGTGATTGACGCGGACGCGGTGGTATATAACGAGTCGGGCAAAGTGAGCCCGGAAAGCACTTACACATTCGCCCCGCAAACGAACTTCGGCCTCCACCACATTCACACCTCACTACACAACAATGGCCCGTACCAAGCAAACAGCCCGCAAGTCCACCGGTGGTGAGTATCTTTTTCGTCAGCCACTTCCGGGTTTCTAACTTCGATGTTCAGGCAAGGCTCCCCGCAAACAGCTCGCGGCAAAGTCGCAGGCACGCAAGACGGCAGCAGCGACAACGGGTGGTGTGAAGAAGCCGCATCGCTTCAGGCCCGGAACTGTCGCTCTCCGTGAGATCCGTCGGTACCAGAAGAGCACGGAGCTGCTCATCCGCAAGCTGCCGTTCCAGCGTCTGGTTCGTGAAATCGCGCAGGACTTCAAGGTGTGTTGACTTTGTGGTCAATGGTTTATTGCACTTGCTAACCTCTTCATTGTACAGACGGATCTGCGCTTCCAATCCTCTGCCGTCATGGCTCTCCAGGAGGCCGCCGAGGCATACCTCGTCTCGCTCTTCGAGGACACCAACCTTGCCGCCATCCACGCCAAGCGTGTCACCATCCAGCCGAAGGATCTCGCTCTTGCTCGTCGTCTCCGTGGCGAGCGCTCATAAGCTTTTCCCTATCCTCATCTAATTTTATATTTCGCTCTCGGTCATTGTAATACTATCTTTTGTATGACTATCCTGTCTCTACTATAGACTTGTCCTATGTCGTAAGCTTATGCTGCATGGATATAAAATTACTTCTATTCATTGAAACGATACTCATTTCACGATACCTGTGTGAATTTGACTGGTAAGTCGTCCAGAGTTTCTTCGGATGCTTGTTCATGATCAAATGTGTAAAAAAAAAGGAGGTGGTTAGACAGTTGTATTGATAATAACCAACAATAAGTAACATGGTAAATGCCACTAGTTACAGACTGTCCGGGTGTCAGAAGGCCAGGAAAGTCCGTGAATTGGTGTATATACATGATAGTAAGTTCTGACAGGATATGGGATTCGGTCCAAAACAGTGCAGTGCAAGAGCAATGAGCGTGAATGACGAGAATGTAGCGTAAACAATTTGAAAGCTATGGATACACAACAAGGAGACGTCCAACACATAAACAAGAATATTCGTTAAACGACATGCAATCCGGTGTTCATGCATGTTACCAGACGAGGCTGACCAGCAGACTCGTCAGGAACACGAAGGCAAGCGCGGACTGGCCGGCCGCTGTGGGGGACACAAGGTTCGTCCCGCTCGACTTGCGGTTGTTGCCGGTGCCGGTGGCAGTCACCTGCGCAGCAACCGAGCCGAACGTCGGAGTAGGCACCGCAGCGTTCACATTGTCCGACATAGCTGTGGCGACGTCCGAGAGGTTCGCAAAGCCCACCGATGGAGGGTTGTAGCGGAACACGGAGTAGACGTTCTTGAGGAACGTATCGCCCACGATCCATGCTGGCGTACCGCTCCCACTGATGTCGAGCTCGAAGAACGCGCCTAGGCACTGGCTACTCGACAGCTCCGTAAGCTGGAAATCCGCAGGGCTGATGGACCATGTCTGTCCACCAAAGGCCATCGTGACTGTTACTGTCGTCGAGCACGGGTAGATAAAGTAGCCCTCGTAATTGCCCGTGCCAGCTTGTGCGCCAGGGATTTGCGCGTACATGGCAGTGATGACATCAGTTGGTCCACCAACGAGCGTCGTACCCGTGTCAATCGCGGCGTAGGAACTGGAGCCTGATGGTAACGTAACCGAGTTGCCCTGAACAGTTAACGCAGAAAGCTGTTGAATCCAATACGACCCTTGCCCACCAGGAATGTCCTGATAATCAATGTCTCCAGTGTAAAGACTCTGATTGACGAATCCTGTCAAGATAAAATAAATTTGATTTCCCGGTCAATTCGGAAATTGAGGCTAGATCAAAATGCGGGGCTTACCCATTGTGAATGTTCCTCCGGGCTCGAGGGCCTGAGCTTTGCGCTCGTCGACGAAGCGAGTTAATTGGAAAGACATTAGAGGCGAGTCCCAGGCTCCATCGTCGACTAACGTTTGCCAAAAGGGCTTCGCCCCCGAGGCAGCGATCGATTGGAATGCAAGCCCCATCAGACCAGAAACCGGGCTGCTGAGGAGCCCGTCAGAGACCTCATCACAAACGGCTGGAGATCAAAGGATAGAACGGAGGGTCAGCAACCGACATCAAAAGAGAAGATGGCCGGGGGAGGCATCGGCAACGCACCGAAAGTCTGATTTGATACAGAAAATCCAGCCATCTGAATAACGTCTTTCGCGAGAACGCCCGCGGCCTGCCCACTTCCGTATTTGATGGCGAATTCGGTAGTAAGGTTGACGAACGATGAGGATGCTGAGGAGTCGAACGTAGGAACGTCACCGCAGCCAGTGATACAATTCTGGTCTGCTATCCAAAGGTCACTAAAGAGAGAACAATGAGCATTGGCCCAAGCCGAATAACGCGCGCAAGACAAGATCACTTACGAGGAGCCAGTGTCCAGGATGACATCGTAGGCTACAGGAGGTGTTCCAATGGCTATTGAGCCATAGTACGTCGAGTCGGCATTCTGATTGACAATGAGGTTTGTACCGGCTCCGCGTTTGAACTTCGACGAGGGGAGCCCGCCAGTGTACTTCGTGCTGAGGCGCTCCCGCTCGTTCTTCGCCCACTGTCCCCACTCCTCTTCTGTCCGCTTCCTGAGACTTCTCCGATTTAGTCTTATTGTGTCCCCCTGAGGCTGGAATGGGTTGGGTAGTGCGAGTACGTCGCACGCGAGGGCGAGAAGAAATGCGACGGTGCATGCCGGATGTGTTGGTAACATGGTTGGAGGTTGTCGTTAGCTTGATGAATTCTTCGTTAGACCTGACCTAGTGCTTGCTAGCTCTGTTGCGGAGTGCCGAAGTAGAGGTGGGCGTTGAGGTTAGTTGCTGGAATTAGTCGGAGGAATAAGTGCAAAGTAGGGGGGAGCGGCTCGGCCAGCGAGTTTTTGTAGGAAGGGGAAGGAGCCAAGGAATTTTGAAACAGGCCTTCAGTTGTCGGCCGGCGCAGCCCCTGCCGAATTTGGCAGTGCACACAAGCATACACAGCCAATCACAACTTGAATGGCTCGGCAGGCGCCCAGGCCTAAATCCACGACTGCGCATATTACGCTCTCCGTCTTTTACGCCGGCCGCACCTCCTGTATTTTGTGGTTCTGAATAATCGGAGGAAGACTGGCTATCTCGTGTTCATGACGATGAATTTTTCTCATTTTTCCAGAGAGAACGCCCGCCGATTCAGTGCGATGCCAAGCTGCCTTCATAAGTACAATAGTTAGCTCGGCGTCATCAGAAGTAACATAGGAACGTCACTGTCTGCATTCTATAAGGTCGCCCTGTATCTGCGTCATTCAGGCTCTGGGCTTGGTGCGTCACTCGAGCTCAGGCTGGCATCAGTCACGGACGCAATCAGGTGATACTGTAAGGCGATACAGAGTTTCACCCGAGGATGACTTTCCTGTCTCCTAACTGCGCAGGCGTCTGATTCGGATTTTGAGGGAAAGCGAATACCGGACGCCATGCTTCGGCGCCCGACGTCTGCGCACTTTCGGCGTAAATTCGACTCCAAAATTCGTAAGGTTTATATCAGGTAAGCTTGGGTGACGGCGTGACAGATACGATCCGACTCGGTCACTATATGACGTATCTCCGGATTCGCCATTTCTTCCGACAAAAGGTAAAAATGCAAATTCGCGTGGCTCAATTCCGGAATTTGTATTCGATGCGGAGGTAGAACAAAATAAATCCTTGCAAGTGTTATTGAGACTTCGCTGTTACGCCTCTGAACTAGATTAGAAGTTATACACAAGAGTAATCAGACGAAGCCCTGAGTGGTAACATTGATCTCACACAGCATACAATTTGTGTGACCATCATCTACCCACTTTCATGCCAACCCATATCGCAAAGCTTACATCAAGCCTTTCTCCATTGCCATCAGAAAGATCACCAACTCTCCACACCTCCCATCCACCTTTCCCGAGCCACAACCCCAGGAAGTCCCGGATCACTTCTTCCGACCGCAGTTCGACAGCAATCACCACCTTAGTGCGACCAGGCACTGCAAAGTGATCAATTGACTCGACAAGCCCGGGTAGTAAAGAAGGGTTGAAGATACAGTCTACCGCGAATATAAGATCGAGAATTTGTGCATCAGGAGTGCCGAAGAACTGATTAGGTTGAGGTAGGCGAAATAATTGATGGCGAGAAGCGGGGGTTGTATGTAGAAGCTGAATCCAGTCAAGGGATTCGACCGTTATGGTGTTCGGCTGTAATGCGAATCCGCTAGATTTGCTAAGCTCATGCAGAATGTTATCCTTGTTATGTGTGATGTTCTTCCGGATAAGTGGCAACAGATAATCCAGATCTGTGGTGATATAGTGTTTCACCCAAGGTGCGATAACGAGGCCAAGCAGTCCGGTACCTGCGCTACGGGTGCGACAGAGTAGGCAATCAGATATGGCGAGAAAGCCAAAGAACGATAATGATACCCTAGCTCCAAAACAATGCTATCCTTTAGTTTGTCTCGATCGAATAACGAGGAGTCGAAGTTCGAACAGAGCTGGCGAAGGAATAGCTGACACAGCCAGACGCTAATCAACAAAACGTGATGACGATATATCATGAGAATGTAGTGGGCGACCACGGGGAAGATATGAAACAAGGGTACCTGACACGCCAGACCACACTTCCTGGGCGCGCATTTAGCATGTTTTCTTAGCCAGCTTGATTGCTATGACGGAATAGAACAGCTTGCCAGTGTCCCCCTTCTTCGATCTTAGTGCAGTATTATCTTGCGCGAGCTCGATCTCGAGAGAAATGGGCTCGATTGGATGTGCTTTATGTGTATGGTGACGTTTCCTTCGTCTTTTAGATGATGACGGGGACAAAGACATATTTTCTCCGGAATCGGGGAGATCGTGTCTAGGAGGAGGAAGGTCGAAGGTTAAGAGCAGTTTGTCGTGTTTTGAATCAACAAAACCCAGTCCGGTAAACGTATTTGATCCGTCCTGAGCACCACTGGAAGAAAGTTGTGTATATAGGAGAAAGACCTGAACGAAGTGTGGTGCTTTAATCTCAGCTTTCTGAAGTCGGCATCGAAACATACCTCTTCCTCTGGGTCTTCGACACGTTCTGAACCCCTCGGAAGGTTCACCAGACCGAAAGGATCACCAAAGGAGCGGGCATCCTCTTGCAGGTCCTTTGGCATAGATCTTCTATGTCCGATGGTTCTAGGAAGACTAAGAAGGCGCAGAAGGATGTTTTCAACCTCTGTGGCAAGAAGAAATGGTGAGGGAGAGCACGTGGTTGCCGACGGGCGACGCGTCCACTGGCAGCGCGCATTCTTTTGCTTCATCGGCTTGACTCGTGCTTGACACCATTAAAAGTGCAACACCTTGAACTCTTTCCACCGTTCGTCGTTGTTCCGGCGGCGACGGCCCATGCTCTCATTTAAAGCGACTACGTCGACAAGGCTGCTACTGCGTTCATCATGTCTTCGACTTGCGCACCATCGTAGTCCTTTCGCAGTAGTACGACCGCCAGCCTTACGACCATTCACCTCAGGCTCAGTGCGACTTCTTCCTCGAGTTGTGCACAAGACAGTCCCTGGAAGTCAAAAGAATGGAGAGTCGCAAGAATCGGTTGAGATACCTACTTTTCGAGAGGAGTTGATTAAAGAGGATCCGGCGCTCCGTGTAGAGAAGTTTGAGCAACTTGTTGGTCGGCCGGGCATTTGGAAGCAAGTCGCTGTGTGTTGTCAAGCATCTTTCTTTTCTCATCTTATCTGAATTGATGAACTACAGTTCGTCTTGATAGTGTCTACACTCACGTATGGGTATGCAGCGGACGTGACAAACTTCGACACGAAGAAATGGACCTCTATATTTCCAGCTAGCATGTTAGCCAGCAGCGAAAACCTGCGCGGTGCCAAAGTCGCTCTTCTTGCAGAGGTATCTATACCCCTTCGTTCATTTTGTATCAAACCTCTGACTCGCCGCTTACTACTCAGAAAATGAAGAAGAAATTGCAACAAATGCGAGAAGCTGCATCCGACCTACCTCAGGCGCTGACCTACCCCTTCTTATGGGCGTACGTCCAGGTATGCAATAGCTACATCAACGCTCCTGAGGGAAAGCGCATCGCATACCAGATATGTGCCATAAACGGCGTTGTATGGCTAATGTGGCAATTCTCGAGGCTGCAGCCTTTCATGCACACATTCTTCATGCACAACCCACTTTCCGGAAGATATGTCACCTTGCTGTACAGCATGTTCAGGCGAGTGCTATCGTAGCATTGCCTCTTGGCGAAGCTAACGCGGATCCGTGAATAGTCATAAATCTTTCATCCATCTCGCCTTCAATTCCTTCGCTTTGTGTAGCTTTGGTGAGGAATTCAATCCCTGATATCCTATATCATCTACTCATGAATGTACGACATAACAGGATCGGCTGCTACCGCATTCTTAGTCCGCAAACAAGGCGAAAATAAGGAGCGGCTTCAGGAATCCACCCCAAAGTATCACTTCTGGGCCGTGTACCTCGGTGGTACGCTTTGAAAGTTGAAATCCTCTTTTTCGTCAAAACTCAATCCTTCTTTAGCCGGACTGTTCTCTGGCCTTGTCTCCCACGTCGTCGCCGCCCGCATCACATTTCCCCGCATGCTCGCCCAGCTCTCCCCCTCCGCAGAAACTGCATCCACACTCACAGCACCCCTTCGTCGATTCCGTAAAACGCCTACAGCTAGTTCTGCGGTAAAAGCAGAGGCTTCTGCGAAGGATATAGACATTTTACCCTCACTGGGCGCCTCCGGTGCGATTTACGCGATGGTGACGATGACCGCGCTTGCATTCCCCGACGCACAAGTATTTCTGCTCTTCCCTCCGATACCCTTGCCAATCACTTATGGGGTAGGCGGTATGGTAGCGATGGATATTCTTGGCGTGCTTCGGGGATGGAAGTAAGTATTCATGAAGATTAAGACATTGATAATCAGCTGATTTTCATTACCATTCTTCAAACAACCAGGATGTTCGACCATTGGGCACATCTTGGGGGCGCTGCCTTTGGGGCAGTATATTTCAAGTATGGTCCGGATCTGTGGAACAATATGAGGGCACAATTTGCCCAGATTGATCGAGAGAGGGACAGCTTGGTTGAGAATGCTAAGAGTAATAATTAACTGCTTTCTGCACACATTTGTATCGTTAGGTAGCATTAATCCCCGTCTATTTATTATGGAATTCTTGCTTTTCTTTGTCTCAGAAATTATTATCGGGGCAGGATTCCCCGGAATAAACCGAGAGTTGTCGATCACCCAACTTCTGATTATGGAAGAAATTTGTTTCTTTCCTGTACCACCATCACCCCTCTTGAAGATGTACTACTACATTCACTTCGTTCGACCTCCACCTCTGCAATGCTTACCATCAAAACCTATGACTATCTCTGTATCTATTATGAATGACCTCCGGACAGAATCTCTGCGAGGGGAGAAGGATATTTTCTATGCCTGGGTCAAGTCATCAAACCCAACAGATGACGAAAGACCGCGTTCTCTAGGAGCAATGACCCCTCCTTTAAAACTCACAACATGGTCAGAAGCTAACGCATACAAAGAGCTGCTGATATTCCCGCCGAAGGATACTCGAGAAGGGGACTACTGGAAATTACTGTTGTGTACCAAACCTGCAGACGCTGCTAGATATCTGACCTCTGTCGACATGTCTGGAAACACATTTGGAACATCTCCGTTCCCTGTCTTGTCGATGCCAGTGCAATTTACTTATAGACATCAAGGGGATAGCAGCGCTGGCCGATTGCAAAAAACGATATCCAATACGAAGCAAGTTCAAAATGAACGGATCATCAAGCTTCCCGTGCTATGGAACACGCCTGTCAGTCCACTACGGGTTCTGGAGCACATTTCCTATGATTTGGACAAGGTGAATTGCAGCATCTACCTCAACAGAATGCGTCTCAGAGCTAATTGTAATTATTGGTAAGAAAGTGTGGGATAGCGGGATGGGTGTAAGTATAAGATGAAATTCGGAAACATGGAAAATCATTGACAATTACTCCTAGCTATCATACTGGCTAACGGCTATTCTCACTGGTGCGGGTGAAACGTCTGAGATAGCGCAGTTGATGATGACCAAACCATCGCTGAATATCTTGGAGTTAGGTATCCTGTCTTTCTTCGCATAAGCCTCTCAAATTCACTCATCTTAGCGAACAGGAACTGGGACAGGTTTGGTTTCGATCATCCTATCAGTCCTCTTAAGCCATCTCCCTTCGAAACCGCAAGTGTCTATCGTTGCCACGGACCTGTGTGAGCGATCTGTACTCGCTAAACTCTGTCGATAACTAGGTGATTGACTAGGTCATAGTGCCCGCGATGGAGATCCTTGACGAAAACATCAAATCCAGCAGCGGCGCCTTATCCGATCACCTTCGCTTGAAATCAGCTGTGCTTGACTGGGACAACGAAACGCTTCCTTCTGATACCAAGGCTGGTTTTGACATGATAGTGTGAGCTTCTCTTATCTAACATCAGCCGATCTTTGACTTAAAATATCTTACCGCCGAATAATCAATGACCAAAATCTCGAACAATCAATACCATTTGATTGATCGTGTTTCAATGCACTCGGCGCATGCCAATCCTTTGAATCCTCCGTCGCACGTCGCAACGACGGGTAGGATGGCTGATGTGACGTACAACACCGCATCGTTCTCTTCTCTGATCAGCACGATCGCTAGGCTTTCAAAGAGGAGCCCGGTCCCTCCAGTGATGTTATTAGCGTACAAGGAAAGAGATCCTGACGAACGAAAGCTATGGAACATGGCATTAGAGATTGGACTCCAATTCTCTGAAGTCGCAAGGCTTGATGGAGCCGGAGGAAATCCTATCGAAATCTATGTGGGGAATTTCACAGGATAAAAGAGATAATAATAAATTAATTGTGGTAAGAAATAAATACATTATATCACTCAGCGATTAAGAACTAATCACCCATTTCCATGTCCGTCATGTAATGTCAGAGATGGTGTAATAATACAGTACCAGAAGTATATGAAAGCAAAACCCTCAGATTCGGAATGCTTTCCAAAAGAATACTTCGGCAAGGTAAAAAAACAATCCTAAACGTCTAGCAGATCATCAAACCAAAGATCAACGCCAGGAGAATCGCTTTCGAGGACAAGATACCGTCTCTGGCGACTTCCAGCTTGAATAACCTGTAAGTAATGATATCAGTGTCTAAACCTCGAAGATAAGCTCTAGATAGCAGTTTTCTTACCGAAGACATCGGATCTCCAGTCACTTGGAAGCCGTCGGAGGATGACATTACGGAGAGGGGATCGAGATCCTGCTCGGCCTTGGTCATCGCCAGCGCGGCGCCATCCACGTTCCAATCGGGTGTTGAACTGCCGTCGATGAGGTCGTTGAGCGTGGATGATGACGGTCCTTGGCACCCGGGGCTCGGAGTTGATAGTTTGCCGCTTTGTTGTGATAACCCTTGTTCAAGGTGAAGAGTTGCGAAAGGCTTCCGCTTTTGCTCATCAGTGCCGAGAAGGGTCGCTTTGGTCTCTGAATGGAGGCCGAGATGCACCAGCTGCTTCGGACTGTTCGGCGGGTCGTGCTCGGACAAGATACTGATCTCGTTGGACGACGTTGCATTCAGCCGTGCTGGGGAATCGGTCTTTGCCTTTGTCTTCGTATCCTCGTTTTCCTTCGCAGCACTGGGCTCATCGCGATTCTGACCCTGAATAGCGCCAGGCGGTGTCGTCCGCTTCTTTTCCTTTTTCTTTCCAGTTGGCTTGGGTTTAGCTGGACGAGCCTTGGTAGCTTTACTCTTCGAGGTGGCTTTGCTCTTGCTGGGAGCGGCGGTCGAACTAGAAGGATTGCTTGTTGAGGGCGAAGAAGCAGACTCTTTTAAGGGCGGTCCTAATCCTGGACCAGTCTTTATATAAACGATATTTCCAAGGCTATAAGCTTTAGACGAGAGGTCCTGTGGTAAGCCCGTAAGCGCTGTGATTGAGCGACTTCCGTCCAGCTGCAAGTTTGGAACTTTCAGTTTCGTATCCGCGGGCTTGAGCGGACCGAAGTGTGGTTTGCGTGGAATAGACTTCTGAGTCGTAAAGTTCAGCCGTGTCTGGGTAAGTCGCTTCAGAGGTATCGGATCGGCATCACCATCATTCGTTTGAACGACATTGTTTAGCAAAATCTGAGACTGTTCCTCTTGCACTGGCAATCCGGCTGCTTCAGATGAAGGATAGTTAGAAAGATCTGGGCGAATCAAATCCGTGCTGTAGGCGTTTAGGGAAGACTGGCCCAGCGTTCCAGGGTAAGAAGCAGCGGCAAGAGTAGTTCTAGCAACATCAAGCGTAATAGGATCAGTTCGCACAGGAGACGGAGCAGGGGATATTTTTTGCCTAGAATGAATACTATCAATATTCTCGTTGTCAGAGTGCTTGCGTTTCCTCGAGCTCTGATGCAAATGATTAAGTTCAGGCGACCCGGAAGTGTTTGATGGTAGATCAACCTCCGGCGGAGTAGCTTGAACAAGTTCCGGTTGCTTTGTATGCAAACCGGATACCAATTGAGAGACAATAAAATCCAAGTTCAGCTTCTCCAAAGCTACGCCCACAGCTCTGGGGACCTCGGAATTCATAGCGTCCACTACAATTTTTGATACGTTTGACAGGTTTGCCTCTAACTGAAGTGGTATCCCCTTAATCAGTGGCTCGAGCGGGGATAGTGATTGAATGATTTGAAATTGTTGTTCTTGGATGGAGTGAAGTGTCACCTGCTGGTTCGTGTACAATTGAGTCAGCGTTTGAAGAGAGGCCGACTGTGAGTCGTAAAGTCTGGTAAGCGATTCGTTGGCCTTGGGCAAATCGACAAAATGTAAGTCTATACAGATCTAAGTTAGGCTGAAGACCTACGGATATAAGATGCGAGATTCTCTCGCTGGATTTATCAAGAAGATTCTTCTGAGCCTCGAGCTCCTTTGAAAGTGCGGTTTGACTCTTGCAAACTTTCCGACAGACAAGAATGTCGTCATTATATGCGCATATATGCACCATAAACTGTCTTCATAGCAACTCACCTACATCCGCAACGTCCGCAATAATCTTATCGCCTGTTCCCTCCATCACTGTCCGACACATCTGTACGTCCTTTACACCCTGCTCGACAGCAGCGCCGAGCTTATCCATGCGCGCAGCAAATTTCTGCACGCAAGCTTGAGTGTCCTGCAAGAGCACGCGTGTCGTCCCAATCCTATCTGGAGCGACAATCGGAGGTACACTAGACGACGTCCCATGCGTTCTATCAGTGACACCAGCACGTACAGCAGTCGTACTCTGGCTATCATTAGACTGAGAAGATGGATCTCGCGGTCGAACGGGGGGCAAACGTGCCCAGAACGGACCCCTCGCGAGCGCCTTCGGTACCTTGTTCTGCTGCTGATGCGAGTCCTGTGGTGCTAGTGAGGATAGTAGCTGCTTCAAAGGCGCATGACTTGCTGTCATCGTATTCGCCATTGTCGTCGTCGAAGGAGGAGAAGCAAGAACAGCCACGACAGAGTCTGATAAAGTCTGAATAAGCTTCGTTTATTTGGTTCCCGGACCCGCGCCAAGCAACCTTCCATTTTGGGACTATCACATAGATTGCTTGTGTGAGACAACTGTTCTCCGTTCAATCAGCGCTGTACGTCAACTTGAACGGTTAAAAGTCTGCCATACAGACATAGCAACCGGAAGTTGCGGCCGACAGAGATTAGCAGTTCTAAACACCGCCAAGATTAGCTTCCTCCTTCCTAACTAGGGCTGCTCGACTTACTACTGGATTAACTTATCTGTAGTTTGTTCCCAGATTGTGATAGTCGATCAGAGAATCAAGGAGTCAAGGAGCAGATTGATTTCTCTGATGCGGACACCGAGGTTCTTTTTTCGCAAACCGGAACCATGAAACAGGAACAAGAATCAGCGCTATGATGGATGGGAAGGCCGTGCGTTGCATGACATGAGACACCAATGGCCATCCCTCCTGATATCGATCCAAAGTTGATGGATCGGATACGATGCGCAATGTGACCGCCCTGTTGGCCGCTAGTAGATTTTAGCTCCATAGTTTCATACGTAAATGCAAAGAAACGATTGTATGAGGGAGAAAGGTTCTCAACTATGAGATCAAAACGGTAGATATTACCATCGCCTGGGAAAGGAAAGGTGATTTTAAGCACAGGTTGAGACTTGTGACTGAAAGTGTCTGGGAGGGGATTGCTGGATCGACTTTCTGACCGCTCCGTGCGGGATTTGGGCGCTGACACTGGAATGCAGCGGAGAAAGCCTATTGGGGCGGATAGATTACTTCACCATATTACACCCGGCCTTGTTCCGAGGATGAGAGGGTAATCAGACAAGAAGCCCGTCATAGCCAAGACAGGCGCCCTGGAATTCTTGCTTCGACAAGATCTGCATTAAATCAATTCCCATGCACGGTATGCAAGAGATGCTAACTCGACTGTGCAAGGAGGAAGCAAAATGTATGGGGATAAGATGTAAAGGTTGTTGTGAGCGGCTAAATGCGGAAAATGATGAACAAGTAGTAGTATCAAACGATATCATATCATATCGCGGTGATCATGCGAGCAAGCCGAGATCACTCAAATTGGCTGCCCGTTTTTATTGCATCGCTTTTACCCCTTATCTTATCGAACCTCCTAATTCCCCCTCTTCCATTGGCCAATACAGCCGTGAGAGCACATGACTAAGCGCACTTCACACATCTACACAAAGGTTCAAGGGTCCCGCTTACTTCGTCACTCAACACTTCCTCCGTCTGCCCCCTCTGTCCTCCCGCCCAGCTCAACGACGACAACGACACGCACGACGGCCACGGTATCTACATACGCATAGCCTACACACTTGTCTTCACACAGAAGATAGAGTCAGAATAGAACTTCGGAACGAGTTTAGCCAAAAGATCTCACCTCACGTCTGCCCTCCTCTTCCGAATGAAAATGTCGCCCATAGTCCTCGAACCCCCGGTGATGAATTTCCACCAGAACTCCCTCGGCACGATGGCCAGGATGCAGATCAGCCCATCTAACTCTCCAACTCTGGATCAGTTCCGCTCAGATTCACATTCGACATCTTTTCATCCGACTTCTCTTCATGCCGCCATACAGCGCTCTGGTGCTTATACTTCTAATCAAGCACCGACGATGACGGATAATGAAGATAACATTTATCACGATACTATCAACCAGAATGATACAGCCTCGTCCTCTATGCAGTGTGCTAACTGCAGCACTACAACCACGCCTCTCTGGCGTCGTGACGGTGATGGAAAGTATATATGCAATGCGTGTGGTAAGTTAAGCTTTCTCTATCTTACCATAGCACAATCTCTTCGTCTGCTCTACACCTACACCTCCCTTCATGATACGCTTTGGACACGTGGTTGTAATCGCACTGTGTGCATCATACAGCCGGTCTTAGCGTGTTCAATTAACGCAGTCTGCTGCCTTACCGCTTTTTTTCATTCAGTCTCGATGCAATCGTGCTGATCGAACGCTTCTACAACGTGTTTCACGTCTGTTTACCATTCAGGTCTCTATCTTAAATCGCGACGCATCCCTCGTCCATCGAATAATTCGCGCCCATCTCCCCCTCCAGCTGGCTCTGGATTGCCGCCACTCTCTATCCCTAGCAGACAAATGTCTGCTTCACCATCGTCAGTCGTTATGCCTGCGGCGTCAACGTCAAATCAGCATTCTATGTCTCCGCAACAGCCTCAATCAAAACAAAGTCAGGCACAGGCTAGCAGGGGTACGTGTCCCGGCGACGGGCGTTGTAACGGCATGGGTGGTACGTCGGCTTGCGCCGGCTGTCCCACCTACAACAACGTGCTGCAAGGTCTTGAGCTGGAATTAGCTGACCCTTCGGATCCTTCGCAATCAGATATTGGAATCACAACCGGTGGTAATAGTGAAGCAAAGAACAGCGTTCCACTCAACGACAATTCAGCAATGTCCAGGTCAGGCCGCGGCCGCGCAGCGGTGGGTGCTCTCAGTTGCTTCAACTGCGGGACGAGCACTACACCTCTCTGGCGTCGCGATGATGCGGGCAACAACATCTGTAACGCGTGTGGTGAGTGCGAGTTCCAAGATTTTTCTCCAATCTTATCTTCCCTGCCTCGTTGGCTGCGCGTGCCTTACACGGACAAGCGGAGTTTGAAATTAAAAATGCCTCACGCATCTTATCAATCTTATCTTGTCTGATAAACCAATGGGGAGAATGGCTTGTGCGCATCGTTGTTCTTCTCTATATTTTCTGACTGTCATTTGACTTTTTACTGACTGCGATTGCCACGCCCGTGTACTCTATGCCAAATAGGTCTCTACTACAAACTCCACGGTACACATCGGCCGAATTCCATGAAGAAGAGTGTCATCAAACGGAGAAAACGTGTCCCCGCTGCAGGTCCCGCTGGTCAACAAATGCCTTCACCAGGGCAAGGCGCAGGACGCAGTCAAGGAAATCGCATGTCAGACCAGGCAGCCGCAGAAGCACTCGTATCTGTAGGACGAAGTGCACAGGATCGCAGCGGCGGCGAAGAAACGACTGAGGACGAGCAGGATCAACGTTCACGGAAAAAGTCGAGAAGAGGTCCTGCGGAGATGGACATGGAGGAGGATACGGGACTGTACAGAGAGCGGAGGCATGAGCGAGATCCGAAAGGTTGGGCCGACGAGCAACGGCAGGGCTCGCCATTTGGGGCGTTCACTGTAGAAGGGTCAGGCGCTCAAACATCGAGGTTTGGCTCGGGATACGAGCTTCCTCCCCTAAATCCTGCCTTGGTGTCCGGCGAGAAATCACGCTATCAGTATCAGGGGACCTCGTCTACATACGGTCGCACAGATAGCGCGGCGCCAAGTCGTACGCATTCTCCCGTAGCACATCACACGGGTGCACAAGGTGCTTCGACTGCCTCCTCCAGCGGAGGGTACCATCTTCCACCTCCTCACAGTCTTACATCAGGCCACGGGCCTTTCTATGGGAGCGGGGGAACAGGCGCGCTGCGAACGTCCTCGCCCCGAGCTCCATCGCCGTTACGCGATGGCGGCAACGGCGGAGGTATTCCGACGCTTGGCGATCTCGAACATCATTATCATCAACTTGAAAAACAGCGACGTATCATGCAAGATATGCTTGACAAGACAGATCGAATGATGGCAGGCGTGAAGCGCGGCATCGAGGAGATGCGTCAGCCGGGCGGAGGGGGAAATGCACCCGCGTCATCGTCGGCTGCCCCATCGTTACCTCTGACATCTCGCAGCGAGCGCAGAGACGGCTCCAATGTCTGGCCTATCGTACCCCAAGATTCCCAAAAACGCGATTGACTTCCAACGGCGCATAATCTTGGTTTTAGATTGGCAAAAGGACGTCTCCTTCAGAGACTTCACCCATCTGCGGAGATTTTTCTCTCAACCTACTTCCCTTGACTCAACACGACCTGAGGTCTCGCATTGTTTCTTCACCTTCTCAATAAGCACGATACGGTTTTTTATGATCACTAATATCCTTTCTCTAATATGTCGTGTCTAACTTTGCGGGACGGTGTTGATCATCTTCAAATTTTAGGCACATCTACTATTGCTTGACTTATCATTACTGTTACTCTATGTATCTTATTAGTTTAGTCAATGATCCACTGCTCTGCTCCATGCTCTCTAACTCATCCATTTCGCATATTCTCCTTAGTTAGAATCTTTGACTTGTTCCCCACCGGCTTTAGATGTCCGTTGATTGTTGATGATGGACATCACATTTTCAGTGCTTTAACGAGGCGAAAACAACGTGGGTTTCGCCTGGCGATCTTTCCCTGTTAGATGCGCTTAGATGACCTGTCCGCACCGCTGTCTCACCTTGATATCAAAGACTCAGCTTCCTCACATGATGGTCGCAGAAGTATCTTCTTCTGTGATCCACCAAAGATCGACCGGAAACAGGATAGGGTTGTGGCTGTTTCAGAACTTGCCGGCCTGTGGCAAACCTAACACTTTATGCCTGTATCTAAGCCCTCCTAGCTTCTTAGTTCAGGACATGCATGTATTCCATTGTCTAGATTTGATGCAGCGCTTGAGACTTGCTCTGTGCGCACTGGAAGCTCAAAGCGTTTCCATGCCAGTGGTTCGTAATCACGGTCTGAACTTGTGATCAGCCTCGCTGCTTTCCAGTCAACCTGATTGCTTGAGACTCAACGTACCATATAGAATCCATGGAAATAAGGACATTCGAGAAGAAAAAGATCCTAATGGTGGTTGGAAGAGAAATTCAAGGTAGGCTATTCGATGGAAATGGAAATATATTGAACGGAAGTGTATGGAGTACCAATCATCTTGCCAAATATAGCACTAAGATAAACAGCTGAAAGTTACTCCGAAAACCAATGGTCACCCCGCATGGTCTTTAGCACCTCCCCTCATGAATCCCGCCCACCCTCCTGCTACCAGCAGGCTCTCCCTCGCAGAGCTTTGTAGCCCGTCGCCATCGTCCAAGCCGATGAGCAACGATCCTCCACCATCGGGACCTTCGTCGTCGGGACCCTCATCCCCTGACGATTCGCGCAGTGTAAACGGGAACCGCGCAGAGCGGTCCTCCTCGCTCAGCGAGGAAGACGAGAATGTGATGATTGCCGTGCGTGCGCTGGATGACATGCGTAGCAGGGCAGTACCAACATCTGGAGGCGGAAAGTCATACCAATACAGCACTTGTGAGGCGTTCAGTCCATTCATGCTCGGTCTCGCTGCGATACTTATGGTGATTGTTACGAACGTCGCTGCTAATAGCTCCACAAGAAACACCGACCAATGCAGAAGCATCATCATCCTCACCTTCATCAAACGTCTCTCAGAATGCTGTTTCGGATGAGGCAGCATCGTCAGCTTTCGTCACGCGCATGACGGGTTTACCGCTGGTTACCACGGCTTTGCGAGCATACGAACAAAGCAAAGCAAGCTCCAGAGTTGTTAAGGTATGTTAGCGTCTTACCGGAGCTTGCACATGTACTCATGTTCCTCCAGTATGGCGCAGAAATGATGGAATCGTCCGTAAAGACCATATCAAAACCGGTTATCGACCGCCTTCCCGTTAACCAAATTGACGAATTTGCCTGCAGGCAATTAGACAGAGTAAGTCAGAAATAAATACATTGTCAAATTGAACTAAGGAATGTCGACTTTCAGATTGGAAGATATGGTAAAACTAACGGGCGCGATAGAAGCGAGAGTCGCAGTGAAGGCAGGCAGTCCCAGGATCATGACCGGAACAGGCTCGAGTCCGAGGATAGGCAAACGCAAAGCACTGGAGCGATCGAGGATGATAACCAATATGCGCTAGGTTTGCAAATGCACCAATCACTTGAACTTGATAAAGTGACTGCTTTCATAGAAGCAGCGCAAGCTGAGCAAGCTGCTACTCAGGATGTTGCAAACCGGAGTCGTTGGCATAATATTCTATATGAAGCTGGTGGTTTAGGGGTAGCGGTTAGCGACGAAAGTATGAGAAGACTCAAATACAGCCTCCAATGGTTGCAGGTACGTTGGTTGCTGTTCGCCGATATATAGGTGCTGATTGGTGTTTAGTATGCAACAAATCATATTGACGCCCAGATATTAATTCTCCGAAATTTCATCGGATCACTTAATTCGCAAGAGGGGGACGAAGGTGGCGGGGAAAGGCCCGTATCAGCTTCGCACATGCAGACTTTGACGAATGTGAAACGCGATGTTGTTAATACGATCAGGCAGGTCGTAGATGTCGTATCGAAATATGCTGGAGGAGCACTACCAGAGCCAGCTCGCACACGCGTCCGACAGTTCATCCTGATTCTACCCCAGCGATGGGCAAATACCGCACATAGGCAGGCACACGTATCTGCGCAAGCACATACACCTGGCCAACCGAAAGGAAACGGAAAGCGCCGGCGACGCGATGGTGCAACTGAACCTGGATCAGCTGCAAGTACTGCACCTTCGTCCCCCCTGCAGAGCCCTTCCGCCCACAGAGATCTTCCCTTACCATCCAGTTCAGGTTTGAGCTCGCATAGGGCCGGGCTTATAGCACGACCGACGGCTGGCTCGGCGACACAGGCTGCTCAGCGCGTATTGACGCTTGCGACAGAAAGCCTCGACATGATGCGTAGTGTAACGGGAGTAGTCAAGGAAAGCTTAGACCGGGCCGAAACGTACGTAGATTCGGTCGCCCAATGTTTCGTCCGTTTACGGTATATGTTTGCTGATCTCGTATTTCAACCTACTTTAGCTGGGTTGAACGGCTTCGTGTCGTAGGAATAAATCGACAGCAAAACACTGGGGTTGAGATCGGAGAGCTACCGCCACGTGAAAATGGCTCGGACCGGGATGGCTCCGCAACGACAGCCTCGACATTCACCTCATTCCCTCCTTCGCCTCGGTCGTTCCCCGCAGACGCACCTTCACCCGGTGGAATCGCAGCAGCATCCATCGATGCGCTGTCACTATCGTCGTTCGCGACGCCCAGATCAAGCACTCAAAGCCTACCTTCGCTCGTTGGTTATGACTGGGAATATACGACGAGGAAGCTGCAGACAATCAAGGACGAATCGATATCGGGTGAAATCAAAACAATTGACAGGTCGTCGGCAATTAGCGCTTTGAGGGGAACAGCGGCTGAGTCCCCTAGAGTGACAATGGATGTAGAAGTTGAGTGATGAAGGGACCCCCTTACGAGAATGAGAAGGTTCTGATTTATCTTCATCGTATGTTATTGATTTTCTTTGAGGTCTTGCGGACCGATTTGCCTTTGACTCTATTTATATGATCGTCTGTCTGTCCATAGTACGCTGTGCCATCGGTTGTATGATAACGTTCTCGTTTGCGGCACTGTAAATTACTTGGGTTTTGTTCCTACCATACCAATTTCATAAACGACTTTCGCCGATCTCTCGTCTTTAGCCACACATTTGGCGTTGCTCGGGGTGAGCGGTGAAAAGCGGTGGATAATTTATCTTCATCAATTTGATTTCGCGGATCGGTACGGTTTGAGTTTATATGTCCGTCACCCTTTGGTTCAATAGATTTGTGAGTTTGAAGGAGGTGCCCCAGATAGTCCAAGATAAACGGCTGTGTTCGGAGAAAAGGAGTGAGACTTTAATAGATCAGCGATCGGCGAGCTGAGGGATAGCCCTTTTCAGAGAACAAGCTTGAGATAATGCAAAGTAAGAATATGCCCCAGATGGCAAGGCAAGTTTCGGTCGTGATCTCGGAAGAATGCATGCTGGACGCAGCTCTTCGTAGTTCGCAAGTCTCTGTGGCGTCGGAGCAAGCATGGTAGCATTCACGGAGATCCCCTAGATCCATTTGGGGGACAATCGTGACGAGCTCGTTTGTATAAGACAATGAGACGTAAGGTCTTGTCGAAGGAACACTCGCGTTTATGAATTTCATGTCACCATCACAGAATCATCGAAAGCTTCTGGATGTCAAGGATGAGCGATTGTGGGACATATTATGCGTGGGCTTGCACTTGGCAGGAAATTACTTCCCAAGCGAACGACACGGAGCGGCGATGACCATGAGCTTGGGCCACCATAAGACGCGGGGAAGACTGTAGGAAGCCGTCGGCAATATCCGCCATTCAGACCTCGACCGCCGGCCAGGGGACTGAAAAGAAACACCACCAACAAGCACCTGTCTTCGTTTAAGAAGACAAGATGAAATCAATTGACGGGCTTGTCCTTGTGAGATCCTTGTGCACAGGTTGCATGTTATTGGAAGGAACGTTGAAACCCTCGCATCTAAGATTTCGGAGAGTGAAAGAACTGGAGCGCTAGACCGTATTAGAACCGTTAGTTTGCCTGAAAGTCATTTCCGCTTAGCCTGAAGAAGTTCACGGAGGCATGGGCGGATTCGCGATGCAAGCGGTAGGCGCAGATGAAGATCTTTATGAATACAAGCATCTGGGTTGATCGACGTAAGGATGCAAACTGACAGTTATTTTATCGGACAGAGAATGGGCCGAAGTCGACTGGGCTGAACTCCGCATGATCTGACATGAATTAAAGTGTTCGGCCATGCGATCCAGCGAAAGATCTGCGGGGGTCCATAGAAGGGGATGAGTTTGTACATAGAGGACTATCTTCATGAGAGCGTGGCTCTTGATACGAATGAGCGCTGAGAACATTGGACAGGGAGGTCAGTTCATACGGCGTGTACGTGTACGTACCTTGCGCGTCCGTCATAGTCGTCTGATATTCTTCAGTACGCTTTCCGGACGCTTGCAGAGAATTTCTGCAAGCGCATATGTATTGTGAACGTAAGAGCAGCCGAGATAAGACTATTCCAGCAGTGACAGTAATGGATCATGGTTGAACCAAGCTTGAGGGTAGTAAGTAGGTGTTCAAAGCTTGACCACTCCTTCGACTTTGTACAGGAAATGCACAGAAGCGGTGTAACACGACATGAACACGCCCGTTGATGAAACGGCATTGGGAATTCCGTGTTTAAACCTATGGCGACAGAACGGCATTGGTGGCAAGGGTGGTGGAAGAGAGGAAGAGAGTAGCAGAGGAGCGACGCGCTCGACGCGTCCTAATTTTACCACGCTTTTTACCACTGGCACGCTGCAGTGACATCAACTCTTCGACGCGTGTTTTCGTTTGAACCTTCAAGTTGTCAACACTCACGACCGTAATTTACGAGGTCGCCGCTCCTTCTCATCCTTCTCATCCTTCATATCGTGTCAAAGTCCACCCTGCGCTTTCTAATCACGGAGAGAAGCCTCTGGAGATCAAGGGAAGGCGGTATTTCGCAAATTTTGCTGGGCTTCGTCGTGGTTTTCTGCACGGTTTGCAGGCTTTCGCTCCACCACTGCGATGCCGGCCCACTTGCATCTCATACCGGCCTTATTCAAAGAAGGAGGTCTTAACGAATTCATTGAGTCTAGACAAACAATCGGCCATGCATTATCGCCTTCGTCCAATTCATTAGCAACCTTTGCAGTCCCATCACATGTAAGTCTGTTTAGCCAATGCGTTGTGTTTTCCAGAAGCTGAAGCATTTTTACAGACCTTCATTAAATACGGTACGGAGGACTATCCAGAGGAGCAAGATGTCTATATTGCTAGCTGGGATAAGCCTCCGCTTCAAGAACGGCGCATCGTAAGTTCATAGCGTTCACGAAGCCGATCGTCGTACCAACAACAATTCAGTTTCTTACAGATACATCTGTGATCTTTGCAGCGTGCAGAAAACTTATTGATCATGCTATCCAGGCTGGGCCAGAAGCGTATGTATTGTCACTCCACTCACCGCTTGTTGCTTTGTATTTATTGCCTTGTTCCCCATAATTAGCATGCGCTCGCCCGCGAACCTCACGACTTTTAGGAAACTTGCTACCGACTATATTCTGCACCTTCAGGACTGCTGGGTTCATGCTACCGTAAGTCACTTCAACTTGTATCAAGAAGCGACAATGACAAGTCCCCGCGGCAGCAATTGGCATCAAGTTCAAATGGTCCCCAATTCCAAGGGGAACATTATAGGAAGCTGTATACATCTTTCTCCCTCTTTCAACTATTGTATCTCCCAGAAGATGGTGTTGATGACGTGCCAGTCGGCGATGAACTACTAGAATGGTTGAACACGCATTTCATCGAGCCGTCTACGGAAGAGGGTGATCAACTGAGCTCCATCGAACGCCCTTGGGAGGATGAACTATTCTGGCCATATCTGATCAGGTAGGACTAAGTGAAACAATTCCACGCATGAAACTCCTGGCTGATTACTTTCAGGGCGACGTTTCGTGGTCTATTGAAGTCATCCATTTTCTTCTTACGGAGTCTTGACAGCCACCCTTCTGAAAATATGCGCCGTATTGCGGAGCGTCTTGTTGACCTGCTGGAAAGACATCCCCGTCAACGGCAATTTACGACAGAAAAGGAATTCTTCACTTCCTCTCGACGATGGAGAGAGAGGGCAAAAGCACTCCGAATTGAGCTTGATCGCGTCCCGGAAAACGATCGTAATGATGGTTACGAAAACTGGTGGGACAATGTCAGTGACTTGGTCGGTATTTTGGAAGGCCGCGAAGATGTCCTGAAACGTGTATGTGTTGATTTGGGCGGTGGTTGGAAAGAAATCGTCTGTACTTATGGCATATGGATTGACGTAGCTTTACGAAGAGCAGATCTACCGTACGTATCTTTATAAAGACCTGATTTCCGCTTTTCTAAATATACATTTCTGTAGAGATATCGTCAGCAGGATGTTACTTAACGTACCCCCTGATCCTACGGATAAAGAGGACTCGTTACATGCTGAATTGTGCCAGGGTCGTCCAAACCAGGCGTTGTCGGTTGCTCAAGAAATGGATGTTTGGCTCTCAGCGCATCTGGCTGACATTATGGTTGCATTGGACCTACTTGAATCAGTAACAGACGAAGAGTAAAAGTCACCTTCTTTTACGATTGCTTCCGATGATTCTTACATCTATTGCAGATCCGGGCTGACAACCCGCGACCAATACGTGCTTGCATATGCGAATTATCTGCATTCAGATCCTGGGTTATGGCGTCTTACCGTTGACTACCTCTGCACCTGCGGAGAAGCCGGGAAAGAGATGGCAGACGAAGTACTCATACGGGTTCCCTTGGGTCTGAATGTGTCACGCAAAGGGAAGGAGAAATCCCGAGAAGATAAAGACCCCCCTTTTATGGCCATCGATACGGATGATCAGGTTGACGGAGACCTGTCAGAAATTGTTAAAGAGCTGAATGCTACTTGTTTTGAATACGAACGAGAGAATGCTCGACGAATAATATGCAACGTGCGTAAAACTTCAGTAATGACTTTTCTAATACTGAAAGCGTGCTTGATTGTTCAGATCGCAGCTCGACAGTTATTGGAAAGCAAAAAATACGGTCTTGCTGTGTCTTACTGTAGATCAGCTGAAGATTGGTTGGGGTTAGGACATATAGTGAATAGTTTAATGGATGAATATATCGTTCACGGTGAGAGTTTGAATCACGCGCTGTACAAAATGATAACTTACAATAGGTTCGGATTGATACATTTAGGGTCGACCCGTTTCGTACCTTACGCAGCTGAAATAGCGCCGGCCCTCCAAGAGCTTCGGCTGGAGCCTGGTGCATCCGGTGTTTTTATTCAACGACTCATGTTCGCTGTTCGCTATGCCGAATTCCAACAGCGCAATCTGCAAGGTGATGCAGAAAACGCTGCTCTTGATCTTATCTCTCTTTTCGAGGAAGAGATAGCTCCGAGGTCTTGGTGGGGTGTCTTGCTGCACGACATAACCCCGTTTCTTCAGGACGGTGCGTTGCGTTGACTGACTTCCCCTTAACTGACGATTGACATCAGTCGCAGAAACAAACCTATATATACCATCGTCTTCGGCTTATCTGCTTTTAAAGCGATTAGAGGAGGTCAGCCTGAGAACCGGACAAGGTTGTGGTGAAGACTATCTTGCCATTCTTGCAAAGTTATTGAAACTCGCGGGCCCTAAAGAGGCGCTAAAGCGCTTGGAAATTTTAAGACTAGTACTTGCTCGATATCTTGCGAGATGTGCGATTGCGAACGCTCCCTTGTCGGGCGGTATATGATCAGTGTTGTAATGTGCAAATAAATCTTCCGCTTCTTCGTCCGCTTCCTTGGCTTCTCACTCTTGCAGGACCCTTATGACTTGCCAGTCCTAATCTTTGCTGCATTTTTGAAGGGACATCAACATAAAGCAACGCCAGAGAATGCTAAGGCTGTCTTTCGACATGATAGACAGGCTAAAATGAAACGGCGGCGTCTACCTAATTATTTAAGCCTGGAAATCCCCGCCCGTTTGGGTCAATTCCTGTTGCATGGTGTCGATCCTGGAGTAGAACCTTGAATACCGCCGTTCCCGTGCGCCATTTTCTGGGTTCGTGTCTGATACCGCCTGTCAGTATCAGGATTGATCTCAGGCTCATTCTTTAGATCTACCATGAAAACCGCAGGTTTTAAACTTGCCTCTTTCGATTGCTGACTCTCTACAACAAAATATGTGACTTACTAATTCAGTTGATCTGGTGACCTGAGACCTCGCTTTGTAGGCTGTGATGAAGGCGCCAACGACTGCGACTTTCTCGCATGGACGTATTGGACTGCTATACCGTCTCTTCTGCATGCGACTTCAGCGGGCACTGGCACGTTGCCGAGCGACTCGGGCTTAGGATTTAAGAATCCATTACAAAATTCCAGGGACTATCGCGTTTCGGCTAGCCTGCAGAAGTTCGGAAGAGCAATTATCTACACTACGTATACCGTGTCAGACAAATAAACAACGCTTTACCTTCAGTCACTTTTAACCTAGAAGACCTCCCTATATTGCGTAAAATGGGAGAAATTGCGCCTCTGCTTTAGATCTGTGTTGGATCTTACGTTACCTTCAGTGCCTAGGTTATGACAGTCAATGTTTTTTCCGAGAACAACAGTTGTACAAGTAGGGCCTCTCCATCCCTCGTGCACGTCACGAATGGAACTCTAGCAGTGAGTGCCTGGCCCCCCAAAACTTTAGGTGCTCCTACATAATCACCATATCGGCCTCACCGTCGTCCGAATTCTCGGTCAGGCCCGATTCAGATCACTGGTTCTGAGACACTATTATGAATTGATCTATAGGGTAACACAATGCATGCGCTTCATCGCTCATTACTTGAATGGCATCCAGAAAACTGGCTAAGGTGCTATTACTGCCAACCTCGATATGGGAGTGCTGCTAACCTTCGGAGTAGATGAAGTTGAACTGTCTTCAGCGAATCATAAGACATTACGAATCTCTGGTTCTGGAACATATGGACCACGATCAGGCATAACTTGTAGGCAGGAGTTATGCAGGCGCCGGCATGTTGCTTTGCATTATATTTCTGAGCAGAGGTATAAAGAATGGTCTCGGTTGACAATGTTCCTTCACAAACCAGCCCACAAACTCTCTAGTACCTCTATCAAAAGGCTAGTGTTGCACCGACTTCAGGTCTGCAAACAGTCAACAGCTATGTGTTTCGATATCGTGAACTACGCGGAGTGCAGCTGTGGGCACCGTATCGAGACCAGGCGTCAACGGGTATGTTCTTGGCCTGTGTCTTACTCTTGGATACATAACTAAAGTGTATGCAAGGTTGACTGTAATAGCCGCCGATGCGTATTCAGTCAATTACATGGCCGCCAAAATCATGACTGTGGTACAACTTGCCTGCAACAGTAAGTAGCGAAGTTCAATTCTGGTTTTGAAGTTTGGGTCCCCTGATCCCATTCACTAGACTTCAGCGTTCCAACGGACTCGTCACTGAAGAAAGGCAAGGACCATGCCCAAGTTGCGCTTAAAATGTCTTGCTTCGCTTTGTGTTCTTCCCTTTTATCATGGACACTTTGCTTTGGTATAGAAAGCCTGCCTTTCCTGCTTGAACGATGCTGCTGACCTTCCCTCGAATCAATGTACAATCTTCCACTGTTATAATGATTTAATGGACTTAATCAATTTATAGTCGATTCGATTACCTTCTTAGTGGGATCGCTGGTGATGGCTGAACGTATTTAGATGGAAGGCGAGACCTGAAGTGACGTATTTGCTTCGCTCAAAGCCATTTTGGAACTGGCAAATACTGTCTCTAGTAAGGGAATCGGAGAGCCCTTTGTGAGTAGCGTACCTACACGAGATACCATTAGAACCATCATTCACCAACCAAGGCTACAGATTCTCCTTCTTTCACAAAGTGGGCACCTTTCATACATAAGACTGCATAGCTCCTGGCGTTGAGTACGGATCTGTTTGTTCCACGCTCAATCTACGTTGCTGAAACGACAAGCACATAGTTCTCCTTCGGGTTGTGGAGATTATGCCCATCGCACGACCTAGCACTACGCGTTCATTGATTGGAATCTGTAATGGATAATCAATCAGCCTTGTATGGGTAATCCCATGCATGTGAGAGAATGAAACGCCACTGACGAATAGGCCGCGAACTTCTTCAGTTCTACCTTCATTCGACGAGCATACAATTGCCAAAGAGATTGGGACGAGCGGCTATACATTCAAAGCAGTGTCCATTCGGTGGGGTCTATCACCGGGCAAGGCCCGATCGTCCGAACATCCTAATTCTCGAACCTCGTCAGACTTCGATCACTTTGCTTCGAACTTCGAACTGCCTGCGTGGTGGAAGAATACGTCAAAAGATGATCACTATGCCCAGACAAGCCTATCCCCGTGATATATGCGAATTTTGGGATGCTGTGCTCACCAGAATGGCTGTGTTGAACCCACAGCTCATTAGTCGAGTTTTGTATCCTCCCATCATCTCACTAGAAGGATTAAAACGCCACAAATTGTCCAGGGCCGATTGCTGCTGCTGCTCTATAGGATGCCGGGGGTGACAGGCGCTGTCATCAAGTTCATAACGGATCTAAGCGGAAGGCATCCGAGCACAACTTCGATAAACCAGGCGTGTGATGAGACAGCTTGGCAACACCTGCAATCTCCAATCTGCAGCTGTCGCCACTAGCAGATTTTATTCGAGAAGCTGAGATAAGCAGCCCGCACAGACTTTGTGACCCGACACCTCGCGAAGAAACCAAATGTTGGAAAAGAGAGTGACTGGCAAACGAACTGGCGCTTGAATGTGCTATTTTCTTTAGGCATTTGGAACTGTGTCTAAATATGTCTGAGAGTCAGTTAGCCCTTGCCCTTTCCGTGGGAACGCGAGTAAACATGACTTAATGATTGGATAGAATTGATGACCATAGAGTTTAAGAGCAGAGACTACGTTTCCGGCCTCCCGTTCCTTAGAGACATCCGCATGGCCGAGGTTTTACGTCTTTAGCAAGCAAGGACGAGCCAGAAATGGAAGCGAAAACATCCGGTGCTTGAAGAAAAGATCAACTCAGTACCAATACAACCATACGCACAAATTTGCCCCCTTCATTCGTGATTTGATTCAGCCGGCGCATGATGAGGGACCGAGCAGCAGGCTAAAAGGCTGTCTCCAGATTTCCTTCTTTGTGAAACCTGACGTCGATTGATCCCCTGATGCCCGTTGGGTAGAAATGCTCGACCAGCAACAAATAGTATCTCCGAGAATTTCCAGTTCGTATATTCTGAGTACATAGGACACATAACAAAGACTCACCAAAAGAGTAACTGAACGCGAGCAAAGACAGTCTTAACAGCTAGATGACGCGCATTTAATTAGCCAGTGCTAGAATGGGGCTCGTTCTCCTTAGAGCCATTCCTCTATCTTCTGTCTCACGAACAATAGCATTCGTAGCGCTATTCTCGCTCCTATTTGCCGCATTGTAAGAGCTGTCGCAGAATGCCCCTTCTGCATGGCAAGAGACTGGGGTACATAGTCCTGAATAAGGCACAATACGGATCGAAAGACAGGGTAACGAAGGCCTGGGTAAGGGTTATCGAGCCGAGGGAAAGGCTATGCAGAGGATCACTGCCAGAATCAACCTATAGGAAGTCTTCACGTCTATGCAGAAACAGCAGGGTTGAAAAGACCCGTAGTAGACCCTTACGATCTTGCACCAATTACACCCATTGCTAGTAGATCTTGCGAGCGAGTGCGAAGCCAATGAGGAGTCGAGCATCAGAAGCAGACTATGGGACGAAAAGGAGGCAAACTTAGCGATCGAACGAGCATTGTGTCCATAAGTTGCAAACCCTGGCGAAGGAAGGAACTGATTCCGAAGAAATGGGGGGTTCTTCCTTATCGCTTCTGATAGAATGGGCAGACTCTTGATGCGTTGTAGAACCCAGATTAACATGATTAGGAGCGAAGGTTAATCCTAAACTTTTAGTAAGTTTAGCCCATATAGTATCCCTTGCCTAGGATCATTAGGACGCAAGTCCGAGGATGATGAATGCGGCATCCGTGAGGGAGATTTCAAGGAGTAGCAGCGTGCGTTGTACACGTTGTCGAACATAGTATACATGATGATGGTGGTGGTGGAAGAGGTGAAGAAAGTAAATGTTTCGTGGCGATGTGCACGACAACCAACCAGCGGACCGGGATATGCCGAGGCTTGCAACCCTAGAAGTAACTTCGAGCAGCCCGTCCTCACACCCTTGCGAAGGATGGCTACAGTGGCAATGCCGTCTTCGACGTTGACGACGAGGCAGATGCCAGACGAGCACTACTCATCCGCATCCTGGGACTACGTCGACAACGCCTCTGGTGCGTCACCGACGGCGAGCTATGCATCGCACTCAATCACCGGCAGGCCATCAATGTCTACGCCAGCAAGAGAACAGGGCTCGAGCAGGGGATCGCCAAATACTGATACATCACCTCCGCCACCGACAGCGCCTTCAAAATCCGGCTCTCCTCCACCGAGATCGAGTGTAGAGTCTCTATCAAAGTCTTCGGCAGCGCCTTCGAGATGGCGAGAAAGTGTGTCAACTCTGGAACGGCAGAATACAATTTCGTCCACTGTAGGAGAACCAGTGCAACTTGTGGAACCCAGCTTCGACGAGAATGTATTGAGGGCATTATGTGACATGGATGTGCGTATATCATTACTGTATTGCATCTATACTACTAATGCCACTGCGACTTTCAGTGCGGCGTTCCTTTACTCCTGGACCGAATCAAGCAAAGTATGGTGTCCTGTAGAGTACGGCAACTGTTACCCTTTGCCACTGCGGCGTATATCTAATCTACATCAACATATACAGGAGGCGTCCGTTTTCTTTAAAAAACGTGCAGTTTTAGAAGAGGAGTATGGTCGGAGCATGCAGAAACTTTCGAAGATGACTTCGGAAGTATATTCCATGAATGATGGGAAAGCTGGGTACGCTTTGACATCGTACATTGGAGTTGTAGGCTTACTCCCAACAGCTCTTTTGTCAATGCGTGGCAATCAACTATGAAGATCCATGAAGTCATGGCTGAGAATCGAATACGTTTCGCTCAACGATTGAACGAGATGAGTGAAGATTTGGCCAATCTGGCGAAGGAAGTGGACAAAAATAGAAAGCAGGTATGAAGAACAATCAAGTTTCCCTGAAAGTAAAATGTTGAACCCTTCGTTAAGACGAAAGAGCTAGCCACCAGATATGAGCGCGCCGTACACGAATCTGAAACAGCCATGGAGAAGAGTAAAGCAAAGTTTGATATGACTGCTGAAGAGCTCGAACGTCTTCTGGTCCAGAAGGAGGGCGAATCGATCAAAGAAACAGCAATGCAGGCTCGCTCGCCTGGAGGAGGGGGAGGAAAGCGAGCCCTAGGGAAGGCTGTTCAGAAGGGTGGCTTGCTGTTGAAGGGGAAAAACCCTCAGAACGTGAGCGCTTCAACTCTATTGTGAAGTTCCCCCATCTGACCTCTATGTTGCGTAACTTTAAGATTCAGAGACAGGAGGATGACGTGAGAGCGAGGATGTCCACGGCGTCGGACGTCTTTCGGAAAGCCGTCCAAGATACGCAAACTCTACGCCAAGAGTATTTCAATTTCCAGCTCCCACGTATTCTTCGTGTATGTTCTTCACTGAGATGAAAGTCGTATGCTTCTGATACCAGTCATTCTTTTAATCAGGCACTAAAAGAGTGTGCGGATGAGATTGACCTCGGGACGCAATATCATTTGACTCGATACGCTTACTTGTTCGAGACCATTGTGCTAAGTGATGGATCAACACTTGCACCCTCGAATGTCGAGGACCGTGACGGTGCGCATTCGATGTTATTATCTTACGTTCGTACCATATATCTCAACCTTAATTAGTACCCCCTGGCCTGAAGGCAACCATTGAGTCGATCGACAACCGCTCGGACTTTAAAGTCTACATGCAGAACTATGGGTACGCGCATGGAGGTCAAGTACCCCGAGGGCCCAGGCGAGAAGGTCCATGGGAAGAAGGATTCGTAAGGGCTTTTTTTCGTCAGTTCAATCGCCTAGTTTAATGAATGTCCTCTTCTAGCTCCCCCCTCTACCGAGCTACGCCGAGCGCGTATATTCAAATGGCGCCGCCGCCGGATCGTCCGGATCAGCTAACCCCATTAATGTACAAGCTCAACAGATGCCTGACAAGGGACGTCCAATTTTCGGTGTCGATTTGGCAGAGCAGATGACACGCGACGGTGTCGAGATTCCGCGCATAGTGGAAAAGTGCTGTCAAGCGATCGAGAAATACGGCCTCCGTTCACAGGGAATATATCGGATTAGCGGCACTGTGTCTAAGGTCGCGAAGCTCAAGGAACGACTGGACAAAGGTCAGAATATGTAACTGGTAACGATCGTCCGATTTGTTTACGCTTAACCATTATTAGATATTGATACAGTCGATCTCGACGCAGAAGAGTGGTCTAGCGATATCAACAATGTGGCTAGCGTCCTCAAACTTTGGCTGAGGGAACTGCCTGATCCATTGCTAACTCATAGTCTGCACCAAGGGTTTATTGAAGCCGCAAGTACGTGGTGCCTTCCTCGAACACATTAACACTCGGTGTTCCCCGTGTCTTTCGCTAACCTTAAATCTGCTGTATAGAGATTGACAATGATAGACTCCGTCACATACGTCTTCACGAGCGAGTGAACGAACTTCCAGACCCCAATTACGCAACCTTAAAGTTCTTCTTGGGGCATTTACACAAGTGAGTGAGCGTTGCTATAATAACGTAGTGCGAGGATGCTACAACATACACTTCGTACAGGGTGGTACAATACGAATCCGAGAATTCTATGTCGATTTCAAATCTGGCCATTGTGTTCGGGCCGACATTATTCGGATTGCCTTCGCCGGGGATGCCTGGTGTGCAGGGTGCACAAGCAAATGGCATGGCAGATGCCCCTTACCAGAACAAGGTGAGATTTTGATTTCCTATAAAGATTGAACCCGCGAGTGTTTGGTCGTCTGATATTTACGTATATAGGCCGTCGAGACTATCTTGGAACATTTTGCCGACATATTCATTGACGAAAGCGAGGAGTCCTAAGCGCTCCAGCGTGTTTGGCTCGATCATGATGTGAACGCAAGTGCTGGGCTGTTATTCCTTCTTCGTCTGATATGTTTCGCATCTCGGGCATCCCCTCCCTGTTCCCCCAAGTTTGGTCTCCTATTCTCAGTTCCCCAATGCCCATTACATCGCCCCACATCACCCACCTTCCACTGTCTCGTTTGCTCACATTTTCATTATCTCATTGTCCACGTTAACTCTCCCTGTTCCGACCTCTTATTCGTATACCCATCACATATGCATTCCCCCTCTCATTATTCCCCCTAGTTCGCTGCCTATCGTCGTTCGTGCGGATCACATCTTGTAAATTATTATTTTCACGTTCATTCGCAGCGCGCTCAGCCCGTAGATACGGGTTTTATTCTTTATTTGAATCTCTCTTATCACTTGTTACCTCATTTATTCTATCCTTCTTCTCCGCTATCTCTTTCTTTATCCTTTATTCCACTTATTCGCACCTTTCGTGGTGGCGACGTTGAGCAAGAGAGCCTTGTCCGCATAATCGCGTGTACTTTTTGATCATTGTATTTTTTAAGAGAAGGAGGAAGAAAAAGACAAACAAATACATTTAGCACGTCCGCCCGAATCGCGATGCTATGTGACTATAATGTCCGTGCTTGCTGCTGACAAGGTTCGCATACCTCATTCAAATGACTGGTATTCATGATATATGTATATGCACGCTTCAAGTAATTGAAAGACAATTATCAGGAACGGGCGATTATTGAAGACACCGACGCCAGAAGTTAGTTTGAAGTTGTCTAGACGCAAGTGTATATACAAATACAATATTGACAGCCCATACATGCATACATACATACATACATACATACATACATACATAAAATATATACAACATGAGGCATGAAGCGACGCTAATGCAGTATTAGTACACTATCCTGCGCAACAGAAAGTGGACATCTTTAACCCGCGAGACACAGCAAGGAACCAAAGGGGAAAGCGTAAGCAAGGGATTAGGTATAGTGTCCATACAGCCCAAGTGAATTGATAGTCAGGAGGGGATGACGAGAGCACACAGTGTATTGGGATGAATGTGGTTCCAATGATTTTTTCTATCTTAAATTCTTGATAGACTAGTGACGGAAAGCCATGACGTGATACTAGATGATTGGAGATTGACAGGCAACGTCCGTGCGCCACAGGCGCGTCATTACCAATGACACGATGTCCAATTGACCACTGACCGCTGGAGGGAATGTTGCTACCGCGAGGGATTTGGTATCCTCGGTGAGCGCAAGCCCGAGTTCGTACCCGGCCGTTCTCGTAGCTGTGGCCTCCACAAGTCCTCCGTGCCCATCTTCTCCTTGGGTCCACCAAACACCCATTCCGTCCCACTAGGGAACCGGACGCACCGAAGGGATGGACAGGCCGCCGCCCACGAGTTGCATAATTGGTGCTCCTCGCCTTCGTTGTGCACTCCGATGACGCCGACGACGGACGTTGGAGAGAGGTCGAGGTGCTCGAGGTTTTGGAAGGCGCCGAGGACTTGCGTTAGGGCTGATAGGAGCATCTGTGAGTCCACATTTGTTGCAGTGGGTGATATTCGGTACCGAAAGCGTGTGAAGTTCGGGTTAGAAAGTCGAGGCGCCATTGATATATCGAGAATTGCGAACAAAGGAAGCAGTCAGCGAGCGGAACGGGAACGAGTGGGAGAGCGGAGGAAAGAGGACACATGGTAACTGAAGAAAGGATACATGATAAGAATTGGAGAATCCACGGGAATGGTGTTGGTATCGGTGAAATTTCTCAAAGTTTGATTCAGTAATTTGGTATTGAAGAATAATGTCGGGGGGATGGCGGAGAGTAGTGGGCAGATGTTAGGAGGCTTGTGTGGGAAAAAAGGAAGGCGGGGAGCCAGGAGAAGAGCACGTCGGACGGGCATGAGATGGGAAAGAGAGAGGAGGAAGGCTTACCATGCCAGAAAACGTAAAATGTAACGTGTGTCTTAAGGCAAGGCGCATCCTTAACGTCTCGAGCGCTGTTAGATGCTTCGAAATCGTCAAGAGTTGTGAGGGCGTCACGCTCAATCCACTCAGGTCCAAACACCGTATGGGGAACGTCGTATACGCCAGACTAATCAGCGACCTCTCACTGGGCTCGTAACCACTGAGCGCGAGGCCAAGAACAGGCCGACCCGGTAGGATGGACGCTGCAGCGAGGGCGTCACCCCGGAAGGTCTCGAGGTGCGGAAGGTCGGAGGGGGCAAGGTGTAAGGGAGCATGGTGGTCACCGAGATGGAGGTTAACAATATCAGGTTGGGAAGAGAGAAACCACTCGATAGCGGCGTTCAGGGGGCCACTTAAAGCGAGGGACTTAAGTCGGAAGGAGCATCTGGAAAGAAGCTCATCGTACCCCCCACGCCACCCTGCTAGATGCAGTTCAAGACTCTCGATGTGATGTGAGGTATACAAAAGGGAGTGCAAGGAGGGTATGACTGTCGGCGAGAGGTTCAGTATCTCATTCTTCCGAGCCCTGTCCCGCGTCCATCGGATTGCTAGGCGGCGCACGCAAGGGGAGAGGTAGGGCCGCGAACTGACCGAGGTGCAGAGCGCGAGGGTGGTGTGCGGTGTGATGATAGTCGTCGGCGAGGGTCCGACGGTGTTGGTGTCGACAGATTCAATAACGGATATGTTTGTGTAAAGCAATCGCTCGGCAATGCCGTGCAGTCGACGGCAGACACGGAGAAGAGACACAAGCGAGGTGGAAGGGAGATACTCGAATGCGGCGTGAAGCGTCTCGTTTGGAAGAGAAAGCAGAGGCGAAGAAAGGTCGCACTCAACATCAGACTGCATCTTCAAGCCTCTTCCACTAATTGTACTCGCCCTTCCGCCATCGAAGTCCATAAGCATAATCATATCTTGATCTGTATCTGTATCTCTCGTGCGTTCGTTGTCTATAGCAAATTTTGCTGTTGCCTTCCCTGATTCTTCCGATAGCTGAGCAGACGAGAGCAAGATACAGAGGTGAGACGATGATGGTGGTTCAAGAAGAGATGCGAGCAGGCATCCATGGTGTGATTTGTAGTCGTTGTCTGTGTGGGATGTGCCGCCTGCTCGTCCGACTGTTGCTCGAGATTTCTCCTTCTAATTCATTCCGCCGCTCTCCGACAGCCCACGCTTCCCACGGCCCTTCGCACCTGCCTTGACCATCCTCTGCCAGGAACGTGTGTTCTCCTCGACAAAGCGAGATGTGTGCGAACAGCAAGGATGTCGAAGAACATGAGCAGACTGCGTCGGCTAACGACTCAGAGATTGACGAGCAAGTCAAAACAGCCAAAGTGTGAACTGGCTTCCGTTCCTGAAGTCGCTTCAGTTGAATGGAAGGCACCAGCTGACGCTCCATATCTCCGGAAGCTCTAGGGTCGCTGCTAGTACAGGGCTTCGCCGGTCTCACCATCACCAATCATCTCATCTGAATTCAAGATGGGTTTGAGGTGTTGCAACATGCCGTGGCTTTCAGTGGTTTTGAAACCGATAAACACTGTCGTGTTTGTTTGTTTGTTTGTTTGTTTATTCCATTATAGTGACTGCAGGCCCTCTAGGGCCTATGGCGCACTTAAAATACAGAGTAATCTACCAATGCGATCTAAATGCTACAAAGTTTCAAGGAAAAGAGGAGTGACAAAGAAATAAAAAGACATGGAGGTATGATCTAGAGCGGTATAAGTGATGAGGGTATGAAGTTTTGCGAAAGTAATCGCTAATTAAGGGGGGCGCGCATATGAGTACAAGTGATACAGTGGTAATCGCTACATTGAAAAGCGTAGAGGGATCAATGAAAACATTTTGCTGAGCTTGCGTGCAGAGAGGAGGAGGGCCACAAGTGGGTCCCAGCCTCAGTAAATAAATAAATAGTAAGGAGGAATAAGCGAGGAATAAAGAAAGCCAGGAGTTAGTTGTCCGAGTCCAGAGGTTTGGCATCCGTAGGAAGCGGCTCCTCCTGAGGGAAGAGGTGGGGAAAGCGACAGGAATCCTTAATGAAGCGCAGTACTGGTCCCAGTCGGGCTTTTGGGCCTACTAGAGTACGAAGAGTCAGCGGGCGGTTCCGTAGGGCGGTACGGAGTGTCCGCCGCTGCTCTACAAACCTCCGACACACGATGAGGAAGTGCGCCGGAGTTTCCAGAACGCCGCACCTAGCACAGAGGGGAGACTCTGCGCGCCCAATGCGATGGAGATGTGCATTGAGGGGGGCATGGCCAGTGCGCAGCTGGGTCAGGGCTGCGCACTCGCCGCGGTTCCGGTCCTTGTAGAGGGCTCGTACGCCCCGTACGGGTGGGTTGAGGTCCGCGGGGCGGAGCTTCTTCGCGCTCTTCGACTGGGCCCATGTGGCCTTCCATTGCTTACTCGCGCGGGTCGTTCGAGACGCAATGAGGGCCGCCGCACTGGGGGGCAGAGGGCGAGTGAGGAGCCGGAGTCGCCCCGGCTGATTAGCCTCGGGGCCCTGGGCAGCGGTCTTTGCCTCGGCGTCAACCCACTCGTTCGCCTCTATGTCTTCATGTCCTGGCACCCAGTAGATCTCCAGTTGGAGGTTTTGGCGTTGCTTCTGGAGGCGCTGAAGTTCCGTCCGGAAGGTGTCCAGGAGGTACTGGCCGGATTGAGCCTTTGGTGTCTTGATGGCAGAGATGGCGGGCTGGCAGTCGATGAACAGGGTGGCCCGGGTGGCACGGGGGGTTGCCCTGATCAGGTCGAGCCCAAGAAGGGCACCGCATACCTCCGCTTCAAACACCGTGTGTTCCTGGGTGGTTCCTAGGTAGAATCGGCGCACGTCCGGGGAGAGGCTTGGCCTCTGGAGTGGTCGGGCAAATCCTCCTGACTGTTTTGAAAAGGGCAAAGAGGGAGAAGGCGGAAGTAAAGAAGGTCGAGAATGAAGGAGATCAAGAGAGGAACTAGGAGTACATGTATTCTGAGAGAGAAAGAGAGAAAGAGAAGAGAGAGAAGAAAAAGAAGAAGGAAATGTTGAAATACTACCAGGCTGAGCTGACGGCCCATATGTCCCTCGTCCTTCCACCTCGCAAGTCTTGCATCGTGTATATTCTTCATAGGGCACTCGGGGGCGTCCACCTATGGCGACGGCTGCAGCCCCGATCCCTCCTTTATATCCGGATCCATCGCTGAAAATACAGAGAGACCCGCTTTGAACCGCGGCTTCTGCAGCCTCTTTGGCGGCCTCCCGAGATTGAGCTGGGTGCACTTTCAGGTACGTGATGGCAAGGTCTTGGTTGGTGACCGGTCGGATAGTCTCTACCGGCCCCTGAAGTTCTGGGAAGGTGTCCATGAGCTTGTGGATGGCCGAGCGGTGCCGTCGGACGCCTCGACGACATCGTTGAACCAAGGGTTGGAGCGGGTGGCTCGGAGGGAGCGTGCAGAGACGAACAGCGGCTTTGAATGTGGCCAGCTGGAGCCGAAGTTGGACGGGGAGTAGGTATGCGTGGTAGTCGGCCATGTCGGTTGCTGTGGTAGTGAGTGCTCCGGTAATTAACTTGGCGGCTCGTCGTTGCAGCTTGGCCATTGTTCGAGTGAGGCCGATACTACCGACTCGTCGCTTGAGGCCTTCATGGACTGGCTCGTACCATGCCAAGAGAGCGTACTCAACTCTCGGGAAGACCATAGCTAACACCAGTTGGCGCATATACCCGTGTGGTATTTTGAGCCGGCTCAGGGCCCCCAGCGTCCTCGTCCCTCGTGCCAAGGCTTGTTCAGCGTGGAACTTGAAGGAGAGTTTGTCATCTAGGATGACCCCGAGGTATTTGGCCGAGGAGGAGGGCCTGATTGTATGCGACCGGAACTGAAGGTCGAAATTGACTTCGTCTGGTGGAGTCTTCCGGCCCCAGAAATGGACCAACTGGAATTTGTCGTAGTCAAATCTGGACCCATGAGTGATGCTCCATTGATCGGCCGCACAAAGGAAGGTGTTGAGTTTGATGATGTTATCGGTTACTGTGTTGGACACCACTACTTTTGCCGTATCGTCAATAAAACCGGAAGACGGGTCTGACCGGTGCGCTGGTATGCGTAAGAGGTCGGCATTGAATAGTAGGTACAAGATGGGGGAGAGGGGGGAGCCTTGGGGAATGCCCAGTGGAACTGGCTGTGGTGGCGAGACGTGATCGTCGAAAGAGAGGGTGGTGGTGCGGTCGGTCAGAAAACTTTGAATCCATGTTACCAGGACGGCTGGGATGCCACTCGACTTGAGTTTCGCGAAGAGTGACGGATGGGGAACAGTGGGAAAGGCTTGAGAGATGTCCATGAGTAGAACGCTCGCTATTCTCCCTGTGCGCCATGCGTCCTTGATTTTTTGGGTAATAAACAGGATCGCATCCGAGGTGGTGCGTCCCGGTCGTCCGCCGAATTGATGCGCAGGCAAGAGGTCATATTCCTCTGCCAACGCCGCCACTCTCACTGCTATCACTGACTCCAGAACTTTCCCGAGTGTGTCCTCCAACGCGACCGGCCTATATGCTTTGGGGACTGTATAGTCGCCTTTCCCCGGCTTGCGTAGGGTGACGGTATTGTACCGCCGCCACCGTGTCGGGAAGTGTCCCAATGCCAGAGACGCTTCCAGGATCCGCAGAAGGACGGGGCCCAGGAACGGCCGAGCGGCTTTAATCGCCATGTTGGGGATGCCCGAGGGTCCCGGGGCCTTGAATGGCGCCAGCCTCACTATAGCCTTGTCGACGTCGGCTTGGGTGAATGGTTCAAATAGGATGGTGCATTCTGGCTCCTCTGCCTGGTCCGGCGGGTGGTAGGATGCCAAGGCGTCTGGAAAGAAGGTGTTGAAGAGTATGGTGCTCTTCCCTTTGGTATCAGACACCATTCCCTCTGGCCCCTGGAGTGCCGGGACACGAGTGTTGGACTTGGGGGCGTCATCCGTATATCTAGCTGCCGTCCAGAGTTGTGCTTGAGTTAGCTGGTCCAGGAACTGCTTCCAGTGCGCTCTCTTCTGGCGAGTGATCTCGGCTGTGTAGCGATTCCGGGCTTCCCTCATTGCTTTCCATGACGCATGCGATGTGTCGGTCTTGTGGATCTTGCGCTGGAGTCTCCGGTATGTTTGACGGAGAGCCGTGAGCTGGGGGGTCCACCACCGGTTGCGGTACATAGAGGACTTAGAGACTGGTACCAGAGCCTTGAGGGTGTTGGAGATACCAGCCTCGAGCTTGTCGACTAGCAGGTCCAAGTTAGCTGGGGTGTCCACCTGGGAGGGGAGAGGATTGGTTTCGAAGTGTCTGGACACCCGCTTCGAGAACTCTTCCCAGTCAACTTCGCGGAACCGCGGTTTTGCGGCCGGGGTCAAATGATCCGGGCAGATCTTGAACTCTGCTTCAAGGCCCAGGTGGTCCGACGCATCTCCGTCAAAAGTTCGACAGTAGTTCAGGAGAGGTAAGAGGCTATCCCCTGACACCAAGAGCAAGTCGAGTGTCGACCATGTCTGGTGGGCAGAAGACAAGTACGTGGGGGTTCCCGGCTCAAGGCAGAGTTCCAACCCATGTCGCACTATGAGGTCGAGGAGGGGGTCCGCGGTACTTCGCGCAGACCGTGTCGGGTGCAGCGGGCCCGCCCAGAGAGGGTCGTGTTTGTTGAAGTCACCAATAAGTATAATTGCGTCCTCGGCGTCCGACGTGGCGAACTGGCCTTGCAGATGCGCTGAGAGGGTCTCAATTGTCTGTGTGGTGTCGGGTGGGTTATAAATATTAAAGAGGGAAATAGGTAAATTATGAATAAGAATTCGGATGGCAGAAATATTAGCGTGGGGGAGGGCAATGGGGGAGTAAGAGCAAGACGGAATCCGCTTGCTCACATAAATGAAACATTTAATCACGTCACCCCCTGAGGGTAGCGGCGTGATCCTGTCCCAATTATATGGGCAAAGCGAAGGAAAGCGGGCGAATGTAGGGGGGGGTTCTTGAATGCATAGAATATCAAATAATTTAGGATCAGAATTGTTTAAAAGTGAAACAAGGACCTCGTAACGGCGATTGCAGTTGAGAGATCGAATTCTCAGACCATGGTTGGATGGGGTGTAACAATTCATTCAAGGGAGGGAGAGGAAGAGGAAGAGAATGGTTGGAAGGAGAAGTCTGCACCTGAGAAGTAGAAACTGGACCCGGCTTGGATGCTCTGCGCTCGTAAGTTCTCCGCTTGTCTAGTTGAGCATCGTGGATCATACGCGTCGTGGTTTCCCCCGCAGTTGGCGCATTTTTTGTTCTCCGGGTGCGGACACTCAGGTCCAGCGTGGGTTCCACCGCAGTGAGCGCACGTCTGCTCGCGAGCCTTACAGCTATAGCTCAGGTGGCCCCATCTCTGGCATCTCCGGCACTGGCGCGGGCTCGAGAAGTACCGGCGCGCATTTAAAAGCAATGCCTGGACTCGGGCTCCCTGGTCAATCAGATTGTCCGCTGCCTGTTGGTTGTCCAGGAAGACGACCCAACTGCCTGTCTTCCGGCTGGGCGGGAGTCTGTCCTTGGGGACCAGCCACCGGGCTTCCACGATGGTGGACGGGGAGGGGATCAGGGAAGGGTTCTGCGCGTGGAGGTCGCGTCGGTACGTCTCCTTCGATGGGTCATAGAAGAGAGGAACGTCCTGGATGACGACCCCATAATGCGGGACACTAATTTTTGCCCCCGCACCCAGCGCACTCGAACACTGCGCCGCATTCCTAACCACCTGATCAGCAACGTCTGAGCTCCTGAAGCGCACCGTAATTTTTGTGCCACTCCTATGAGGCTGCACTCCCGCCACCTCAACATTGCTCAATCCCTTCACTCCACTCCCCTGCATGGCACCTTCGACCCATTCCTGCACCTTCTCGCCTGTGCCCTTGGCCTTCGCTTCCGCCTCCGTGTTCCTGACGATCTTGATCGTCACCTCGTCTGTTCGGGTCCGCTTGGGTGGGGCTTCGGTAGGCGCTCTGGCTGCCGCTGCCGCGTACGTGAGTGGCGTTACCGCCGTTGGTGCGCAGATCTTCGCATCGATCGCATCGAGGCGTTCGACAATGGTTGACAGTGTTGGCACGGCTGTAACGGACGCGAGTAGGCGGTCGCACAGCGTGTCAAGCGCCTTTACGTTTTTCTGGGCCATTTTTGTCCCTCGAACGAGCTTCTTGATAGCCGAGATCAAACTTTCGGCCTCGTGGCCACTATTTGTGTCGAGGAGCGCATATACGTCGTCACAGGTGAAAGAAGTAGAAGTAGAAGTAGAAGTTACAATGGAATTATGAGAATTATTGTGTTCTGCCACTGTATCCTCTTGACTGGACATGGTGGTTTCTCTAAACACTGTCGTTTGATACGTCTTGGTTACTAAGTTAGCTCACTGAATACGACACTATACTAATATTCACCTAAGACTCCCGGTATCCAGAACCTTATTAGCCGGTAGCCTTGGCTCAAGGCTGCTGGCTAACTAGGTTCTGATACGCCTATATTACTATACTGTGTGCCATCCCGTCTGTTAAAAGGGACTTCGTCGTTCACAGACCTGCTCACCGGGCCCAGCTTGACCGAGGACCCTGGGGGCTGGCCTCGGCGACCGCCGTAAGGGTCTGTCCTGCATGTCGCGCGCGCGCGCCGTGCCTCGGACCTTGCCGCCGCGCCTCCCACGCGCCCACGACGCGTCGTCGCCGTCACCACACCCTTGCTCGCCGTCGCCGACAGCGAGCACGGCCGTCTCGCTCAATTCTGGTCCGTTTGGCTTCGTTCTTTTTGCATTATGCATTAAATTCATAGCAGAATGCAATTGTGAATAGAAAAACAATAAATATATTTATTTGTCTATTAAAATATACATCAAGAAATCTCTCTTTGCTGTCCTTGTTGTCAGTCAGCTGTCCCCGCCGTCCAACCATTTTGGGCTCGCTTCTATGCATATTTCATGCATCTCCGCCTGCCCAACTTCAGCCGCCCTTGGGTCGCCCCATTCCGCCCACGAATGCTTCATTCTACCCCTGATCATTTGGTGTTGCCATCAGCGAAGGCTGGGGAACGAGAGGGACGAGAGCTTGGAGGGTGTGCCGCTTGATGGGGGCCTCTGGTTCGGAGAGCAGGGTAAGGACACCCGCTGCTGATGTTTGTGTTCGCGCCACCATAGCGGGTTGGAGAGGAGGGGGATGGAAATGAGGAGAAAGGAAAGGACTTGTGCGACGAAATTGACCGTGGCTGCAGGCACATGCACCGGGCAGTCTCTGCCGCAGGCCCTTGCTGCTGGGTACTCCAGAATCCACATGCAGCCTCCCCCGCCAACAATCCGAAGCCCCGCAGCCATTGGAATCTTGCTAGAGTGGTCTGCACTCGAAGCTATTGCAGCGATGCAAGAGGTGCGTCGCTCAGCGCCGTTGAAGGAAGCCGTAGAATAGTGGTTGCGCAAGGCGGCAACAGACCACGGGAGATATTCGAGCCTCTGCGGCTCGCATGTGTGACGGGCGCTGGCAAAGACGTCCGTCGGCGCAGACGTGTCCGTGGTGTCCGTCGAGTGGTATCCACAGCACAGACGTGTCTGTGGTGTCTGTTAGGGATAAAGAGGCATCTATAGCAGGCCATTAGCTTACAGCAAATGATAGCATAAAAAAATAGATAACTTACCACGTTAATTTGAGGCCTGGAGGCCATCCGTGATGGACACGGACGACGTTGAACGCAAAAAGACGACGTCCACGCGCGTTCAACGTCGCCCGGAAGTTGCCGAATGTGGCAACTGAAGCATCTCCAAGCACATTTCGTGCCCAGAAACACTTCAGCAGCACATCTGATACTCAGGCACGCTATGCGATATGCAAGTGCTGTACAATATACATTGAGCCTGATTTTATTGGTATTTATTGTTTAGTCCGTTATGACTTGGTGAAGCAAACATTGATTCTACAAGTGATCATTTCACTTTTTCTGGAATAGAATATTTAATTGACCTTGTAAATTTGTGATCTCTTTTTCATTTAAGAGTAATCGTAAAATGGATGCAAATGCAAGAGGAATTAGAGTTGCAGGTGTGCTAGAATGTAGTGATCTTGATTTCGAGCACTCGAATGCATGAGATCAAGCTAAACTCACCTGAAACCCACGGACCTCAACTACATTTGAGCACTGACAACAACTCCAGTTAGTGGAACTCCGTCAAAACTTCTAAAAAGGTCATTTATTATCTCTTCTTGAGTGTTACATATCTTGCAGAATTTATTAATGAGGGTAATGTATGTCTATTCAGTGAAGAACATGTAATGTGCATGATTTTATTCAAAAAGTACTAGTTTTGAGCATTGTTTAGATTCTATCGGAGTACTACAGTCTCTACACACTCTGAAACTTTTTTAGTGAGTATTAGTACACTTATATTAGATCTTCATGAAGTTTGAAAGACATCCATGCAAGCGCTATGCTTAAACAAATCAAAAACATATGCATTAGCATGCATACAGGCTGCACTTCAGCACTCGCAGCTTATTTGTGAGCCCAATTTAGCCCATTATGTTCTGCAACTTCGCAGCTACACTCTATATTATATCATTAAGATGTATAATGCATGTGCCTGATATAAAGCACAATACAAAGATGAGCAGTCAATATGTTTTGAATGCTCAAAAATTTAGAAAAGTAAAACATACCTAATTTGGACGCGCATTCTCACGTTTGGAGACAACGCGCGGCCTCGTCGCTGTCGTCGTTTGGGCCTTGCTCACTGTCTTACACTCCTCCTCCACCCAATAAAAGAGCTTCGTATGAGCAAGCTCACTGCAAGTAAGTTTTATTAACCTTCTCTACTCTAATGCATGCTAATAGTTGTCTTTATTAGATGATATGGTAGCCGGTAGGCTCACCCATGCACCCAAGGTGCTGAAACAACTCATTCAGCGGCAATGAGCTTGCCAGGCCCCTTCAAATGCCCTCGCAACCTTGCAAGAAATCCGCGACAGAGGCTCTATCTTTGTCGGCACCTGTACCGCGAGGCCTCTCCAGCAGAGGCCAAGGATGCAATCAACCACCACTGGCACGTCGTGCACGGCAGGAAGAGCGCAACGCACGAAATGTCCGCCTCGCGCGTCTTGGCGGTGAAGCGCGGCCGCGATGGGCTCTGCGGGAAGACGACTTCGAGGTGCAGAGTCACAGCAATAATGATGGCAAGGTGTGCTCCCGCTTCTCCTGCCTGCTGCTGAGACATCTGTCGTGGTCGGCGGTGTTGCCCCTTTCATGACACACGTTGTTGGACAAGTCTTTGACACCTTTGCTTGGTTATCCCTGACCAATGCAACGTCCCAGGACAAGTATGCGCTCCGCCATGATGTGGGCATCGCAGCTGTAGAACTGGTTGCTCTTTCTGCCGGCACCATTGCACTATGTAGTAGATAATTTAATTTTACTATTGCAATATAATCTAAACATTAAATTACATATAATGCAAAAAAAACGAAGCCAAACGGACAAAATTTGAGCGAGACGGCCGTGCTCGCTGTCGGCGACGGCGAGCAAGGGTGTGGTGACGGCGACGACGCGTCGTGGGCGCGTGGGAGGCGCGGCGGCAAGGTCCGAGGCACGGCGCGCGCGCGCGACACGCAGGACAGACCCTTACGGCGGTCGCCGAGGCCAGCCCCCAGGGTCCTCGGTCAAGCTAGGCCCGGTGAGCAGGTCTGTGAACGACGAAGTCCCTTTTAACAGATGGGATGGCACACAGTATAGTAATATAGGCGTATCAGAACCTAGTTAGCCAGCAGCCTTGAGCCAAGGCTACCGGCTAATAAGGTTCTGGATACCGGGAGTCTTAGGTGCTAATATTGTAAAACGGAGACGCGTCTTCCGGCGAGGGGAAGCTGCTATCTACAACCTGAAAGTAGTAGTGGGCCCTTGATAGGAGGCAACTTAAGGTTGCAGCGTGAAACTACATATATGTTGGAAATTGCGTCATAGATATAATCAATGCTACCAGGCCAGCCGTATGAAGTTCATCGCAAGAGTTAGTATATGAAAAGCACAACCTAGGTCATAATGTTTAGACGCTTTTGTCCAAGCTCATACTTCAGGCGAAAGCAAAGCTTTCCTCTTGTTCAGGCATGAGTTATGAGAAAGTAGAGCCATAGACCCGTAGAATAAAATGCCAACTAAAAGTAATACATAAATAAAATACAGATAGGTAGATATGATCGTACGGAGAAGAATACAGGGAACGGAAAATAGACAAGAGCCATTATGAGCGCTCGCCACGGAGACGACGAGCAAGAGCGAGATCCTTCGGCTGGATGGTGACACGCTTGGCGTGGATGGCGGCAAGGTTGGTGTCCTCGAAGAGCGAGACGAGGTATGCCTCGGCGGCCTCCTGGAGAGCCATGACGGCAGAGGATTGGAAGCGCAGGTCCGTCTGTACAATGAAGAGGTTAGCAAGTGTAATAAACCATTGACCAGAAAGTCAACACACCTTGAAGTCCTGCGCGATTTCACGAACCAGACGCTGGAAGGGCAGCTTGCGGATGAGCAGCTCCGTGCTCTTCTGGTACCGACGGATCTCACGGAGAGCGACAGTTCCGGGCCTGAAGCGATGCGGCTTCTTCACACCACCCGTTGTCGCTGCTGCCGTCTTGCGTGCCTGCGACTTTGCCGCGAGCTGCTTGCGGGGAGCCTTGCCTGAACATCGAAGTTAGAAACCCGGAAGTGGCTGACGAAAAAGATACTCACCACCGGTGGACTTGCGGGCTGTTTGCTTGGTACGGGCCATTGTTGTGTAGTGAGGTGTGAATGTGGTGGAGGCCGAACTTGGTTTGCGGGGCGAATGTGTAAGTGCTTTCCGGGCTCACTTAGCCCGACTCCTTATATACCACCGCGTCCGCGTCGATCACGTGCGCGCCTCTCCGCGTCGAATTACCTTTGTTGTGCGTGAACCTTATTTACTGCGCACAGCCACTTGACCACGCTTCGCGGTATATAAGATACGACACAGTAACTGTTCCGTACAACACACTCTTCGCCTTCGTCCACCACTCGAGCGACTCAACAAAACACTTTTCTATCTTCCACCACCCCCCAACAACTTCTAAATCAACATGTCTGGACGCGGCAAAGGTGGCAAGGTGAGTTGACTTGATTCTGACTTTGACTCGGATTCTTACCAAGTTCGAATAGGGCCTCGGAAAGGGTGGTGCCAAGCGTCATCGCAAGATTCTTCGTGACAACATTCAGGGTATGTTTCTTCATTGCTTTCTCATATGCATGTTCTGACTTGAACATGCTCAGGTATCACGAAGCCAGCCATCCGTCGTCTCGCTCGTCGTGGCGGTGTGAAGCGTATCTCGGGTCTTATCTACGAGGAGACGCGTGGTGTGCTCAAGATCTTCCTCGAGAATGTACGTCGTCTTGCTGTCCGCTTTAGGCAACTCACCTTCCTAACTTGCTCTTTCTCATTTCAGGTCATCCGCGACTCTGTAACATACACTGAGCACGCAAAGCGCAAGACTGTCACTGCGCTCGATGTCGTCTACGCACTCAAGCGTTCTGGCCGCACGCTATACGGTTTCGGTGCTTAATCTTTCTTCGTTGTCTTTTAGAGCTTGTATTTCATTATTTACCTATTTGTACGATTGTATTTGTAACGCATAATATCTTATTATCTCATCACATCGCAGTCAACAGATGAATAGGTCGGCAGTGCGTTAATGAAGTATCAAGTCACATTTTGACCTGGTGACATTTCAATTTTTCCATCTGAAGACCTGTTAGCTCATGTTCTGAACAGGGAATATGATTGCCTCACATCTTAACAGTTTTGTCCCGACCTCCGCTCACAACTTTGTCGGCCACGAAATCCACGCAATATACCTCGTCTGTATGTCCGGGGAGGTCTGTCTTGATTTTGTATGTCTTGAGGTCCCAGAGCTTTTTGTCTGTTAGCTTCATGCAAACTGAGGATACGAGTTTTGCTAACCTTGAGCGTACTATCCTTGCTCGCACTCACAAGCAATCTCGAGTCCGCCGACCATGTGAGCCGGTACACGGCACCGACATGGCCCCTGAGCGTCGCAACGAATCTAAACAAGGTCAATCCATACTCACAGCTTTCATAAATTGAGGCGACTCACTTGCCAGTTCGTCCCTCCCATATCCGCACACTACTATCCCAGCTCGCACTCGCGGCCCACCGCCCGTCAGGACTAAACGCAACATGCGCAACCTGCTTCTGATGGCCCGTCAATCTTGTTAGGGGTTTTAGCTTACCCCCTCGACCAGCCGCTTGGTCCTTTCCCTCCTCCGATACTGTCACCGTGCCCGTTCTCCCAGGGAAGATCGACCAGAGGAAGAGAGTATGGTCGTCCGAGCCTGAGATCAATAGCTCAGGGACTGTAGACAGGAGGGCATTGTATCGTGCGAGTGCGGCGGCCTGTGCTTCATTATCGGTGGGGAACTTTTTCGTGGTGTGGTCAAAAGGACCAGTGCGGAGGACGAAGTCGGTGTTGAGAGCGAGTGTTGTTACCCAATGTGCGTGCTCTTTTAGTGTATGTAGTAGTTTGCCCTTTAGAGAGAAGCGATAAGCTCGAGAACAAGTGTCAGTGGTCTTTAAACGCACCCCATTCGGATCCCAGACTTTCACTGTCTGGTCGCTCGATGCAGTGTAAAGTACACCCTTCCCGCCTACGCCGCCGCCTCCCCATTTTACACAATTAACGCTCGCTGCATGACCACCCAGGGTGAACTCCGCTCTCCGCTGCGAGACGTTCCACACCCTAACCGTTCCGTCCTTGCTGGCACTCGCGAGCCTCGGATTCTCAGCATTGATATGTATCGGTTCCCATGCGAGGCTCATGATCCACTTTGTGTGCCCTTTCAGCGCGTCCCCGAAAGCCGTGCCAGTCTTCGGATCCCACAATCGTACATGGCCATCGTACCCACCCGACGCCAAGCGGCGCTCCCGTCCCTCCCACTCAACACATAAGATCCAGCCAGAATGGCCTTTCAGGGTATGACTGGGTACCTCGGCGTTCAAATCCCATAGCCTCACTGTACAGTCTCCGGACCCCGTAGCGAGCGCATTGCCTGTAGGCGAGAACGACGCACAGAGTATGGGAGCGCTGTGTCCTGAAAGCGTAGACGAGCAGCGTGTTGCGGGTCTTACTCTGAATACTGCTTGTGGGGAGCAGTAGACCGTGAGTTTGTCTTCAGCGGTGAAGTCGTATTTTGGGTTGGAGAGAATGTCGGCCTCGATCGATTTTGAGATTGTCACGCGTGTGGGAGCACTCGATGACCCATCTCTCGGAGGAGGTAAGGAAACATAGAATAGAAACGGTGTCGGTTCGTCATCCTTGGGCAAGTTATCAGATTTCGATGGTTTTTGTAGTTATAGATAGTCCGTACTTTTGAAGTGAGTTTGTTCACTAATAGCTCGAGATCTTCTCTGCTCACGTTCGCTGGAAGCTGAACAACAGGCGCTAAGCTATTCCCATCGTCCTCAGATACAAACTGCACGACGATGTTTGGTGAAGGTGCTGGTTCAGGCTTCTCCGGCTCGGGAATGCCATGGTATAACTTTGTGCGTTTCGGAGGTGGAAGCAGCGTCGCCATGAAGAGATAATATTCCTAAGTTTCGTGGGCTCGATATACGTAGGAGTTCGAGCGGCGCACCAGCAATAAATTTCGTCAGTTCAACGATAATATTGGGTCTCGGTATCAGGCTCAGAACCTATGAAGAGAATTTAATGTGTTCAAGAGTTAAAGGTGTTCCATTCTAGTACTTCAAAACTTTCAATAACATTATATTTTACATAACTTCAAGCTAGTACTACTAAGTTACACTTTTAGTAACTGATAAACTTGAATATGCAGAATAAGTTGGCATTCCAGATGGGCCACCACTGTGGCAAGCTCCCTGGCACGCTCTGGGTTATCAAGGGCTAGGGAGTTTCTTTGCTGACGACGGTTTCAAGCGACACGGAAATTGGACTGGGAAATAGGGCGTAGCGAATTGGGAAGGTAATAGGGGCAGTTTCCGTTCGAATGAGTAATCGCGCGTGCGAAATGCTGAAGGGAAGGTATCGTTAAACAACTTCAAATTAATGTGTAATTAAGTTCTTGAAAGAAAGTTATGTGTGTGTGGTGTAACGGTAACTAGCAGTTTTTTTTCGGTCAAAGCTGCGTGTTCGAGTCGCCTTCGAGTTCTTACTAGTAAATGTCACGGGGTCTTTTTTCTTTCGGTCACCGACTTGCAGGACGATCACGTCCGTCCCCATCTTCGCCTGGTATACGCGCGCAATGTCGCCGTTCCAGAAGCCGCGCACAATCTTCACCCATGAGCCTATTTGAAAGTCATGCTTTAACTGTCTGCGGCCTTCGATGAAGAGTCCGATGTCATCCGATTCATTCACAGACAGTCGGTACAAACGCCTATGGTCGTAGGCAGTCGATACCAGCGATACACGCGCTCGGCCGGTCACGCAACATTGATTTCATACGGTTTAATTGAAATGAGTAGATGGCATATAGAGTTATTGTACAAAACCGTAATTTATGACTCATTCGAAACCGAGACAAGGAGGGAAACACAATTTTTAAGGTGTTTTTTGACGAAGGGAAAAGGAGACAGATAACAGGGAAATGGAATGGGTTGCATGAACGACGTCTATTGATATGGGTGAAATTGAGTTATGCCTTCACCTTCTTCGCCATCTTCCTGTCGGAAACGGCGTCCTCGAACTTACGCTTCTCCTGAGAGCTCCTGACAGGCTTTCCGCGCTGAAGGATGTGGAGCTCCTGAATTTCGCACGTGAGCGCGAAGACGCGAGTACCAATCGCGAATGCTTGGAAGGTAAGGGATAGCCTGACGACAGAACCGGGCAAGACGCGGCGGTAAAGTGAGGGCTTGATGGGAAGCCCGGCTTCGTCGTACGCTCGCAAGGCCTGCAGTTTGTGCGTCGCCTTCAGCACTTGCGCCTCCTTCTTCCAGGCCCTGCAAGCGGGATAGCCGTCGAAGGTGAACTCGTTGTGAACAGCCTTCGCTTTCTTGCCTTGGAGAGAGGCGATACGTTAGTAATGAAAAGCGACTACATGAAATTGACAGACCAGTAGTGACAAGGTTTTCCGACTCTGTGTCGGAAGTGGCTGATTGCGAGTGCTCTTCATTGTCGTCATCGTCATCGTCGTCGTCCTCGCTATCGTCTGCTTGACGGTCCTGATGTTAATGTTAGTACAGACGACTGTGCAGTAGAATACTGATTGCTCACAACAAGGAGCTTGTGTCCGACGGAAAGGAAGTTGGAACCCTTGCTGAAAGGGAGACGGAACTCCGGTTTCTTCAGGGTCTTCTTGAAGACATCAAAGGAGCGTTCCTGCAGCTTCTTCACGTTGGAGACCAAGTGATCGTAGTCCTGATCGGAAACGACGTCCTGGAAGGCGCTACCGTCGCTGGCGTCTACACCGCAGATTAGGAAGCGAATCTGCGACTTGGACACGGGAACGGGAAACTGGTTAGTGATGCCAGGTCGACCCCAAGTGCCTTCGGGGTTGTACCAGCTGTTGTGGTCGAGTATCTTGGCGATCACGACGCCAGTCAGGGGAGTCTGAGCGTCGTCGCCAGTGGCCGTAGTGGAGACGAACTTGATTCTGGGCCCGGAGTGGAAGAGGGCTGTGTGCGACTCAGAGGAGAAGTTGAGGTTGCCTAAGTAGTTCGGGTGGTTGCGTGTGTCCTCGAGCAAAGTGCTGAGGTCGTCGGATGCATGAGCTAGGGCATTGGACACAGTGTGCTCGTCCTCAGAACCTTGTTCAAGGGCTGGAGTATAAGGTGTAGTCATGGCGAGTGTGTTGACCGAGTGCGCTTCGTAGACGTGAACGAGTGAGGGGAAACTGAGTGGAATCGAAAGAGAGGACTGCGCTTTTAAGCGTTGAGGGAAAGGCTGACTGGAAAGACGGAGTGAGAAGATGGTAGAGATCGAACTCTGTAGAGTAAGTTCTGCGTATGTGAGACATGTCAGCAGCTACCAAGGCTAGTGCTAGTTGCAGGCAAGGCTTGGGATTGCAAGGAAACGCGCTGCAGCAATTCAGGCTGTCAGCGCATCAGAGTGTGCACGATCTGACGCGAGTGGTGATTGCGGGAGCGCTGAAGGCCGTGAGATCGGAGAAATCGATCTGGCGCAGGAGAGCGAACGGCTGCCGACGATAGCGTGGAGAAGGCGAAGGAGTGAGGGAAGATGTGCTGCAGCAGGACATTGTCGATCTTGCGAAGCAATTCATTACTGGATGTACCCAGCGCCTGGAACGAGCGCCAAGTGCCCGGTTGCACGAATGTCGTGCGTTCTGGCGGACGTCGCGATCTTGTTCAGGCACAGAAGTAAGTGGGAGCGAGATCGCGCAAGCGCAGCGTGTTGCCCGACGCGCACGCGTAGAGCGGGGTCCGGGACCGTGGTCGTGTGTTAGATGTGGCGTCTAGATTTGAATGAGATGAGATCGAGATCTGAGTTGGATACGGAATGACAGACCTAGGAACGTCGGCTGTACGACCACATTCTTACGGGTATTGGGACTCTCGCAGAGTTCACGGGACTGGCAGCATGTGGGGCAAGGTGCTTTGGAATTAGAGGGAGAATTAGGAAGAGGTCTGCGATTGTAGACCTCCGAAAGCAATGTCCAGGTGGGTAAACCTAACAGCTGGCGAAGTCATTGGGGCTTTTCCAGCAGGGACCTTTTCCATGGAGGCGCAGCGTCGGCGACGAGAGCTTGAGTTAGAGATCGCCGTCATGGATGATGACTCGAAGGCGTTGCTCGTGAGATTGGCGAGGGAGAAACGAGCGCGCGCAAGGCGATCGGAGCCGACTGTGTCTGGCACGCGGGGAACATTGGAAGGACACGCCCGGCGCCGTCAAGAGTATGACCGGAACCCCGAGCGATATATGGACCTGCCAACGCGAGAGCAGTGGGCGAACTCGCTACGAGCGGTGCGTGCTGCGACTTCCAATGAGCGAATTTGTCGCGTGGTGTGCGTCGTTTGTGCGCGTGAAAGGTTTGGGTCGCAGTGCAAGGACATCCTGCTTACGGATCTACCGTGTAAGGAACGACTGGCACCGGCTCAGTCGCACGCAGCTCACCGTCTGTTTGAGGGAATGCTGCTGGAGACGCGGTATGTGAGGAGCAGTGCAGGCGGCGCCTTGGGAAGCATATGCGAAGATTGCGACAGTTCACTCAAGAACGCTAAACGACCACGGCTCGCGTTGGCTAACGACATGTGGGTCGGTGATGTGCCTGAGGAGCTGCAGGGCTTGACGGTGCCGGAGCAGATGCTGATTGCCTTGCAATTCGCCCGCTGTTATGTTTTCAAGCTTTTCCCGCGGAATGGACACGTTGGGGATCCGGATATGCTGCAGAGCGGCTTGGCGGGCAATGTGACGACATTTCCTTTGAACAATGAGCAGGTCTTGTCCATGTTGGAAGGACGGATGCTGCCACGACCACTGAGTGTGTTGGCGTCAGTAATTGCTGTCACATTTGTGGGCGTGGGCAGACTTCCCAAGCGCTGGTTGAAGTCGACATTCCGTGTGCGGCGAGTGCGAGTGCATGGCGCGTTACGGTGGCTGAAGGCGAATAATGCAATGTATTCTCATATGGATATCGCGGAAGTGAATTTGCGCGCTTTGCCGGAAGATGGTGTGCCGATGGAGATTCTTAGCACAGTAATGCACGAAAGGAACGGAACTGTCGTAGACGAGGAACGTGCAGGGTACGTGCCAGACGGAACGGACGAGACGTTTGAGGATGGCGAGACTCGTTCGCTCGATGACCTAGAAGATGAGGACGGTAGTGAAGATGAGCAACGCGCGGAAGCGAACTCAACAGGTAAGTATTCGTCACTGCCGTGTGGAAGAGGATTACTTACATTTTCAAAGGGGTACTGGAACCGGACGTCGTGCCCTTGCAACACTTGGGGGTGCACGATACCGTAATGAGTACGTTGAGTTCGTCGGAACTCATGATGTGGGCGCTCGCGAATGCGGGTGGTGATGAACGCGAAGGCGGTTATGCAGTGAGGCATGGTCGACGAGCGCTCTCGACTTTCGGGCGTACATTGGATGGGTCACCCGTGAATGGCGATGGACGTAACCCATTGGCAGCCTGTTTCCCGACATTATTTCCATACGGTGTGGGAGGAATTGAAGCTGCCAGAGAAGCGGACGTGGGTTTCCTTGAGCACGTACGATGGTGTCTGGAATATTGTGACAAGCGCTTTCGACACCATCATTCGTTCTACTTCGTCGCGTTCGGAATCGAGCAGAGGCGGGAAGTCATGAGGAGCGCTCGCGTGCAGATGAAACGGAAGGACTTCGATAGGCACTCGCAACTCTTGCAGACCCTAACGTTAGCCGACTTGCAGAAGGCGGAAGAGGAGGAAAGTCGAAATGTGCCAGTCAGCGATCGCCGAGTAGCTCTCCTTAAGGCGAACTTGTTCTCTGCCAGTGCAAAGGTAACGGGATCGGACGCAAGGCGGTCGAGTTACTTTCCGTGTATGTGGGGAACGACGATGATGAAAGGACCTTCAGCGTTGTTCGTTACGGTCAATCAGAACGACATCGATGAGCCAGTGGTGCAGGTGTTCGCCGGAGAGAGCATCGATATGGACAGGTTCTCTGCAACCGCGGGTCCAAGTGAACAAACGAGAGCACGTAATGTTGCGCTGGATCCATTCGCAGCGGCACTGGCGTTTAACTATATGAGTAAGGTTTTACTGGAGCATCTCTGGGGAGTGAAAAAAACGGACTTCACGACTTCCAGTTCCGTCGGCGCTCTCGGGACCGTGGAAGCGTACTTCGGCGTGGTGGAGGCGCAAGGACGGGGAACACTTCACTTGCATATGATGGTATGGCTAAAAGACGCGCCGACCGCGGAAGAGATGGAGCGCTTTCTGAAGGACGAGGGTTTCAGGGAGAAGGTGAAGGCATTCATCTCGATGCACATTCGGTCGCATGTGGATGGCTTGGGGTCAAAGGAGGAGGTTGATGCGACACCTAGACAACGTGGAGTGGGATTCAGTCGCCCTCCAGACCCAGATTCGGAGAGCTTTGAGAGGCAAGCGCGCGAATTGGAGAAGTCGGTCGTTAGATCACAGCAAGTGCACACTTGTAAGAGAACGACTTGCCTAAGATTCAACAAGAACGGGAAGCTGGTCTGTAAACGTCGTGCACCTTTCCGATTAGCGTGTGAGGATTGGGTTCATGAGACAGGCGAGTGGGGGAGCAAACGTCTGTTCGAGTATATGAACAGTTGGAATCCGGCGGTGACGCTCGCTTTCAGATGCAATAACGACATGAAGCTGACGATGAGGGACGGGAGTCAAGAGGAGCTACGTGGTATATGAGCAAGTATACAACGAAGAGACAGGACAAAACTCACAATCGCTCGGCGCTGTTAGCCCGCGCGTTCGCGTACCATGAAGACCAGAGTCAGCAGGCCTTGGACGCAAGAAATAATCACCGTCTGCTATTGTCCCGCTGTCTCACGACTTTGAACAGGGAGCAGGAACTCAGCGGGCCACAGGTTATCAGTTACTTGATGGGCTGGGGAGATTCATTCCGGAGCCATAATTATACACCTATATTTTGGACGTCGTTTGTGTCTGCCCTGAAACGGTCGTTTAGAGAGTTCAGCGGTGAGGCAGAAGTAGGAGATGAACGCAGTGATGACTTGCTTGTGCGCGGAGGCGAGGACGAGGAGAATGTTAGTGTGATTTCTGTACTCATCTACGGACTCGACTGACTTACTTATAGGAGCGTGTAACATTGTCACCGAATGCTCAGGGTGGATTCCATGCTGCGGGCCAAGTGGAAGACTACGCATTACGTCCGATCGAGATGGAGAACATGAGTGTCCTCGATTTCTTGCTTGACACATACGAGGCCCCAGTTGCCGCCAGGGCCGGCCGGCGCACAGCTGAAGATAGTGGTGATCAGGTAGCAAGTGCTGGTCGTCAGCGTGGTCGGCCGCGGAATGAAGTCTTCCGGTACTTGGACGCACATGCTAAATATGAGGGGAAGTGTCGACGCTTGCGAAGCGTGGGTCACAACACACTACCGACCGTGCAAGGGAAACACTTTTTACCAAAGAGCGCGGAGAATGCTCTATACTGTGCGTCTATGCTAATGCTTCTGAAGCCGTGGCGGAAACCGAACGACTTGAAGTCTCGTGATTCGAGTTGGAAGGACACGTATGAACTCTTTATTTCGAACGCGGGCAAACGTGTGGTAGATATTGTACAGAATATCGACTACTACTATGAAACGAGTGACGCGGCTACAAGAGAACGGGAGAAGGAGAGGGCTGAGGAGCATGTGGGGCGCGAGATATCTGAGCGTGAATGGGAAGTGGAGGATGTACATGAGACTGTCGATGTTGCGGGACATTTCGACACCGACGCTGAGGATGAGATTATAAGCCGTACGGAGCAGATCGGTGGGGAGTACATGCACGGATTGGAGGCCATTCGAGTAGGGACTCTCGCTGGAGTTTTCCAGCACGGTTCAACTGCGACGGACGGGACGATGGCAGCACGTATCGGAAGTGCTGATGACTATCGTATAGTCACGGAATGGCAGAACGCTCTCTCTAATGCGCAGGAGGGAGATGAGGAACGCATGGACGTTGACATAGCGGACGAGGGAGTGGTTCGACGAGTGGACGCAGTCGCGGACGACGGATTGGGGACAGTCAACTATGTTGGAGGCGAGGGAGTGGAAGTCGCGGAGGATATCATGGCGTCCGTGGATCCTTCCGAATTGTTTGAGGAGCAGAGACGTGCGTTTGATATCGTTAATGACCAGGTACGAAGATGCATGAGGGGAATGGATCCAGAACCGCTTTTGATGGTTGTGAGTGGTGAAGGAGGTGTGGGGAAGTCGAAGGTCATCCAGACAATCACCAGCTTGTTCGAGAGTTTAAACGTGAAGCATTGGCTTCGGAAAGCCGCGTACACAGGTGTGGCTGCGTCCTTGATTGAGGGACAGACATTGCACACGTTGACATCCATGCCTCGAAGTGGGCGTGCTGCAGATCAATCCGCAGAGACGATAGCGAGGCTCGCTCGAACTCTTGGAGAGGCCAAGTTCCTCATTGTTGACGAAGTGTCAATGGTGGCATCCTCGTTTTTTGCGGAGATGGACACGGTGATAACGCGAGCGAAAGCTGATCAACCGGAGAATCACAGTGGACGTCCGTTCGGAGGCATGAACGTTATATTATTTGGAGACTTTCATCAATTTCCGCCAGTTGCGGCCGGGGTGTCCGTGGCTTTGTTCGCAGACTTTCAGGGAAGGGACCGTGACGATAGGTGTGCTGACGGGAGGCGGTTGTATGAACAGTTCCGGACTGTCGTGAGGTTGAAGAAGCAGGTGAGGGTGACGGACCGACATTGGCACGACCTCCTACAGCACGCGCGATATGGAAATTGTAGGACACATCATCTGAGGAAGCTGAGGTCGCTCATCATCACGAGTCCGGATTGTCCGCCTACTGACTTCAGTTGCGAACCGTGGAGGTCGGCTGTGTTGATCACACCACGTCATGCGGTACGGAAGCCCTGGAATGCGGAAGCACTGAGAAGTCACTGTGCGCTGGCAGGAGCGACTTTGTATATATGCCGTGCGGAGGACCGTTATCAAGGACATCGGCTAGCCAAGGATGAAAGGCTGGCGGTGCGTAGGAAGAAAGCGGGAAAAGTGATGCAGGACGTTTTGGAGATTGCAATAGGTATGAAGGCGATGGTGACCTTCAATGTCAGCACGGATGCCGACATAACAAACGGGGCGAGGGGCGTTGTGCATGACATCGTGCTACACAGTGAAGACGACATCGAGAGACGTGGGACTGGTGTGGTGAAGTTGAAGCGCTTACCCGCGTACATTCTGGTGAAGTTGGATAGGACGAGGGCGGTCGCTCTACCCGGTCTTCCAGCGGGAGTGATTCCAGTTGTGCCGCTGGAGAAGACGTTCAGTATTGATTCTAGCACTCGTGGACGTAAAATCACCGTTAGACGTCGTCAATTCCCCCTGACTGCAGCGTATGCTTTCACAGACTACAGAGCGCAAGGACAAACGATCCCGAACGTGCTCATTGACATTCGAAAGCCTCCGAGCTTCGCTCTCACTCCGTTCAATGCGTACGTCGCTTTGTCGCGCAGTCCGGGTGCTGCTAACGTTCGATTAATTGGCGATTTCGAGGACAAACTATTCACACAACATCCAAATGAAATGCTTCGAAACGAGGATTATCGTCTTGACGTTTTAGACAGGGAGACGAAGATAAGATGGGAGGACGAGGAAGCTGTTGCTCGTCGGCGTATGGAAGGTTTTTGACGTCGAGAGACATATCTATGGTTCACTTTGTATTGTATTCATTGTTAACTACATTATAGAGAGTCTCATGTACGACAGGGACAATGTACAAATGCTTGTATTAACGTGCGCTACAAGTCTCATGATGGTAAGTGGAGAAGAAAGGAAAGGGAGCCAAAGAGCTGCAAGCTTGAGTGAGTATGGCAGGAGACGTGTGGGAAACTTGAGCTCGTCAGACTCTCACGCTCATCGTGCCACAGGAAAGGTGTGGAATCGAAGAACGGGTTCCGATCTCTCGTACGATGGGTGGATAGCAGAAAGGGAGTTGCGATTGTAAAGACGACTCGGGCGAAGCACTTGTTTGACGAGTGATATAGCGCGATGAACCCGATACACACAGTATAGGCAACGACGTTGATCTTAAATCTGGGAAGCGCAGGGAAAGGCCGTTGGATGTCGCAGGATGTAGGCTTGAATGATTTGCAGTACGCAGTCGCAAGACTTACATATTGGCGAACTTACAGCAGTATTGTTCCAGCGGACGCTCGTATATGTCAATGGGAAAAGGTTGTACATTTGTATGGCATAAGGGAACAGAAATGTTGAAATATTTTTGAATAATTTCTCTAGGTTACAGTGAAAGGCTTTGTGTTTACATAAGGGAGGATCTAATTTCGTTAGTGAGCAAGGAAACGCTAACTATGTTCTGTATATTCAGACAGGCAGTATGAAACGCGTATTGTTAGGAATCAGGATATGCTCGCCCTGCATTAAAGTGAGCGGCCGACAAGGAATTGACGTCGATGATGGCTTACCGGATTTCCGCAGCGGACGTGCATGAGTCCTCGGCCCTGGTGCTCAACGACGAGGCGGGGTTGGCCTCTACGGTCATGCCATGTGTAAGTGTGAGGTGTAGAGGAAGTATGGAGGCGTACAATCGAACGCTCGCCTGCGGCGAAATCCATGTCGATATGGCTTTTCCCTGCGTTGTCGCCCGTCGGGTTCTCAGTGACGTTGGTGACGGTCACTTCACCATCGGGCAACGTGAGGCCTTGCTGACGTACGTCAGTCGTGCAGGTATGCAGGTTCTGTGCGAGATACGGAGGGGGACCGTTGCGCATGTCACGAAGAATTGCTGCGTACAGACAGGCTGGGTCCCCGCAAATGGGACAGTCGTTTACGCGACGTGGAGCGTCCTCGACGATGGGTTCCAATGCGGGAGGCTCGTCAGCCTGGGCTGCAGTGGACCGGGACGCAAGTCGATAAGTTCGTCCCTGGAACTCGAACAGCGCAAGGTTTATCTCTTCTTCGCCGTTGACTTTCACGCTGTGCTCCAGCTGTGCGGACGTTAGTGAGAGAGACGGGAGTGGGCGAGGCACATACTTTGAGAACGATCTTATTTTGTGCAATCGTACCAGCTTCGACGAGAAGCTTAGGGATGGATAAGTCACTAGTCGCGAGTACAGCACGGAAACTTACATGGATGGTATGCGTGTCTTCCATTTTCTCTGTGATGTGAACGGTGAGGAGGGTGGGGAAGAATGGGTTTTAGACCGCCGCCAGATGTCTCTCGACGCGTTGAAATAAGTCGCTGGGGGAGCGGTACGGTACTCGTGTAATGCGCAGCTATATTTTGTTCTTGCGCTTTCTCAGATAGAGATTGGGCCGCTAGATTCGTATGGACTCTCTATGCATACGAGGGGGGCCCTGGGTCTCGGTCAATCCCGTACGATACTACTAAGGTGGACAGTTACGCCCGTGGTCGACCCTCGATCTGACGCCTGTCACAGCTAATCTGAGGGTGTGATAGCGCAGGGCGTGGCCGAGCAACATACGTGGTGTGCATAAGCCTTTGTTGACGTTCTGTGTTGAGATCTGTCGTTCAGGGGAGTAGTGAATGAAATTCACTTTTTTTTTCGTTACCCCAATCGTTTGGCGACGCAAGCTCGATAGTGGCGTCGATCGAAATGTTGAAGCCATTCCCCAGGGACTGTACATACTGTACATTATTGCATAGGAGCCAATGTGCTGTGTGGCGTTCAATGCAGAGATGGATATCGTTCTGCCATGTGTTGCTTGGACCTTCGGTCTTCTTAATGAATCAGAGACAGATCTCTACATTTATTCCAATTTCTTACTGAAACAGATGATACGGCCCAGGGAGCGTACATGCTGTACTTTATTGGCTAGGAGCCAATGTGCTGGTCGGCGTTCAATGCGGAGATGTATATCGTTGAGCTTTGTGTTGCTTGGACCTTGGATCTTCTTAATGTATCAGAGACAGATCTCTACGTCTATTCCAATTGCTTGCTGGAACAAACAGCAGAGGAGTACTGCATTTGTATGCGAAGGCCATCGTCATTGACCAGTGGCTTGCAGCAGGATGGAAAACTAGAGGTGTTCGCAATTGCAAAGCTTGTCTTTGTTGTACCTGCACATTGTTAAATGGCAAAGTTGTAACATTGCCTGCGAAGACGCCCTGCGACGTATCCGTATCACAAATGTGACCATTCCGGTGGAGGAGCTTGAAGAGATAAGAATTTGCAAATTGCAAGGCAATCAGCATCTGCTCCAGCATCGTCAAGCACGACTTGCATCTTGATTTGTTGTAATTGAACAAACTAGGCTACATTCCAAGACTGTGGTTCGAAGGAATGCTGAGAGTAGAATGAATCGATTTGCCGTATAGATGAAGATCGACGTAGTCGCTTGCGGGTCAGAGCCGGAGCGGAATTTGGAGCGGGTTGTTTTTACATAGCAATTTACCCCGATAAGCCAGTAATTGTTATAGGCTTACCACTTTCTTCAGGCGAGTTGGAATTTTCGCAGGAATACATATGTGATCTAGATAATGGTACAGGAAGAAAGGAACTCGCAGCTATAGCGTGTGAACAAATTTCTAGGGTGGGGACAGATTTGACCTCGAGCCGTCTTTCAGAAACGGTCACCGACGGCGAAGTTATTGGCGTTAGTGATGTTGTTCCCGTGTGGACTGAATATATGTTGGTTTGTGTACTGTTGGGGGGGTGTAATGGCCTGCTGAGCATACGGTGATGTGTTGTGGAAGTAGTGATTGCTTGGGTTCGGTACATGATGCTGGTGCAGGTGACGCGGTACGGCAGCACTATTTACGGCATTCGTACCGTTGAAAATCGGTTGGGATGGTTCGTGCGCTTGTTGCGGAGCGTGGCAGCGGGCGACGCGAAATTGATAGACTGCTCCAGCATAGTAGATGTGGAACTCCAGCGTGGACTGGCCCGCCGGCAGGGTAACCGCCGTGACCTGGTGTATACAATTGCTCGTTATAATGAGCAGAAGTAAGCTAGGTAGGAGACGACGTACGGAACCAGTTAGCATGTCCTGTTGGAAACCGGGAGGCATTGCGTGGCACTGAGAAAGTCGGTTAGCACGGGTATGAGGTGCTGGACGGGGAAACTAACGTGGAATACAACAGAGTCAGACATCGTTCGGTGTTCACGGATGGATTGCAGTGAGTTGGGAAATATGGCAGAGGAACAGCTTGCTTCGCATTTTATGTAGCGGCCCTCAGAATGCTTTCCTTTGTGGCGCTTATCAGCGCTTTAGCGTTCCCGTGGTTCCGGCAGCAGCTTCATTGGGCAGGTGCGGTAGTTCCCATACTGGTAGTGATCGGTACTTGCCGTACTCACGTGATGTTTATCATCATTATGTGTTCGCGGTCCATAGCGTACACACTGTGCCGTGTTGAACATGACGGATAGCAAGAAACGTAGAAAAGTCGCTAGCAGTCAGGAAGTGAGACAATTCATCGATATCGAAGCACAGGTTGACAGCGAGGACGACGACGTAGATGAGTGGAGCTCCGATGGCGAAGGTCAGTGATCAGCCATGAGTGTCGCATGAAGCTTATAGTTGCTGTGCAGTATTCGTCGTCGAGGACGAGGCGGATGACGACATTCGACCTTCAAATTTTGTGAGTGATCTTGCTATGGAGCGCGAAGGCGACTGGGAAGTGCAAGAGGCCGAGCGAATCGCAAAGCGATACAAGGTCGGAAACGCCTTGGTGACGACGTCGAAAGAGAAGCGCCAATTGCCCTTGAATGAGTACTGGTTAGTACCGGTAAGAGTAGGTGTCTGTAATTCTGATGGTATCCATCACTGCTAACGTCTTGTTTATCATAAGGTCGGTACAGAGTGGGACACGGCATCGCGTATGAATGAGCTTTTGCCTGAAAGCATGCGAGCACACTCCTTTGCAGGTTTGCAGGGAAGAGTCTATGTTTGTGCTCCAGAGGGAAGTAAGGCTGTAGAAACACTTCGAGCGCGTGTATCGCTGGTATCGACTGCCTACGTCCATAGGCGTTTGTACCGACTGTCTGTGAATGAATCGGATGACATCGGACACTTCATCGAAGGCCGCAGACTGTTAAAGCAAGACTTTCAGATAGGCTCTTGGGTGAAGATTGTGCGCGGCTTCTCGAAGGGCGACATTGCGCGCGTATACCAGGCGGAGTTGGGGACGGACGTGATCATCCTGCAAGTCGTTCCACGCTTACCGAAGGAGAATTTGCAGGAGGATGAGCTAAGGTCGTCCGACAGACCTGAACCCGCGTTATTTGACCTGCAGACCGTACCCTTATCTGCTTCTGGTAATGAGTTCGATGTATTCGAAGGACCATTACCAGACACATACTTGACGCGTGATGGTCGAGTGTTCTTCAGGAATGGGTTGCAGTATTTGAGGGTAATGGCTCGCCATTACGTGCAGCATTACGAACCAACGGCAGCCGAAGTATCCCTATTCACATTAGCGGGAATCCGGACACTCATGGAAACGAACCGTGCGTTTTTGCACGCTGGGGATATGGTGTTCGTCAGGTTTGGGGACGACGTCGAGTACAGGGGCCGCGTGCGCAGTAGAACCGAGCGGACTGCCGTTGTGGACGTTGAGGAAGAGTGCGTGGACGACTGGATTCTCAGTGTCTCTGAGTTTACGTTGGAGGAGGTCGATCGCGTACTGCAAGTGGGGTGCTGTGTGGACGTACGACTCGGTATTTTCAAGGGCATGCAGGGGATTGTCGTGCGATCAAAACCAACTGAGGAGTTCGTAACGGTGTTTAGCCCCGAACGCATGAAACAGGTGTGTGATGTCCTGTTGTTTTAAGATTGACTGTATCGCTTACGAATTCGCAAAGTGGTGCATACTGAAGGCATTCCTTGAAACGACTTCACGAGTACAAGCACGCGTGCTCTTGCCTTCTAAGCCTTCCGTACTGGATGTCGCACATGTACGAGCGCGTCATAGGATGATGCACAAAATTGTCTTCGTCCTCGTTCGCAATCGCTTTGGACACGTTCGAGGCGTCGATGTAGATGAGCGAATGTTCTTCGTGGAAGTGGTTGGCGATGATTACGGAGAATTTGCAGCGAAGGACCTGGTCTCGACGTAAGTCCATTTCATTGTGGAGGACAAACGCTCCGTGTATTTATGGATAATGTTAGGGAGGACTGGCTGACGTTGGATCACGTACCCGTGCCAGACATCGAAGACGTGAGGAAAAGATTTCGTTTGTTCGTCAGCCGTTCGGAGAAACAATGGACGGCTAGTGACGGACTTTCGTACATGGACGGGTTGTCAACGGACAATCACATCGTCTTTGTCTCCCACGGAATGTACAAGACCTTTGCTCATTTCGTGGGTAGCAATGGCAAGGGCGACGCGCTAGTCACTGTGCACCATAGCACACAAGTGACTAGCGTTCCTCCACATCTGGTTATTTCTATGTGAGTTAACCGAGATTCGCGACGAAAGTGAGCGCTTACTCTTCCGCTGTTTCATCTGAGTAGGAGTACTTTCAGGCGACTGGATGGAACATGGCCGGGCAGGCTGAAGTCCATTGTCCGTCGATTCGAAGAACATTACAGCGGGAACAGTCACTCGAAGGCGCTGAGAGACAGTGAAAGCAGCCGCGAGCGAGTGCGAGATGAAGGACGTGCAAGCGAAGCAATGCAAGGCAGAGACGTCGGCAGTGAAAGTGAATTGACTTCCTTTCTGTTGGACTTGAGCGTGTTACCCTTGATAAAGGACTTCCATGTGGTGTTACGCTTCAAGGCGGCCTGCAAAGAACCTCGAAATGTGGACGGAAAAGTTGCTTGGACAACGACGCACACGGAGGTGGACGTGCAATCACGTGTTATCAGGCTTGCGTATAGGACGAAGGAGGGCTCCAGTCTGAGAGAGGAGTTCGTACCGGTTGCGAGCCTGGAACCTTGCCTACCTAATTTGCGAGATGACTGTGCGGTAGTCCTCAGTGGTGAGTTGAAGAGTACCGTCGTTTATCCATCGCATTCGCACAGAGGCGACGAGCGTATTCGTTCTGGTATCTATTGCAAGAAGCGTAAATCTGATAAGAAGAAGGAGGCATTACTTTTCGGCAGGGCTTCGATCACGAGGATAAGAGCAGTCGCTCTCGGCCCTCCTTCACAGTGAGAATGCTGGTGTTATAATGTTGTGTATAGTAGAAGTCGTTTACCGCAATTGAAAGCGGTCAGTTCGGATTCGAAAAACACTAGCGGAAGCTTCGTGCTGTAAGGAATTGCGACCTAAGCACACATGAGTGAGTATCCTGGTCAAGTGAGGCATACTCAGCATATCCGGAATGCGAGGTAAAACGATGTCATTCGCAAGACAGTGAGGAAGACATAGGATTGCGCAGTATATAGGTGTAGAGTGATGTACAAGGGTTCACTAGTTTACATTCGCGATTTAATAGATACAGGTCTATATACATTTGATTGCGTGTACAGAGTTCGGATACTAATATATAGGTATGAAGTAACAAGACAAGCAGTGGATCTTCATTTGCGTGAAAACAGTGAAAGCACAGACACAGTTCATATAACAAGACAGGAACAGCGAGGTAACAGCGGTAACGAAAACAAGTGCACGAAAGCAGATGGGACATGGAATGTACAGACGATACGGAGACGGAGAATCGGAGGCGAACGTCCATTGCGCAAACAGGGAACAGAAGACGATGGGACATGGAATGTACAAACGATACGGCGACGGAGAATCGGAGGCGAACGTGCATTGCGCAAACAGGGAAGAGAAGCCACGGCGAGAACGAAGAAGAGACACTACTTACGCGGGGACGGCGACCTTTTCACCCCGCGACACGAGCGCGTCGAGCTTGGCGTCCATGCTCGCGAGTCTCGCGCTCATGGCAGCCTCCGCTTCCTGTCGGCGGGCGTTCTCAGCCGTAAGGGCTTCGATCGCGTCCGCCTGCGCGTGCGCGAGCGCCAGCGCCTCCGCCTGCGCTGCGTGCTCCCCGTACTCCAGTTCTGCCTATAGAACAGGCAATGAGGAAGAAGTCAGTGGTAGAGCCAATAAGGATTCAAAATTTGGCACACGTACCTCCTCGCTGTCCTCGAGACTGTCGAGCTCATCCTCCGCCCGGTCGCGTGCGCGCTTGAGGATGTTCTTGCGCAGGAAGCACTTCCACCCACCCCACGATACATATTCCTCATATTCATGTAGGAACCTGGTGATGTCGCCAGTGAGGTTCGCCCACTGCGTCGCGCGGGAGGGATGAATGGGGAAGCCCTCCATCCTCGTTAGCAGGGTCTGCGCGCGGATGCGGAACTGCACCAGCTTCTCGCGGTGCGCTTTCCCCGTCTAACGTGCAGAGACTGGTCAGTAACAGAGCCCTCTCTGCAGTGCAGAACACTCACCGTCGCCCTCTTCCACAGGTATTCCACGGGGCCCTTCACCAGACGCCCGATTTCGGTCGGGGCAGCGACGAGCGCGAGGCGCGCGATGACCTTCAAGAACTCCCGTACGTCGTCCCGCAGACGACGGCGGGGAACAGGAGGGAGGACGGCGACGTTGTCCATGGCGTGGGCGCGAGCGAAAGATACAGAACAAGAGAGAAAGACAGAGAGAGAGAGAGAGAGAGAGAGAGAGAGAGAGAGAGGAAGATGAAAGAGATGAAGGACGTTGCGGTCAAAGTGCAATGCAGCCTTTTAGAGGCCCGTGGGCGCTGTACAGCATGCACGAATGCAGATAGTTGGCTGCGCTCCTAATATTACAGAAGCAAGTCGCTTCTACACTTACTAATTTCTGCAATACGAACTTAAATGCACCAGCACAAGTTATGAAACTCGTTCTATTGCATGCATTTTGCAAGGACGCGGACTCAGAAACCGACTATCTCAGAACACTTTCAGTAGGGAATCGGCGACTTCTGCCTCGCAGTAGTATGAACGCGTACGCGAGCGAGAATGCGAGACAAAGGATAAGTTGCGGTCGCAGACATAAAATGACAAAGAGCATATTCAAATTGTTATCGTTGTCGATCCACCGCATGAGACACTCTAAACGTCTATTACACGTGTACAGGGACGCACAAACGTCACATCGTATGCTACGTATCTAAGAATGACAAACGGCGCAGAATACGCAGGATAACGACTCTGCTAAATGAGAAAGAGATCGCAGATAGACGACGTCGTCATCAAAACTGGCAGGAACGAGCGTGAGACTCCGTTGATGTCAGCGGCACAAATGTGTAGGCCGCGGCATGAGTCACAGTTTAGGAGGCGATGCTGCACCCAATGAGTGTGCGAGGAACGTGATGGACATCATGCACTGCCAGTGCAAGCTCTGATGAACCAATGATGACGGGTAGAAAATGATGTACGACAACTGCGGTCATGCGCATTACGGCAGGTCTCTCACTGACAGGTACTAATTATATATATAGCAAGCGCGCGAAAGTCAGAGAGAGGGTTATACATGTAGTTCTCGTTCACGCGAATACAAGTTAAGTATGAGTACATGCACGGAGAACAAATTTGGAGGCGTCAAGGACTTGTGCAATGACCGTTGACGTAAGTGAAAACGGAGACACGCAGCGCCCCTCTTGAGCTGCGGCGCAGGACAACCGTTTATGGTACCATGCATATACAAGTATTAATGGAAGTCGTTTCACGCGACGGGATGACGCGTGACGGCGAACTATGGAGCAAACTATACCAAGGGAACTGTACAGTTGATTACAAATTGATGCCAGTGCGGAGTGACTTCGGACGAGCGACCAGTGTGGTGACGCGTGACTGCGACCTATGAAGTAAACTATAGCAAGAGAACTGTACAGTTGATTACAAATTGTTCCCAGGGCGGAGTAACTTCGGACGAGCTAGCAGTGTCTCACGCAATTAAGCACACCCGTTCCCTGGACATGCCAGGGGATTAAGTGAACTTTAGGTCCCGATAAGTGCTTCAAGTTGTGATACTACAGTTTATAAGAAAAATAGTTTCTTCTGACTTTGAGGTTAGCAGAAATTTGTTCTCTTCTCTTTGAGTCTGTACAAATGCACATGTAGAGTTTTTGTACTGATCGTACAAACTGACTGATGACACAGACTGAGTGCTCGATTTCAAAGAATAGCTTGATGAGTCACGACGAAGAGCATACTATGGCGATTCGTGGGAGACTGTGGGAAGTGCATCTCCTCCAAAGGCGAAAGAATTTGGTCACCAATTCCGAGACGTACTGCAACACCCTTTCCGATACGGATGGCCTCTCGGTATAAAGACATCCTGCTTGCCCGACAATGTCTCTATCAAATCACCCTCAGAACACTCATCCAAAGTGTCTTCAACAATCCTCCGATCCATCAAACTCACACCGACTGCGTCTCGTGCTTTGTTGAACTCACGTCGCTCGCATCGCCCTTCTACTAGACTAGCATCAACTACTATTGCGACAGATAGCGATATGGTCTTGAAACTTGTACCAAGATGGAGCTCCGACCGTGGTCATGCAAACCACGGCTGGCTAAAAACCTTTCATACATTCTCGTTCGCAATGTGAGTTTTGTATTCCGCATTCGATTACCCAGCAGAATGAACGTTTTATATTGCTGCAGGTACCAGCATCCCGACTTCGAACAGTTTGGATCCCTTCGCGTTATCAACGAAGACGAGCCGCAGACTGGCTTTGGAACTCATGGACATCGCGAGTTCGAGATCTTCTCTTATGTGGTTGACGGCGAGCTCGAACAGTGAGTTGATACACCATGAAATACAAATACGCAGTACTGACGAAAGCTACGATAGCCGCGATTCTATGGGCAATGTCGAAGTCCTGAAGCGCGGTGACATCCAGCTTACTTCTGCCGGGACCGGTATCCGCCACAGCGAGAAGGCACACGGTCCGAAGCAGGTGCACTTTTTGCAGATCTGGACTTTGCCATGGAAGAATAACTTGACGCCTAAGTACTTCACGCGGTGAGTAGTTGGCTCTTCGCTTTTTCGGCAAAGCAGGATCTGATCGTGCTTGCACAGGCATTTCACCGATGAAGAAAAGAAAGATAAATGGGTCCAAGTCGTCGCGCCGGTTGGTACCCCTGCTGTCTCCGAATCACGCGAAGGCTCCGGACCTGCTCCCGTCCAATCCCCAGTCTCATTGTTCGCTACTCTCCTCTCGCCTTCTGTGTCTCTGGTGCATACTCTCCCCGAAAATGCCGCTGGACAACGGAAGGCATACATACATGTTGTGCAGACATCTGGATACAACCCTTCATCAGCGAAAGGCGCATCTGTCCGTATTTCCGGAGATGGCGCTGAACTTGAACTGAAGGAAGGCGATGGTGCTTTCGTGGTCGGTGAAGCCGGTAAAGAGCTCAAGATAGAGAATACCGGTGATCGGGTGGCGGAAATCCTCCTATTTGACGTAGAGTAGTCTCCAAGCACATCATATTAATAGCAGACTTTACATTTAAATTGTATAAAATCCCCTGGCATGTCCAGGGAACGGGTGTGCTTAATTGCGTGAGACACTGCTAGCTCGTCCGAAGTTACTCCGCCCTGGGAACAATTTGTAATCAACTGTACAGTTCCCTTGCTATAGTTTACTTCATAGGTCGCAGTCACGCGTCACCACACTGGTCGCTCGTCCGAAGTCACTCCGCACTGGCATCAATTTGTAATCAACTGTACAGTTCCCTTGGTATAGTTTGCTTCATAGTTCGCCGTCACGCGTCATCCCGTCGCGTGAAACGACTTCCATTAATACTTGTGTATGCATGGTACCATAAACGGTTGTCCTGCGCCGCAGCTCAAGAGGGGCGCTGCGTGTCTCCGTTTTCACTTACGTCAACGGTCATTGCACAAGTCCTTGACGCCTCCAAATTTGTTCTCCGTGCATGTACTCATACTTAACTTGTATTCGCGTGAACGAGAACTACATGTATAACCCTCTCTCTGACTTTCGCGCGCTTGCTATATATATAATTAGTACCTGTCAGTGAGAGACCTGCCGTAATGCGCATGACCGCAGTTGTCGTACATCATTTTCTACCCGTCATCATTGGTTCATCAGAGCTTGCACTGGCAGTGCATGATGTCCATCACGTTCCTCGCACACTCATTGGGTGCAGCATCGCCTCCTAAACTGTGACTCATGCCGCGGCCTACACATTTGTGCCGCTGACATCAACGGAGTCTCACGCTCGTTCCTGCCAGTTTTGATGACGACGTCGTCTATCTGCGATCTCTTTCTCATTTAGCAGAGTCGTTATCCTGCGTATTCTGCGCCGTTTGTCATTCTTAGATACGTAGCGTACGATGTGACGTTTGTGCGTCCCTGTACACGTGTAATAGACGTTTAGACTGTCTCATGCGGTGGATCGACAACGATAACAATTTGAATATGCTCTTTGTCATTTTATGTCTGCGACCGCAACTTATCCTTTGTCTCGCATTCTCGCTCGCGTACGCGTTCATACTACTGCGAGGCAGAAGTCGCCGATTCCCTACTGAAAGTGTTCTGAGATAGTCGGTTTCTGAGTCCGCGTCCTTGCAAAATGCATGCAATAGAACGAGTTTCATAACTTGTGCTGGTGCATTAAAGTTCGTATTGCAGAAATTAGTAAGTGTAGAAGCGACTTGCTTCTGTAATATTAGGAGCGCAGCCAACTATCTGCATTCGTGCATGCTGTACAGCGCCCACGGGCCTCTAAAAGGCTGCATTGCACTTTGACCGCAACGTCCTTCATCTCTTTCATCTTCCTTTCTCTCTCTCTCTCTCTCTCTCTCTCTCTCTCTGTCTTTTCTCTCTTGTTCTGTATCTTTCGCTCGCGCCCACGCCATGGACAACGTCGCCGTCCTCCCTCCTGTTCCCCGCCGTCGTCTGCGGGACGACGTACGGGAGTTCTTGAAGGTCATCGCGCGCCTCGCGCTCGTCGCTGCCCCGACCGAAATCGGGCGTCTGGTGAAGGGCCCCGTGGAATACCTGTGGAAGAGGGCGAGGTGAGTGTTCTGCACTGCAGAGAGGGCTCTGTTACTGACCAGTCTCTGCACGTTAGACGGGGAAAGCGCACCGCGAGAAGCTGGTGCAGTTCCGCATCCGCGCGCAGACCCTGCTAACGAGGATGGAGGGCTTCCCCATTCATCCCTCCCGCGCGACGCAGTGGGCGAACCTCACTGGCGACATCACCAGGTTCCTACATGAATATGAGGAATATGTATCGTGGGGTGGGTGGAAGTGCTTCCTGCGCAAGAACATCCTCAAGCGCGCACGCGACCGGGCGGAGGATGAGCTCGACAGTCTCGAGCACAGCGAGGAGGTACGTGTGCCAAATTTTGAATCCTTATTGGCTCTACCACTGACTTCTTCCTCGTTGCCTGTTCTATAGGCAGAACTGGAGTACGGGGAGCACGCAGCGCAGGCGGAGGCGCTGGCGCTCGCGCACGCGCAGGCGGACGCGATCGAAGCCCTTACGGCTGAGAACGCCCGCCGACAGGAAGCGGAGGCTGCCATGAGCGCGAGACTCGCGAGCATGGACGCCAAGCTCGACGCGCTCGTGTCGCGGGGTGAAAAGGTCGCCGTCCCCGCGTAAGTAGTGTCTCTTCTTCGTTCTCGCCGTGGCTTCTCTTCCCTGTTTGCGCAATGCACGTTCGCCTCCGATTCTCCGTCGCCGTATCGTTTGTACATTCCATGTCCCATCGTCTTCTGTTCCCTGTTTGCGCAATGGACGTTCGCCTCCGATTCTCCGTCTCCGTATCGTCTGTACATTCCATGTCCCATCTGCTTTCGTGCACTTGTTTTCGTTACCGCTGTTACCTCGCTGTTACTGTCTTGTTATATGAACTGTGTCTGTGCTTTCACTGTTTTCACGCAAATGAAGATGCACTGCTTGTCTTGTTACTTCATACCTATATATTAGTATCCGAACTCTGTACACGCAATCAAATGTATATAGACCTGTATCTATTAAATCGCGAATGTAAACTAGTGAACCCTTGTACATCACTCTACACCTATATACTGCGCAATCCTATGTCTTCCTCACTGTCTTGCGAATGACATCGTTTTACCTCGCATTCCGGATATGCTGAGTATGCCTCACTTGACCAGGATACTCACTCATGTGTGCTTAGGTCGCAATTCCTTACAGCACGAAGCTTCCGCTAGTGTTTTTCGAATCCGAACTGACCGCTTTCAATTCCGGTAAACGACTTCTACTATACACAACATTATAACGCCAGCATTCTCACTGTGAAGGAGGGCCGAGAGCGACTGCTCTTATCCTCGTGATCGAAGCCCTGCCGAAAAGTAATGCCTCCTTCTTCTTATCAGATTTACGCTTCTTGCAATAGATACCAGAACGAATACGCTCGTCGCCTCTGTGCGAATGCGATGGATAAACGACGGTACTCTTCAACTCACCACTGAGGACTACCGCACAGTCATCTCGCAAATTAGGTAGGCAAGGTTCCAGGCTCGCAACCGGTACGAACTCCTCTCTCAGACTGGAGCCCTCCTTCGTCCTATACGCAAGCCTGATAACACGTGATTGCACGTCCACCTCCGTGTGCGTCGTTGTCCAAGCAACTTTTCCGTCCACATTTCGAGGTTCTTTGCAGGCCGCCTTGAAGCGTAACACCACATGGAAGTCCTTTATCAAGGGTAACACGCTCAAGTCTAACAGAAAGGAAGTCAATTCACTTTCACTGCCGACGTCTCTGCCTTGCATTGCTTCGCTTGCATGTCCTTCATCTCGCACTCGCTCGCGGCTGCTTTCACTGTCTCTCAGCGCCTTCGAGTGACTGTTCCCGCTGTAATATTCTTCGAATCGACGGACAATGGACTTCAGCCTGCCCGGCCATGTTCCATCCAGTCGCCTGAAAGTACTCCTACTCAGATGAAACAGCGGAAGAGTAAGCGCTCAGTTTCGTCGCGAATCTCGGTTAACTCACATAGAAATAACCAGATGTGGAGGAACGCTAGTCACTTGTGTGCTATGGTGCACAGTGACTAGCGCGTCGCCCTTGCCATTGCTACCCACGAAATGAGCAAAGGTCTTGTACATTCCGTGGGAGACAAAGACGATGTGATTGTCCGTTGACAACCCGTCCATGTACGAAAGTCCGTCACTAGCCGTCCATTGTTTCTCCGAACGGCTGACGAACAAACGAAATCTTTTCCTCACGTCTTCGATGTCTGGCACGGGTACGTGATCCAACGTCAGCCAGTCCTCCCTAACATTATCCATAAATACACGGAGCGTTTGTCCTCCACAATGAAATGGACTTACGTCGAGACCAGGTCCTTCGCTGCAAATTCTCCGTAATCATCGCCAACCACTTCCACGAAGAACATTCGCTCATCTACATCGACGCCTCGAACGTGTCCAAAGCGATTGCGAACGAGGACGAAGACAATTTTGTGCATCATCCTATGACGCGCTCGTACATGTGCGACATCCAGTACGGAAGGCTTAGAAGGCAAGAGCACGCGTGCTTGTACTCGTGAAGTCGTTTCAAGGAATGCCTTCAGTATGCACCACTTTGCGAATTCGTAAGCGATACAGTCAATCTTAAAACAACAGGACATCACACACCTGTTTCATGCGTTCGGGGCTAAACACCGTTACGAACTCCTCAGTTGGTTTTGATCGCACGACAATCCCCTGCATGCCCTTGAAAATACCGAGTCGTACGTCCACACAGCACCCCACTTGCAGTACGCGATCGACCTCCTCCAACGTAAACTCAGAGACACTGAGAATCCAGTCGTCCACGCACTCTTCCTCAACGTCCACAACGGCAGTCCGCTCGGTTCTACTGCGCACGCGGCCCCTGTACTCGACGTCGTCCCCAAACCTGACGAACACCATATCCCCAGCGTGCAAAAACGCACGGTTCGTTTCCATGAGTGTCCGGATTCCCGCTAATGTGAATAGGGATACTTCGGCTGCCGTTGGTTCGTAATGCTGCACGTAATGGCGAGCCATTACCCTCAAATACTGCAACCCATTCCTGAAGAACACTCGACCATCACGCGTCAAGTATGTGTCTGGTAATGGACCTTCGAATACATCGAACTCATTACCAGAAGCAGATAAGGGTACGGTCTGCAGGTCAAATAACGCGGGTTCAGGTCTGTCGGACGACCTTAGCTCATCCTCCTGCAAATTCTCCTTCGGTAAGCGTGGAACGACTTGCAGGATGATCACGTCCGTCCCCAACTCCGCCTGGTATACGCGCGCAATGTCGCCCTTCGAGAAGCCGCGCACAATCTTCACCCAAGAGCCTATCTGAAAGTCTTGCTTTAACAGTCTGCGGCCTTCGATGAAGTGTCCGATGTCATCCGATTCATTCACAGACAGTCGGTACAAACGCCTATGGACGTAGGCAGTCGATACCAGCGATACACGCGCTCGAAGTGTTTCTACAGCCTTACTTCCCTCTGGAGCACAAACATAGACTCTTCCCTGCAAACCTGCAAAGGAGTGTGCTCGCATGCTTTCAGGCAAAAGCTCATTCATACGCGATGCCGTGTCCCACTCTGTACCGACCTTATGATAAACAAGACGTTAGCAGTGATGGATACCATCAGAATTACAGACACCTACTCTTACCGGTACTAACCAGTACTCATTCAAGGGCAATTGGCGCTTCTCTTTCGACGTCGTCACCAAGGCGTTTCCGACCTTGTATCGCTTTGCGATTCGCTCGGCCTCTTGCACTTCCCAGTCGCCTTCGCGCTCCATAGCAAGATCACTCACAAAATTTGAAGGTCGAATGTCGTCATCCGCCTCGTCCTCGACGACGAATACTGCACACAGCAACTATAAGCTTCATGCGACACTCATGGCTGATCACTGACCTTCGCCATCGGAGCTCCACTCATCTACGTCGTCGTCCTCGCTGTCAACCTGTGCTTCGATATCGATGAATTGTCTCACTTCCTGACTGCTAGCGACTTTTCTACGTTTCTTGCTATCCGTCATGTTCAACACGGCACAGTGTGTACGCTATGGACCGCGAACACATAATGATGATAAACATCACGTGAGTACGGCAAGTACCGATCACTACGAGTATGGGAACTACCGCACCTGCCCAATGAAGCTGCTGCCGGAACCACGGGAACGCTAAAGCGCTGATAAGCGCCACAAAGGAAAGCATTCTGAGGGCCGCTACATAAAATGCGAAGCAAGCTGTTCCTCTGCCATATTTCCCAACTCACTGCAATCCATCCGTGAACACCGAACGATGTCTGACTCTGTTGTATTCCACGTTAGTTTCCCCGTCCAGCACCTCATACCCGTGCTAACCGACTTTCTCAGTGCCACGCAATGCCTCCCGGTTTCCAACAGGACATGCTAACTGGTTCCGTACGTCGTCTCCTACCTAGCTTAGTTCTGCTCATTATAACGAGCAATTGTATACACCAGGTCACGGCGGTTACCCTGCCGGCGGGCCAGTCCACGCTGGAGTTCCACATCTACTATGCTGGAGCAGTCTATCAATTTCGCGTCGCCCGCTGCCACGCTCCGCAACAAGCGCACGAACCATCCCAACCGATTTTCAACGGTACGAATGCCGTAAATAGTGCTGCCGTACCGCGTCACCTGCACCAGCATCATGTACCGAACCCAAGCAATCACTACTTCCACAACACATCACCGTATGCTCAGCAGGCCATTACACCCCCCCAACAGTACACAAACCAACATATATTCAGTCCACACGGGAACAACATCACTAACGCCAATAACTTCGCCGTCGGTGACCGTTTCTGAAAGACGGCTCGAGGTCAAATCTGTCCCCACCCTAGAAATTTGTTCACACGCTATAGCTGCGAGTTCCTTTCTTCCTGTACCATTATCTAGATCACATATGTATTCCTGCGAAAATTCCAACTCGCCTGAAGAAAGTGGTAAGCCTATAACAATTACTGGCTTATCGGAGTAAATTGCTATGTAAAACAACCCGCTCCAAATTCCGCTCCGGCTCTGACCCGCAAGCGACTACGTCGATCTTCATCTATACGGCAAATCGATTCATTCTACTCTCAGCATTCCTTCGAACCACAGTCTTGGAATGTAGCCTGGTTTGTTCAATTACAACAAATCAAGATGCAAGTCGTGCTTGACGATGCTGGAGCAGATGCTGATTGCCTTGCAATTTGCAAATTCTTATCTCTTCAAGCTCCTCCACCGGAATGGTCACATTTGTGATACGGATACGTCGCAGGGCGTCTTCGCAGGCAATGTTACAACTTTGCCATTTAACAATGTGCAGGTACAACAAAGACAAGCTTTGCAATTGCGAACACCACCTGTTTTCCATCCTGCTGCAAGCCACTGGTCAATGACGATGGCCTTCGCATACAAATGCAGTACTCCTCTGCTGTTTGTTCCAGCAAGCAATTGGAATAGACGTAGAGATCTGTCTCTGATACATTAAGAAGATCCAAGGTCCAAGCAACACAAGGCTCAACGATATACATCTCCGCATTGAACGCCGACCAGCACATTGGCTCCTAGCCAATAAAGTACAGCATGTACGCTCCCTGGGCCGTATCATCTGTTTCAGTAAGAAATTGGAATAAATGTAGAGATCTGTCTCTGATTCATTAAGAAGACCGAAGGTCCAAGCAACACATGGCAGAACGATATCCATCTCTGCATTGAACGCCACACAGCACATTGGCTCCTATGCAATAATGTACAGTATGTACAGTCCCTGGGGAATGGCTTCAACATTTCGATCGACGCCACTATCGAGCTTGCGTCGCCAAACGATTGGGGTAACGAAAAAAAAAGTGAATTTCATTCACTACTCCCCTGAACGACAGATCTCAACACAGAACGTCAACAAAGGCTTATGCACACCACGTATGTTGCTCGGCCACGCCCTGCGCTATCACACCCTCAGATTAGCTGTGACAGGCGTCAGATCGAGGGTCGACCACGGGCGTAACTGTCCACCTTAGTAGTATCGTACGGGATTGACCGAGACCCAGGGCCCCCCTCGTATGCATAGAGAGTCCATACGAATCTAGCGGCCCAATCTCTATCTGAGAAAGCGCAAGAACAAAATATAGCTGCGCATTACACGAGTACCGTACCGCTCCCCCAGCGACTTATTTCAACGCGTCGAGAGAGACATCTGGCGGCGGTCTAAAACCCATTCTTCCCCACCCTCCTCACCGTTCACATCACAGAGAAAATGGAAGACACGCATACCATCCATGTAAGTTTCCGTGCTGTACTCGCGACTAGTGACTTATCCATCCCTAAGCTTCTCGTCGAAGCTGGTACGATTGCACAAAATAAGATCGTTCTCAAAGTATGTGCCTCGCCCACTCCCGTCTCTCTCACTAACGTCCGCACAGCTGGAGCACAGCGTGAAAGTCAACGGCGAAGAAGAGATAGACCTTGCGCTGTTCGAGTTCCAGGGACGAACTTATCGACTTGCGTCCCGGTCCACTGCAGCCCAGGCTGACGAGCCTCCCGCATTGGAACCCATCGTCGAGGACGCTCCACGTCGCGTAAACGACTGTCCCATTTGCGGGGACCCAGCCTGTCTGTACGCAGCAATTCTTCGTGACATGCGCAACGGTCCCCCTCCGTATCTCGCACAGAACCTGCATACCTGCACGACTGACGTACGTCAGCAAGGCCTCACGTTGCCCGATGGTGAAGTGACCGTCACCAACGTCACTGAGAACCCGACGGGCGACAACGCAGGGAAAAGCCATATCGACATGGATTTCGCCGCAGGCGAGCGTTCGATTGTACGCCTCCATACTTCCTCTACACCTCACACTTACACATGGCATGACCGTAGAGGCCAACCCCGCCTCGTCGTTGAGCACCAGGGCCGAGGACTCATGCACGTCCGCTGCGGAAATCCGGTAAGCCATCATCGACGTCAATTCCTTGTCGGCCGCTCACTTTAATGCAGGGCGAGCATATCCTGATTCCTAACAATACGCGTTTCATACTGCCTGTCTGAATATACAGAACATAGTTAGCGTTTCCTTGCTCACTAACGAAATTAGATCCTCCCTTATGTAAACACAAAGCCTTTCACTGTAACCTAGAGAAATTATTCAAAAATATTTCAACATTTCTGTTCCCTTATGCCATACAAATGTACAACCTTTTCCCATTGACATATACGAGCGTCCGCTGGAACAATACTGCTGTAAGTTCGCCAATATGTAAGTCTTGCGACTGCGTACTGCAAATCATTCAAGCCTACATCCTGCGACATCCAACGGCCTTTCCCTGCGCTTCCCAGATTTAAGATCAACGTCGTTGCCTATACTGTGTGTATCGGGTTCATCGCGCTATATCACTCGTCAAACAAGTGCTTCGCCCGAGTCGTCTTTACAATCGCAACTCCCTTTCTGCTATCCACCCATCGTACGAGAGATCGGAACCCGTTCTTCGATTCCACACCTTTCCTGTGGCACGATGAGCGTGAGAGTCTGACGAGCTCAAGTTTCCCACACGTCTCCTGCCATACTCACTCAAGCTTGCAGCTCTTTGGCTCCCTTTCCTTTCTTCTCCACTTACCATCATGAGACTTGTAGCGCACGTTAATACAAGCATTTGTACATTGTCCCTGTCGTACATGAGACTCTCTATAATGTAGTTAACAATGAATACAATACAAAGTGAACCATAGATATGTCTCTCGACGTCAAAAACCTTCCATACGCCGACGAGCAACAGCTTCCTCGTCCTCCCATCTTATCTTCGTCTCCCTGTCTAAAACGTCAAGACGATAATCCTCGTTTCGAAGCATTTCATTTGGATGTTGTGTGAATAGTTTGTCCTCGAAATCGCCAATTAATCGAACGTTAGCAGCACCCGGACTGCGCGACAAAGCGACGTACGCATTGAACGGAGTGGAGAGCGAAGCTCGGAGGCTTTCGAATGTCAATGAGCACGTTCGGGATCGTTTGTCCTTGCGCTCTGTAGTCTGTGAAAGCATACGCTGCAGTCAGGGGGAATTGACGACGTCTAACGGTGATTTTACGTCCACGAGTGCTAGAATCAATACTGAACGTCTTCTCCAGCGGCACAACTGGAATCACTCCCGCTGGAAGACCGGGTAGAGCGACCGCCCTCGTCCTATCCAACTTCACCAGAATGTACGCGGGTAAGCGCTTCAACTTCACCACACCAGTCCCACGTCTCTCGATGTCGTCTTCACTGTGTAGCACGATGTCATGCACAACGCCCCTCGCCCCGTTTGTTATGTCGGCATCCGTGCTGACATTGAAGGTCACCATCGCCTTCATACCTATTGCAATCTCCAAAACGTCCTGCATCACTTTTCCCGCTTTCTTCCTACGCACCGCCAGCCTTTCATCCTTGGCTAGCCGATGTCCTTGATAAACGGTCCTCCGCACGGCATATATACAAAGTCGCTCCTGCCAGCGCACAGTGACTTCTCAGTGCTTCCGCATTCCAGGGCTTCCGTACCGCATGACGTGGTGTGATCAACACAGCCGACCTCCACGGTTCGCAACTGAAGTCAGTAGGCGGACAATCCGGACTCGTGATGATGAGCGACCTCAGCTTCCTCAGATGATGTGTCCTACAATTTCCATATCGCGCGTGCTGTAGGAGGTCGTGCCAATGTCGGTCCGTCACCCTCACCTGCTTCTTCAACCTCACGACAGTCCGGAACTGTTCATACAACCGCCTCCCGTCAGCACACCTATCGTCACGGTCCCTTCCCTGAAAGTCTGCGAACAAAGCCACGGACACCCCGGCCGCAACTGGCGGAAATTGATGAAAGTCTCCAAATAATATAACGTTCATGCCTCCGAACGGACGTCCACTGTGATTCTCCGGTTGATCAGCTTTCGCTCGCGTTATCACCGTGTCCATCTCCGCAAAAAACGAGGATGCCACCATTGACACTTCGTCAACAATGAGGAACTTGGCCTCTCCAAGAGTTCGAGCGAGCCTCGCTATCGTCTCTGCGGATTGATCTGCAGCACGCCCACTTCGAGGCATGGATGTCAACGTGTGCAATGTCTGTCCCTCAATCAAGGACGCAGCCACACCTGTGTACGCGGCTTTCCGAAGCCAATGCTTCACGTTTAAACTCTCGAACAAGCTGGTGATTGTCTGGATGACCTTCGACTTCCCCACACCTCCTTCACCACTCACAACCATCAAAAGCGGTTCTGGATCCATTCCCCTCATGCATCTTCGTACCTGGTCATTAACGATATCAAACGCACGTCTCTGCTCCTCAAACAATTCGGAAGGATCCACGGACGCCATGATATCCTCCGCGACTTCCACTCCCTCGCCTCCAACATAGTTGACTGTCCCCAATCCGTCGTCCGCGACTGCGTCCACTCGTCGAACCACTCCCTCGTCCGCTATGTCAACGTCCATGCGTTCCTCATCTCCCTCCTGCGCATTAGAGAGAGCGTTCTGCCATTCCGTGACTATACGATAGTCATCAGCACTTCCGATACGTGCTGCCATCGTCCCGTCCGTCGCAGTTGAACCGTGCTGGAAAACTCCAGCGAGAGTCCCTACTCGAATGGCCTCCAATCCGTGCATGTACTCCCCACCGATCTGCTCCGTACGGCTTATAATCTCATCCTCAGCGTCGGTGTCGAAATGTCCCGCAACATCGACAGTCTCATGTACATCCTCCACTTCCCATTCACGCTCAGATATCTCGCGCCCCACATGCTCCTCAGCCCTCTCCTTCTCCCGTTCTCTTGTAGCTGCGTCACTCGTTTCATAGTAGTAGTCGATATTCTGTACAATATCTACCGCACGTTTGCCCGCGTTCGAAATAAAGAGTTCATACGTGTCCTTCCAACTCGAATCACGAGTCTTCAAGTCGTTCGGTTTCCGCCACGGCTTCAGAAGCATTAGCATAGACGCACAGTATAGAGCATTCTCCGCGCTCTTTGGTAAAAAGTGTTTCCCTTGCACGGTCGGTAGTGTGTTGTGACCCACGCTTCGCAAGCGTCGACACTTCCCCTCATATTTAGCATGTGCGTCCAAGTACCGGAAGACTTCATTCCGCGGCCGACCACGCTGACGACCAGCACTTGCTACCTGATCACCACTATCTTCAGCTGTGCGCCGGCCGGCCCTGGCGGCAACTGGGGCCTCGTATGTGTCAAGCAAGAAATCGAGGACACTCATGTTCTCCATCTCGATCGGACGTAATGCGTAGTCTTCCACTTGGCCCGCAGCATGGAATCCACCCTGAGCATTCGGTGACAATGTTACACGCTCCTATAAGTAAGTCAGTCGAGTCCGTAGATGAGTACAGAAATCACACTAACATTCTCCTCGTCCTCGCCTCCGCGCACAAGCAAGTCATCACTGCGTTCATCTCCTACTTGTGCCTCACCGCTGAACTCTCTAAACGACCGTTTCAGGGCAGAGACAAACGACGTCCAAAATATAGGTGTATAATTATGGCTCCGGAATGAATCTCCCCAGCCCATCAAGTAACTGATAACCTGTGGCCCGCTGAGTTCCTGCTCCCTGTTCAAAGTCGTGAGACAGCGGGACAATAGCAGACGGTGATTATTTCTTGCGTCCAAGGCCTGCTGACTCTGGTCTTCATGGTACGCGAACGCGCGGGCTAACAGCGCCGAGCGATTGTGAGTTTTGTCCTGTCTCTTCGTTGTATACTTGCTCATATACCACGTAGCTCCTCTTGACTCCCGTCCACTCATCGTCAGCTTCATGTCGTTATTGCATCTGAAAGCGAGCGTCACCGCCGGATTCCAACTGTTCATATACTCGAACAGACGTTTGCTCCCCCACTCGCCTGTCTCATGAACCCAATCCTCACACGCTAATCGGAAAGGTGCACGACGTTTACAGACCAGCTTCCCGTTCTTGTTGAATCTTAGGCAAGTCGTTCTCTTACAAGTGTGCACTTGCTGTGATCTAACGACCGACTTCTCCAATTCGCGCGCTTGCCTCTCAAAGCTCTCCGAATCTGGGTCTGGAGGGCGACTGAATCCCACTCCACGTTGTCTAGGTGTCGCATCAACCTCCTCCTTTGACCCCAAGCCATCCACATGCGACCGAATGTGCATCGAGATGAATGCCTTCACCTTCTCCCTGAAACCCTCGTCCTTCAGAAAGCGCTCCATCTCTTCCGCGGTCGGCGCGTCTTTTAGCCATACCATCATATGCAAGTGAAGTGTTCCCCGTCCTTGCGCCTCCACCACGCCGAAGTACGCTTCCACGGTCCCGAGAGCGCCGACGGAACTGGAAGTCGTGAAGTCCGTTTTTTTCACTCCCCAGAGATGCTCCAGTAAAACCTTACTCATATAGTTAAACGCCAGTGCCGCTGCGAATGGATCCAGCGCAACATTACGTGCTCTCGTTTGTTCACTTGGACCCGCGGTTGCAGAGAACCTGTCCATATCGATGCTCTCTCCGGCGAACACCTGCACCACTGGCTCATCGATGTCGTTCTGATTGACCGTAACGAACAACGCTGAAGGTCCTTTCATCATCGTCGTTCCCCACATACACGGAAAGTAACTCGACCGCCTTGCGTCCGATCCCGTTACCTTTGCACTGGCAGAGAACAAGTTCGCCTTAAGGAGAGCTACTCGGCGATCGCTGACTGGCACATTTCGACTTTCCTCCTCTTCCGCCTTCTGCAAGTCGGCTAACGTTAGGGTCTGCAAGAGTTGCGAGTGCCTATCGAAGTCCTTCCGTTTCATCTGCACGCGAGCGCTCCTCATGACTTCCCGCCTCTGCTCGATTCCGAACGCGACGAAGTAGAACGAATGATGGTGTCGAAAGCGCTTGTCACAATATTCCAGACACCATCGTACGTGCTCAAGGAAACCCACGTCCGCTTCTCTGGCAGCTTCAATTCCTCCCACACCGTATGGAAATAATGTCGGGAAACAGGCTGCCAATGGGTTACGTCCATCGCCATTCACGGGTGACCCATCCAATGTACGCCCGAAAGTCGAGAGCGCTCGTCGACCATGCCTCACTGCATAACCGCCTTCGCGTTCATCACCACCCGCATTCGCGAGCGCCCACATCATGAGTTCCGACGAACTCAACGTACTCATTACGGTATCGTGCACCCCCAAGTGTTGCAACGGCACGACGTCCGGTTCCAGTACCCCTTTGAAAATGTAAGTAATCCTCTTCCACACGGCAGTGACGAATACTTACCTGTTGAGTTCGCTTCCGCGCGTTGCTCATCTTCACTACCGTCCTCATCTTCTAGGTCATCGAGCGAACGAGTCTCGCCATCCTCAAACGTCTCGTCCGTTCCGTCTGGCACGTACCCTGCACGTTCCTCGTCTACGACAGTTCCGTTCCTTTCGTGCATTACTGTGCTAAGAATCTCCATCGGCACACCATCTTCCGGCAAAGCGCGCAAATTCACTTCCGCGATATCCATATGAGAATACATTGCATTATTCGCCTTCAGCCACCGTAACGCGCCATGCACTCGCACTCGCCGCACACGGAATGTCGACTTCAACCAGCGCTTGGGAAGTCTGCCCACGCCCACAAATGTGACAGCAATTACTGACGCCAACACACTCAGTGGTCGTGGCAGCATCCGTCCTTCCAACATGGACAAGACCTGCTCATTGTTCAAAGGAAATGTCGTCACATTGCCCGCCAAGCCGCTCTGCAGCATATCCGGATCCCCAACGTGTCCATTCCGCGGGAAAAAGCTTGAAAACATAACAGCGGGCGAATTGCAAGGCAATCAGCATCTGCTCCGGCACCGTCAAGCCCTGCAGCTCCTCAGGCACATCACCGACCCACATGTCGTTAGCCAACGCGAGCCGTGGTCGTTTAGCGTTCTTGAGTGAACTGTCGCAATCTTCGCATATGCTTCCCAAGGCGCCGCCTGCACTGCTCCTCACATACCGCGTCTCCAGCAGCATTCCCTCAAACAGACGGTGAGCTGCGTGCGACTGAGCCGGTGCCAGTCGTTCCTTACACGGTAGATCCGTAAGCAGGATGTCCTTGCACTGCGACCCAAACCTTTCACGCGCACAAACGACGCACACCACGCGACAAATTCGCTCATTGGAAGTCGCAGCACGCACCGCTCGTAGCGAGTTCGCCCACTGCTCTCGCGTTGGCAGGTCCATATATCGCTCGGGGTTCCGGTCATACTCTTGACGGCGCCGGGCGTGTCCTTCCAATGTTCCCCGCGTGCCAGACACAGTCGGCTCCGATCGCCTTGCGCGCGCTCGTTTCTCCCTCGCCAATCTCACGAGCAACGCCTTCGAGTCATCATCCATGACGGCGATCTCTAACTCAAGCTCTCGTCGCCGACGCTGCGCCTCCATGGAAAAGGTCCCTGCTGGAAAAGCCCCAATGACTTCGCCAGCTGTTAGGTTTACCCACCTGGACATTGCTTTCGGAGGTCTACAATCGCAGACCTCTTCCTAATTCTCCCTCTAATTCCAAAGCACCTTGCCCCACATGCTGCCAGTCCCGTGAACTCTGCGAGAGTCCCAATACCCGTAAGAATGTGGTCGTACAGCCGACGTTCCTAGGTCTGTCATTCCGTATCCAACTCAGATCTCGATTTCATCTCATTCAAATCTAGACGCCACATCTAACACACG